>JAFIRS010002578.1:0-201066 GCA_018342105.1 Gonioctena quinquepunctata | reverse complement strand
TTTTCAAACATTTTCGCGAAATTTTCGTGAGAAAAATATATTCCTCTGAATACAACATCAATTTTAACCCTTTTACTAATATTGATTTCAAAGCAGCCAGAGATGCAAAAAATGCCAAGAGAAAACAACTACAAACAGATTCAGAGAAGAGAAAGGACACAGTTTGCTGATATGGTCTTTGAATCTCAAGTTATTATTAATATGGAGCCCTAAAAATGTATTTGCTGCTTTGGAATTGATGATTTTTTTATTTTTTCATTGAGCGAAACAGAATCAATAGTGCATTTGAATGTTAAAATATTGAACGTTAATAGGTTAGCATTGCACCACTGCTTTTCTTTCCTCAGATCCTTTTCAATATTGTTATGTACGTTGCTATTGTGCCAAAGGAAAAATGTATCATCTGCAAAAATAGTGAATTCACCATCAATGTGTTAATCAGCTGAATCATTTATATACAGTAAAAATAACAAGGGACCGAGCACAGACCCTTGTGGTACCCCGTATTTAATTTCCTGTTCGGCAGATGTCACCCCATTGAAAGTCACCTTTTGCACACGGTATGATGAGTATGATTTGAACCATGATAGAATGTTTCCTCTAAAACCATAAATTTCAAGTTAATGCTACAATATGTTATGATTGGCGCAGTCGAACGCTTTTGTCATATCGCAAATTACTGCAGCAGCAACCTCACTGCTATTCAGTTGAAGATAAAGTTCCTCCAGTTAAGCAAACATTGCACCGTTTGTACTTCTTGAAGCACGAAAACCAAACTGTTTGGAATGAATGAGTTTATTTCATAATATTCTTTTTTTCATCAGTTTTTCAATGAGTTTTGCTAAGGTTGGTAATAAAGAAATGGGTCTAAAAATGGCATTACCTATATACTTGGCATTCACGGATGTCCAAGAGGTTAGATTACTCCCTGTATATATATATATATATATATATATATATATATATATATATATATATATATATATATATATATATATATATGGGATATAACGAAATATGTCAACAAAGTGGAGGATACTTTTTTCAACCAAATGGAGCGAAACTGGGCACAAAATATTTTCAATCAATGTTTCAGATGAGTTGGAAGAGGGGTCAAATCCAAGATGTATAAAAACCCTGGTGCTTGCACTTATACCTGTAGAAGTTTGGGATCGACTTGGCGACACTTGGCCTACTTGATAATAGAGTTTACTAGCGTGTCAGATGGCGCCAATTCCGTTTCAGTTCAATTCACTAACAGGGTATATTTATTTCCTCAGATTCCTTCTTGAGGCGAACTGTTCGCGGGTTCTAATTCTAGCTTTGCTATTGGTTGAAAAGAGACATCTGTCAAACTTTGCCAATACCAAAGCTAGAATTAGAAGCCCCCGAACATTGCACAAAGAAAGCACTGTCGTGTTGTTGTTCGTATTTTGTATCATTTGAATTTGAGGTTGACTGCATTTTGACAGACGGAGAATTGGAAATGAAATTGTCATTAAATTGCAGAAAATATAAAATTCAATGCATACAATATGATGAACTATGAAAATATCCTTATTAGTCAATTCGTCAAGATTTGTACTTGTTTTTGGTACTGAATACAGGTGAATTATCGAATCTGCGGCTTTATACTGTCCACACAAAATACAAATGTGGCCCATTCTACAGAAAGTATCGTTACACACTACACTACCTGAAAAGAAACAATTCCTCGCGCACTAATGAACTGATGAACGACTGATTTTTTCAAGAACAAACTCAGGAATAAGCTAAGCAAGATTTCAAATCGAAGAGATGGAAAAAGCATAGATACCGACAAAACACTGAAAATAATTTCATATAAGATGCTGCAGATGTCAGAAATTAAGTTCTGACATTAGGCGAGAATATAGACAAACATTTTTGGACGGCGCCATCTACCACAGAGAGAGAAGCTCTGTTGAAGTAACAGGTGGTGTCCCCTTGAAAATCTAAACAATATCGAATCAGTTCATTCACCAGGGTTTTTAGACATCTTAGTCAAATCGGTCCAGTAGTTTCAAAATCTGAAAGATGAAAAAAAATCTCAATCATTGATTTTTATACCATTATTGGCAAACTATAGGTCTTATTTACCTCTAAGATATACACATAAATGAAAAAATCTAGAATGGCTGTAAATTGAGAATTTTTGTTCACCCTGTATGCTTCTTTCATTTGGAGTTTATTCGCTCTTGTCAATCAGTTACCATTGGAGTTTTCCTTTCGTCGACTAAAAACATCATTGTATTTTGCTATTTCTCAATTTCAAAGTTATATCTGTCTATATCTGTGTGTGCAGGTTATAGTTCTTTCTTTTGATTTGAGTCAGATTATACAGGGTATTATGTAAGGACGTGGCGAAACTCGAAGGGGTGATTCTTTGAGTGATTCTGAGACGAAAAGTTCAAATAACCAAAGGTCCGGTAATGCTTTGTTTTCAAGATACAGGGTGTCAAAATTTTTAAAAGAAATAGTTTTTTCCTAAATATCGTAATTATCCTTCAGCCGATTTTGTTGAAATTTAAGGGTGTTATTTGGGGACTGAGAAACTAATTTAGCCAAAACTAGATTGGAATCATCATGTCCAGTGCCCGGAGGGCACCTTAACCAATAATTTTAAGCAACTAAAACTACAACTTTTTTATTTTCAGCATTTTTTTCGTATCTTGCTTTCTTTGTTTTTCGGAAAAAACAAAAATCACTTCATTGCATGTCCCTGGGACGACATGATAAAAAATTTGAACTACCAAACGATCAAAAACTGGGGTGTACTTGTTATTTTTTTCCATATCAATAGTCTATTCTAGTCTTAGAAATTATTGTCCAAAGTAATGCAAGCAATAAAAAAAAAATTATTAAAAAATGTTTTTTATGTTGTCCATGGATATGCAATAACGGGATTATTATTTATGATCGAACAATTTAAATTACACTTGAGTCGAACTGTTTTCGATGAAACAAAGAACGTTAATTATTACTGCAGTGTTTTGAAAGTAAAGTAAGAGTGTCATGGAAGGAAATATAATTGTTCAAACAAATTTGACTTTGACATAACAGTGCATACGTAATTATTTGATAGTCATTATCTGAACTGTTTTCAAGAGTTGAAGGCTATGAAATTCGGTACTGATATTAGAAAATGGTTCGGTTTACAAACTCAGATATGGCCGATATGCATTTTGTCTATGGAATGGCCCAAGGCAATTCCAGAGCGGCTAGACGCATTTACCAAGAAATATATCCTCATCGCATTGTACCACATAGACAAACATTTGTAAGAAAACACGAAAGGCTATGCGAATCAGGCACCCTCCAAAGGTCGGCTGCTCTTATTGGGACACCTGCAACGGTAAGAACAGTGGTGCTGGAGGAAGCAGTTTCACGTGAAGTTGAGCGTAGCCCCGATACAAGTACACGCAAAATGCCACAACAATTAAGCATTTCTCACTTCACTGTATGGAAGATTTTGAAGGACTATCAACTGTATCCTTACCACCCACTGCGTGTGCAAGCGTTATTACCTGCGGATTTTCCCAAGCGAGTTGTTTATTCTACTTGGCTTTTGCAACAACAGGCAGCATCTACGACATTCCTATCCCGTATATTATTTACCGATGAAGCGTGTTTTTCCCGAAATTCAATTATGAACTTTCATAACAATCATATCTGGGCTGAAGAAAATCCCAATGCGGTTATAGAACATCATTATCAACAACAGTTTTCCGTGAATGTTTGGGTTGGTATTGTGGGTGATTATCTCATTGGACCTAATTATTTATCCCCGAGATTAAATGGTCAAGAGTATCTGTTATGCCACGTAAACACAGAGAAATTTTTCTACGATACAAAACAACGTAATATTCTTGATAAACAGTAAAGGTCAATATGGACCACCTGCTAGACTGAAACAGCTGATAAGCATACGATCGTAAAACCATACGTTGTTATCGGGAGACAAATAAAATGCTTTTAAAAATAATTACCAAGAAATATCCCTTGTAGACCGGACGCATAAATCATTCAACTAGAAGCGTAAACAACGATTATTGATTGCTACTGGGTACATTCCCAGCGAGATAAGAAACTCAGTTTTATTTACTACCGAAACAAAAACATATCCATATTTCAAACAACCGTCCAAATTCGATAAACATGGGGTCATTAATTCCGCGATAGAGCGACAGCTACCGTAAATATATTATCCAATTATAACATAATTAAGCGAGAACGGGTGACCCTTATCAGTTTTACGATGTCACGGCACATAAACACACTAAGCCCCGCCTAATAAGCTCCCGGTTGAAGATCATATAAAAGCGTGAGTTCATGTCAACAATAGGTAGTTCGATTTGGTATTCCACAGTGAACACGAGAATATGCCATTCGCAAAAGTTAGGTTAAAAGTCAGTCTAATTACAGTATCGTGCAATAATAATGAGGTTTCCAAACCGGTGTAGTTATGTTGAGCAAACATAGAAACTCAGCCGATTCAAATCTAGTATTTCAGCTCCTAGTGAAAACACGAGTGAACAGTATAGTTTCCACTAATCTGTAAAAGCTTCCAAAACAGAGATAATAGCGGGATTTCAGGCAATTTCAATGGTTCACGATCACTTAGAAAACCTTAACTGTATACGAATATACCGGACGAATTAATTAGAATAACCGATTGACGCGGAGAAAACGAATAATAAAGTCTAATCTAATTGCCTTTTAAAACTACATCCAGTGAATAAGTGTTAAACAGGGTGAGTCTCATGTTTGTTTTTCTGTATTTATGTTTATGGCAAAACCCAACCCATTAAAATGTGTATGTGTCTATAAAAGTATGTCCATAGTTTCAAGATCACCAAGTTTTCAAAAAGATAATTATTGTTAGTCGTTTGCAGCACTTGATTGCAAGATTTCTTTTAGTAAAAGTATTTCTATTGAGAAGCCCATTGCAGAATTATCTGCCAATACGCTACATTAGTTTGCATTGTATGAATATTGTTGTCATCATTCGTCCATAGACGATTGAGAGAATTATGTGAAGTTTTATTAAATATATATATACATTTTTAACATTTTATGAGTGCAGTCCTTTATTTATTTTCTTTTATGAATAACCTTTCGAATCTTTCTGAACGGTAGTACTTCCTGAATAAACAGCCCATGTTCCGGTATTTAAGAGAAATGAAATCAGATCTGAGCCGCTCCAGACCTAGTTTCAGTATCGACCTTCTTCAGACAGTCGATTGCTCTTAATACCGTTTTTCCAACCTAACGAATAACGTCTGGTATTACAGGTGTGGTGGGTTAAATCACAACACCCCGTAGTCAGGGCAAAACAATTGATGTCAGGTGTGCGAGTAATAATTAAGGAAGTACATTAACGCATATATGATATTTTCCACAGAAAAAAAAAAGTGTCAAACAAAAATTGAAGTTGAATTTTTTTTTAATAAATATTTTATTTTTTATTTTTACAAATAAGTGTCAGTGGAAAAAAGACTAATTTGAACAGAAGTAAATGAGTAGAAAAATTGTGAAAATAGTTTAGTATAATATCGTTGTTATTTTGCAAACACGATATTGGGAAAATAAATAGATATAGCGTTTATACCGATCAAAAACTCAGGAAGTATTCGAAAAGGCAATTGAAGTTTTATTTTCAATCAATGGAGATTTTTATTGAAATAATTAAATCATGGAAACTCAGACAACAGTGCCGAGGGTTAGGTATGAACCGCAAATTAGTATCACTTTGGATAATATACCTTTTTATAATGGTACAACAGAAATCAAAGATTTTATTCGTGAAATTGAGAATTTGGCAGCTGTAGCAAAATGGACAGACAGTCAAATAAGTTCTATAGTTAGATTAAAACTGAAAGGCATCGCTAGATTATTTATTGAAGCAGAATATAGTTTACAAAATACCGACAACTGGCAATTAATTAAAAAGGAATTATTGAAGCAGTTTAGCAAATTGAAATTACCTGGAGAAGCACAAAAAGAATTTTTGAATTGTTATCAAGAAAAGAATGAATCAGTTAGGCATTTTTTCATAAGATTAAAAATATGTGCATCAAAGATAAGGCACCTCACAGGAAATAATAGAATTGACAATGTATTAGAGCAAAAATACGAGCAGGATATTTTGGTTCAATTTGCTATTGGATTGTTAGATCCTGTTAGAAAAAAGTTTTATCTGAAAGTCCTGTCAGTTTAGAAGAAGCCATCACATTAGCAGAAAAGAAGAATTAATTGAGCAAATTACGAATACACCGAATAGAAATTTCAGAACTTTCAATGCGAATATAATATTGTGCACACATTGTAACAGAAAAGGTCACACAGCAGGAGATTGTTATATGAAAAATTGCGTATGCCTAACATGTCAAGAATTCGGACATATGTCATATAGATGTCCAAATAGAAATAGTTTTCAAAATAAGAGATTAAATGATTCAGGAAAATGGTTTTCCAACTACGCTAAGGAAAAAAGATTTAAAAAATATGGAAAAATGAATAAATTTTAACAATTAAAATTTAAAACAGGAATGAACGAGGAAATTTTAGGAGAATAAATTAAAAAAAAAAAAAAAATTACTAACAATTCGAAAGAAAATAGATTTAATAATAGTGAGAGGCAAGAGGAAAATATACTAATCGACGATGAACAGAAAAATGTAATTAGTTTGGAAGTAGCAGGAATTTTGAGGCATATATCCATAGATATGAGATCTCCAGTATCAGTGGTTCATATTAATATTGTTAGAGGTATGAAATGGAATTATGGTTTGCCTTATCACCTCAGAAAAAGACAAGGAAATTTCACTCAGTATATTGGCTCGGTTATATTGCCAATCAAAGTAAAGGAAGGAAAAGTTATTGAACATGAATTCTTAATAGTTGAAAATGATCATCGTAGTACTGAAATAACACTGGGATTAGATTTTTTACGAAAACATCACGTGCAAATTGATTGGAGAGAAAATCAAATGTATTTATCAGGGGAAATTATCGAGTTGAAGAAGAAAATCCAACACATATGCCAAACGAATCGGGATGACGAACAGAGGAAGTTGCAAAAGAGATTTGAAGAAGTAGAAAAACGATTGAGAGATGTCACGATCATGATGAACGATTGGATGAATTCTGTAGAAAAACTAGAATTGAAGAGGGAGGGCCCGCCCAAATCAATCCGCGAAGTATTCTTAAACAGAGTTTCATGCCATGAAACGAGACGTACAACTTCGAATCAAATAGAGATATCAGGGACCGGTGATTTAATTGTGACACCAGGTTTAGAAAAAACAGTTTCAAAGATGTCAGCGACTGGTGATTTAAAGGAGACGCTAGTCTGCAAAGAAATAGTTGAAATTGAAGAATATGGAAAATCGTCTGGAACAAGAGAAAAGCGAAACATGCGTTTGAACGAGCCACAAGAGAGAAGAGAGGAATTTAGAAAAGTGCCACCTATGGAAAATGGAAAAACCGACGCACTCTGTACATTAGGACCGATAGTCACAAGTGACAGTCGACAAGTGGAAATGCCTACGTATAGGTACGAGCATTTTGAAGGAAGGAGATGTAACGGAACATTGCCCATACAGCACTACAGCGAGGATGAAGAAAATTATAGTCAGAAAATGGAAAAAGTTGGTATGAAAGCTTTTGAAAGTGAAAATATTCCAGGAAGTAGCCAGACATATTCAGGGAGAACGGAAATTGCAACGGTTAATGCATCAAGGAATCGAAGGAAGGTGATAAATGTAGAAAATAGTAAATCATTGGAAGATAGTTTGAGAGATAGTTACGAATCACCCAAGGGAGATGCTCTATCCACCAGGAAGTTGGAATCTGCCAAGCACCTAGGAATGACGGTCGCCAAAGATAAGACTTTTTCTACAGTCGTAAATCACAAGGAGGGAAATTTCTTGCCTAAGGACAAAATCCTACCGCCCAGATTTTTGAATGTATGTAAAGTTCAAGCAAAAAGTATAGTGAACTCCGAAGATACGAAATTACGAAGTATTGCAGAAAATGGATTTTTAACCCCGAGAAAACGAAGCATAGGAGAAGATTTTGATATGGATACGAAAGTGAAGAAAGAAATGAACCCCGAAGTGGAAAGAATTAGAACTTTAGCCAGACAAGAAGGAAAACCCAATTTAAAAAAGACATCGCACGTTAATTTTGAACTCCAACCAGTGAAAGAAACAAAGAGTCAAATAATAAACGCTGATCGATTCAACAAGTATAGGAATGAAAGCAGCAGACAAGCGACACAAGAAAATGAGGTAAAATTAGATCAAGTTTTAGTTCAAACTCAAGAAAATCTGCCAGATGAATTACCAATAGTTAATGCCGAAAATAAAGAAAAATGTCAGCCAAGTGAAATGTCCAAAGAAAGGAAGAAAGCATTTCTGAAAATAAATTCCCCCTTACACAACCCATGACACGCAGCACTGTTCAAATGACACCCATGAAACATTTGGTTCAATCAGTTAGATATCAGTAAACAAGAAAATTTTCAGTATGCACCAGAATGTAGGAACGTATATATAGTATGGTAATTATTATAGTTTTAGCAGACTGAAAAAGACGCAGAAACAATTGAAAAATCCCTGAAGGTTAATTTGCCAAAACATAATTATAGCTACAACGAACTTGTAAAAATTGGAATGAATAAAAATACGAAATCCACCGATACTTTAATGAAAACGGAATTAAATTAATTGTATCATAGTACGGGAACAAACTGAAAAAAATATATAAGA
The DNA here is from genome assembly GCA_018342105.1 of Gonioctena quinquepunctata. Lineage (NCBI taxonomy): Eukaryota > Metazoa > Arthropoda > Insecta > Coleoptera > Chrysomelidae > Gonioctena > Gonioctena quinquepunctata. Next base: position 192,274 of record JAFIRS010002578.1, on the reverse strand, counting down.
GAATCAACTGACAACGTGAAACGCGAACAGGGACAATTTTAGCAAGTGTTTGGATGTAAAATAATGACAGTAAATTCCACGGAAAATTCAAGCAAAGCTATTTTGAGACGGATATAGTTCATTACAGGTCATAGAAAAAACGAAGAATGGTCGATAGAACTGAAATGAAACACTGTACGGATTACAGGCTATAAAAAACCAACAACGCGATATGTTATGAAAATTAATTAAACAGTTAAAGAATATCGAATCGCCGAGTTACATAATACAGATAAATAATATAATCACGATTTCCGGAAAATGTGTTTACGGATTTGTAGAATACTCACACTAGAACATCGCGACGTTTACAATTGTACAGTACCTAAGTAAAAATATTGATAAAATTTACTAACCGCGCATATATGGAAGGTTTTGATAGGAATATCGTGGACTATTATTGTTGAAACCCAAGAAAATATCTCTGAACAAACAGCAGTGGACAATCCAGCATGGCGAAGCGAATTGATGAGACCAGCCGATTCCTAGAGCATTGCGAATTCACAGTGTGGTTTGAATTCAAGCACTCCGCCCAGAATTCAGTGGACACAATTCACCACACAAATCACCTGTGTTAATGGTACCGCACAAATAGGATTCCCAGGAACGAAGATTTTTAAACGAATGAATTAACACCGTTTGACCACCGGAAACCGAACACCATTTACAACATTACGCCAACGAATGCACTTGCCACTGAAACAGAAAACACAGGCTGTGTTATCTGTCTAGCTCCCGATACCGACTACATATCACGGATCACTGACTCGAAAATTGTATGGAAGGCCCTAAAATCCCCAAAAGCCAGATGGTTAGAGAAGATAAAGAAGGAACAAATAGTCCCGTACCGCTGATACGTACCCTTAGCCAACCAGCGGCGTAGCAGAAAAAATTCCCAGAGGATCCAACGGATAGAGTTAAATTGATGCCCACCGGAATAGAAGTGAGAAAAATCCCCCCGTTGAAGAAGGCGAGTACATACCCTTACAGTATGGAAATTACCCCATGGACGAAAAAGACTTTATTGTGTGTTTGCATGATTATTTGCATGTTATTTTTAAGAAAATTAGAATTAAGTACTGAGAAGTGAGGTTAATAACTTTGGTAATAGAGTATAATTATCCTCTAGAAGATGTAAACCGTAGTCCATTGTAATTGTCAAAGTAAGACTTATAAAATTTGTCGCTAGAATAGGATTACACTACAGCAAGTTAAAACATTTTTGCTTATTGTTGGTGAAAGTGATGTTATTTTGAAAAAAAAATTTGAGTTTGTCAAATCTTTTTGTAGAGGTTGGACGAAATGTTATGCCACGTAAACACAGAGAAATTTTCTACGATACAAAACAACGTAATATTCTTGATAAACAGTAAAGGTCAATATGGACCACCTGCTAGACTGAAACAGCTGATAAGCATACGATCGTAAAACCATACGTTGTTATCGGGAGACAAATAAAATGCTTTTAAAAATAATTACCAAGAAATATCCCTTGTAGACCGGACGCATAAATCATTCAACTAGAAGCGTAAACAACGATTATTGATTGCTACTGGGTACATTCCCAGCGAGATAAGAAACTCAGTTTTATTCACTACCGAAACAAAAACATATCCTATTTAAACAACCGTCCAAATTCGATAAACATGGGTCATTAATTCCGCGATAGAGCGACAGCTACCGTAAATATATTATCCAATTATAACATAATTAAGCGAGAACGGGTGACCCTTATCAGTTTTACGATGTCACGGCACATAAACACACTAAGCCCCGCCTAATAAGCTCCCGGTTGAAGATCATATAAAAGCGTGAGTTCATGTCAACAATAGGTAGTTCGATTTGGTATTCCACAGTGAACACGAGAATATGCCATTCGCAAAAGTTAGGTTAAAAAGTCAGTCTAATTACAGTATCGTGCAATAATAATGAGAGTTTCCAAACCGGTGTAGTTAACTTCAGCAAACATAGAAACTCAGCCGATTCAAATCAAGTATTGCAGCTCCTAGTAAAACACGAGTGAACAGTATAGTTTCCACAAATTGTAAAGCTTCCAAAACAGAGATAATAACGGGATTTCAGCAATTTCAATGGTTCACGATCACTTAGAAAAACCTTAACTGTATACGAATATACCGGACGAATTAATTAGAATAACCGATTGACGCGGGAGAAAACGAATAATAAAGTCTAATCTAATTGCCTTTTAAAACTACATCCAGTGAATAAGTGTTAAACAGGGTGAGTCTCATGTTTGTTTTTCTGTATTTATGTTTATGGCAAAACCCAACCCATTAAAATGTGTATGTGTCTATAAAGTATGTCCATAGTTTCAAGATCACCAAGTTTTCAAAAAGAGAATTATTGTTAGTCGTTTGCAGCACTTGATTGCAAGATTTCTTTTAGTAAAAGTATTTCTATTGAGAAGCCCATTGCAGAATTATCTGCCAATACGCTACATTAGTTTGCATTGTATGAATATTGTTGTCTATCATTCGTCCATAGACGATTGAGAGAATTGTGTGAAGTTTTATTAAATATATATATACATTTTTAACATTTTATGAGTGCAGTCCTTTATTTATTTTCTTTTATGAATAACCTTTCGAATCTTTCTGAACGGTAGTACTTCCTGAATAAACAGCCCATGTTCCGGTATTTAAGAGAAATGAAATCAGATCTGAGCCGCTCCAGACCTAGTTTCAGTATCGACCTTCTTCAGACAGTCGATTGCTCTTAATACCGTTTTTCCAACCTAACGAATAACGTCTGGTATTACAGGTGTGGTGGGTTAGTTCACAACACCCCGTAGTCCAGTAGTCAACATTGGTGGTCAGGTGTGTGGTTTTCCCAACACCCTGTAGCCCAGTGTTCAACATATCGTAATTTTTTGGAATTTGTGTAAACTGTACTATTAGAAAATGTCCCACTGGTAGTAAGTGGAGCAATGTGGTTTATGCACGATGGGGCCCCACCTCACTTCAGCATAGTAGCACGTCAATTCCTGGATGAAACTTATGGAGAAAACTGGATCGGTCGCGCAGGTCTACAGTCTTGGCCACCCAGGTCACCGGATTTGGATCCCTTAGATTTCTTCTTCTGGGGATATTTATAGTCCCTCGTTTATGAAACTCCAGTCGACACTGAAGAAGAATCAATCCAACGGATACGGGATTCATGTGATTAGATAATAAGACATACGCCGGAAATATTTCAACGTGTTCGGCAATCGATGTTAAGGCGAGGTAATGCTTGCATTGAAGTTGGAGGAGGACATTTTGAGCAACTATTGTAAGTTTTGTGTTACTTATTGTCGAATGATTTCTAACTGAAAAAAATTGCGTACCATTTGTTCAAGTGTGGTATTGATAAAGGGTTCTTCTTGTTTCATGTTTTATTTTATTTTCGTCGTTACCACATAACAATAAAGTGATTTTAATTTTTTCTCTCAAAAACAAAAAAAAAGATACGAAAAAATGGTTAAAACAAAAAAGATGAAGTTTCAGTAGCTTAATGCGAAAACAATACAAAAATTGCAAAAAAATGAGTGACGAACATTTTTTTTTCAAATATTGGTTAAGGTGCCTTCCAGGACGCCACTGGACATGATATTTCCAATATAGTTAGGGTTAAATTAGCCTCTTGTTACCCTGAATAACACTGCCAAATTTTAACAAAATCGGCTTGAGGATCATTAAGATATTTAGGAAAAAACTATTTCTTTTAAAAATGTTGACACCATGTATCTTGAATACGAAGCATTACCGGACCTATGTTTATATGAACTTTTCGTTTCAGAATTACTCAAAAAATCACCCCTTCAAGTTTGGCCACGTACTTACATAACACCCTGTATAGAAATATTAGGAAGAATTTAGGGAGATTTGGTCCCTTCACCAACTTTTGACTGAAATAGCTTTTTTTTTAATTTGAGCGCCAGATTACATAAAAATATTAAAAGCGTTCAGAGAGATTGGAACTCTTTTTCAATTTTCATTGTAGAGTTTGAGGCATAGACAAATTAAAAATAAAGAGACTGTTTGAAAAATTGGCGATCTTGACCACCGAATTTTTGGTACGGCCAGTCGCGCATGGGGGCGCTGCCCGCAATCAACAGACGAATGATGACATGATAATTTCAGAATAATTCTACTGTTATTGTCATAAAAAAATTAATGCTAGGAATTATACTATGGGCTTAAATTCGGAATCCAACATCGAAAATAGAATGTTTTGTTATTCGAGTTGACGCTTAAATTCCTGGAAATAGTCTTTTACAAGGTAAAATAGAAGCTGTTTTTCACAAACTGATACTTATTTCCATTCATCAGTTGCAGAATTTTTTTCACAAATTGGTTCTTATTTCCATCCAAAAGTTTCCATTTCCTATCACCATTTGAGGAAGTACGGAGTACATGGTCTACTTAATGATTATCATCGAACTGAAGTATTTGTTATACCTACTCTCGTTCTCCTTTGTGCTAATAAATTAACAAAATTATTGGAGGTATGTTGTAAATGTAATTTGTTTTCATTTTGGTTGATTTCATGATAATACTGAAGAATATTTCTAATTTTGCTGTTTTTCAGAGTTTTATTATTGTTTTGTCTGTAGTTGTACCTTATCCTAGATACAATAAAATGTTTTTTTATGGTGTTAAACTTATTATTCTTATTTTATACGAACTAACAGTCTACGAATCGATTACTGTATATATTTTATTAGTGATCGATTTGTCATCCCTATATTTCATATGATACAACCATTCATATGAAATACAGGAATGGCAAATCGATCACTTATGAAATATATACCATATCAACCATATAAAAGTAATACATTTAAAAAACCCGCCTGTACTAACTTAGTTCGGCCAGTTGCGAGATATGTCGCCACTGTCTAAGTGTGGTGCCAACTTTTTCTGCAGGTTTGACAACTGTCTTTATTTTTAGTTTCTCTATGGTTTGAGGTTTATAAAAATATGGAAATGCTCTTTATGTTTTCCAGTGAATAAATGTCCGATTTTTCCGACGCAGCTTGATTGATGGCTTTTTTAGCATCAATAATATCTACCCTTCCCACTAACCCCGCCATTGGATTTTTTTATTATTCTCGATACCAGACGCACTTGTGGATATCAAAGGATACGAATTGAGTACTCTGAATGTAATTTAATATCCTGTCACAATTGCGGTTTTTCATATAAACGCTGGAAAAAGCATATCTTTGAGTTCATCAATATCTTCTAGCAAAAGATCTCTATATAAACTGTTCTCTCTGAACTCCCGTAGAATATACTTCCCACGATCTTCAAACATAAATCTATCGAAACTCTCTTCAGACTCAGCAGCCTCCAGAAACCGCTGCTCAGACGTAAAAGTAAAGCTCCTGTCCAGTATAGCGTAAAATTTTGCAGGGACTCGTGACATATCACAGGACTTCCAGAATTCCCTCTCGCTAAATACTTCAGCAGGCAATATTTTCTGATTTTTCAATAGTTCACTGAAATAATTGTAATAATGTGCAAACACGTCTCTTTGGTGTTTTTGGCGAAACTCCCTCCTAGTGTTACAAAAAATGAATTGCAGGAGATCAGAAGTGGGAGGGCCGTAATTCATCATTTGGTAGTCGATCAGTTTGCAGTCTTTAATCTCATTGTCGTCTCCGTATAAATAAAGAAAGTTATTGGACCACACATCTCCATGTATAATTGTTGATTTGAATTCTTGTGAATAAGGGCATAGCAGAATTGTATCCAATACTTCTTTAATTTTGTTCTTGAACTCATTTCTGCCGATCCTGTCTTCAGGAATGACATCTATTACCTGACATATCCCTTCAAATGTGAACTTGATTAGTTTCACAGTTTGGGGAGCATCCTTTGTAAACACTATTTTTTTCAGAATCGGAAATTCTTCAACTAAATTATATTCCTTTCCCATTTTCTCGGACCTCACCCTCTCAAGCAAAATTGCACTCAGATGAAACTTGGCCATGGCTTCCATGCAAGCTTTGCTGTGACGGTAATCCAGAGGTTTAGTCTTACCGGACCCAACATAGGAAGCGTTTGCTAGATTTTCCAGTACTATTGTGTATGGTTGACACAAGAAGCTCCTAGGGGCATAGTTGATATCGAGCCCTTGTTTTTTCATCAAAGGAACGAGTGTGTTATAAAAAAATTCTTCTTTTTCATAAGCCAGCATTTCCCTGGAAATATCGTATAGTAAAGGGATGGACTCAGATAAGGTTTTGACAAAAAAGTCTACTTTGTGTGTACCGTACCGTTTTTTATACTTAATCTTAAGTATATACTGTTGCCCGATCATACCATCCATTGGGTTCGGAGGCGGAGCAAGGAAATAACTTTTGATTTGGAATGTCTTTTTTCCAGGTGCGAAGAAGTTTCTCAAAATTTTTTCACATTGTGGCCGTGATATGATTTCCCTTGTTTCCATATCTGTAACAAAAATGGGAATTGTTATGGCGGCCGATAGAGCGAAAGCTCAATAATCCTTAATAAGGTTGCATTTTGTACCGAGTGGGCCAAATTGGACACTTCATCGTTCCTGAGTTACAGCATGTTTTTCGAAAATGTGCATTTTTAAATTCTTTGTTTTTATGAAAATATTTTTCGAGCACTTATTTTCATAGAATCTAATGGTGTAAGTAATTTATTTTTTCAAATCATATATCAATAGGTATTAATGGAAAAATCATTTTTTCAAATGAGACAACCTGTATCCTTGCATATTCCAATAGAGCTTGAAATTACCATTCCAAAAATGTAGAACACTTGATGTTTTGCTAGAGCAGAGCAGAGCTTTCAGGTTTTTTCATGTAGACTTTGAAACGCACCCTTTGAACAAGTTGGCTTTGGATGACGCGGCGATAAAACAGAAAGCAAGTGTTCACTAGTAGCTATCAAATGTTAAGAAAGCTGTTCACAGCAGTTATTAAAACTCATGGCTTCAATAAAAATGGTAACAATGTATACTATATTTACTACTGATATATGAAACTCTGTTCGTAATCCGTACTGATGAGAACCAAAAAGCCTGAAACCGGTATGCGGATTGTTAGGCGCATCCGACATGAATTTAACATAATCGAGCATTTCAGAAAGAAACATTTGCAATCAATATCCATTTATATGGAAGTTTGCATGGATTTTCAGGTGAATATCATTCAACGTTCTGCGTGGTATTTGCTAGCAAAGTAGTTGTTTTTCACCTGTGGTCTACCAATTGTGTTTCAATTTATATTGAATCCTCTGTGAAGATGACTTTGTGCACTTTATTTCTTATTTCATACCACTTCACTTGGCTTTTTCTCTAATCAAAATTTGACAGCTACCAGTAAACATTTGCATTCTGTTTTATCGCCTCGTCGTCCAACGCCTACTTGTTCAAAGTGTGCGTTTCAAAGTCTACATGAAAAAACCTGAAAGATCTGCATTTCAAAGGTGACTCTAGCAAAACATCGAGTGTGCTACATTTTTGGAATAGCAATTTCAAGTTCTATTGGAATATGCAGGAATATACAGGTCTCATTAAAAAAAAATCCATTAATAACTATTAATATATGATTTGAAAAAATTAATTACCCAAACAATTCAATTCTACGTAAAAAAGTGCTCTGCAATTGTTTCCATAGAAACAAATAATTTTCGATAGGAAAAAAGTTACAGCAACTTTTTTAAAATGCACATTTTAAAAATATGAAACGATGATAGATATCGATATGCGGTTTTCACCATTAAGTTCGTCATAAAAATTGACCCCCAGACACAGCCATCAGTTTTTATTTATCTAGTTTGAAAACAGAACTTTTCCTTTAAAAGTGTCCAATTTGGCCCACTCGGTACTCGCTGGAAATAATGCCTCAAGCTTTGGATATGTATCTCGAATAAAAATCATTCGATTGAAGCCGGTCCACTCATGCTCCCTGAGAATAGCTGAAAGACTCTTCCTACGTGTTTTTGCCTCCTGAACACGAAACACGGCGGTTCCATACCGTTTCCGAGTTGGATACCTTTTTTTGTTCTGGAACGCAATTTTGAAGAACCGTTTTTTCGCACAAGAATCAATTTAAAGGGCCTCTTTCTTTCAAACAGCATAAACCACGGACACTATATCACTCATTCTCGGCACAATTCGGCAGAAAATACAGTCAGTTCTACCGAAAAAATCCTCCTTCTTCAACACGTACACCTAGCCCCTTCTTGCATCATCAACAACAACCTAACCTAACCTTAATCTCACTCAGATCTTAGAGGTCAGGATGTACGTGTTGAAGAAGGACGACTATTTCGATAGAATCGGCTGTATTTTGAACCAGGGTAGATGTGCCAGAAGTCAGCCTATGCCAGTAGTCAGCCTCAATCACTTAAAATTATACATAAGATATGAACTTTCGAATAAAATAGTCCACCTCTTACATTCTGGTGCTCAGCCATTTTTAACCGACGAAACCAAAAAGGAGGAGGTTCTCTATTCGACTCGTATATTTTATGTTTTTCCATCATATTTTCTTATTGAGAGATGAGTGCCATGTGAAGTGGAATGAATAGAAAAAACGAATTTAAACGGTTTTCTTCACATAAAGGATTCAATATAAAATTGAACCAGAGAAAGGTAGATCTCAGGTGAAAAACAACTACTTTCCTGGCAAATACCACGCAGAACGTTGAATGATATTCACCTGAAAATCCATGCATACTTCCATATAATATCAATGGACATTGAATGCAAGTGTTTCTTTCTGATAAGCTCGATTATGTTTAATTTATGTCGTGTTCACCTAACAATCCGCATACCGGTTTCAGGCTTCTTGGCCCTCGTCAGTACGGAGTAGTCAACCAGCCAAAGGTACAAAGAACTCTGGCTGAAGTGAGACACAACGTAAACAAACCATCATCGATCTTGTAACACCTGTAGGTACGCCGGAAAAGATAAACTTTAACTGGCGGTACCTAGTGACAGAAAGAAACACTCCGAAAATCTCCCACCTCGATAGGTTTCTAAATAAAAGATTCCTTCTCAGTAGGAGTGGCAAGCCCGTCTAGCATATAGTGAGAGATAAGTGCCATGTGAAGTGGAATGAATAGAAAAAACGAATTTAAACGGTTTTCTTCACATAAAGGATTCAATATAAAATTGAACCAGAGAAAGGTAGATCTCAGGTGAGAAACAACTACTTTCCTGGCAAATACCACGCAGAACGTTGAATGATATTCACCTGAAAATCCATGCATACTTCCATATAATATCAATGGACATTGAATGCAAATGTTTCTTTCTGATAAGCTCGATTATGTTTAATTTATGTCGTGTTCACCTAACAATCCGCATACCGGTTTCAGGCTTCTTGGCCCTCATCAGTACGGAGTAGTCAACCAGCCAAAGGTACAAAGAACTCTGGCTGAAGTGAGACACAACGTAAACAAACCATCATCGATCTTGTAACACCTGTAGGTACGCCGGAAAAGATAAACTTTAACTGGCGGTACCTAGTGACAGAAAGAAACACTCCGAAAATCTCCCACCTCGATAGGTTTCTAAATAAAAGATTCCTTCTCAGTAGGAGTGGCAAGCCCGTCTAGCATATAGTGAGAGATAAGTGCCATGTGAAGTGGAATGAATAGAAAAAACGAATTTAAACGGTTTTCTTCACATAAAGGATTCAATATAAAATTGAACCAGAGAAAGGTAGATCTCAGGTGAAAAACAACTACTTTCCTGGCAAATACCACGCAGAACGTTGAATGATATTCACCTGAAAATCCATGCATACTTCCATATAATATCAATGGACATTGAATGCAAATGTTTCTTTCTGATAAGCTCGATTATGTTTAATTTATGTCGTGTTCACCTAACAATCCGCATACCGGTTTCAGGCTCCTTGGCCCTCATCAGTACGGAGTAGTCAACCAGCCAAAGGTACAAAGAACTCTGGCTGAAGTGAGACACAACGTAAACAAACCATCATCGATCTTGTAACACCTGTAGGTACGCCGGAAAAGATAAACTTTAACTGGCGGTACCTAGTGACAGAAAGAAACACTCCGAAAATCTCCCACCTCGATAGGTTTCTAAATAAAGATTCCTTCTCAGTAGGAGTGGCAAGCCCGTCTAGCATATAGTGAGAGATAAGTGCCATGTGAAGTGGAATGAATAGAAAAACGAATTTAAACGGTTTTCTTCACATAAAGGATTCAATATAAAATTGAACCAGAGAAAGGTAGATCTCAGGTGAAAAACAACTACTTTCCTGGCAAATACCACGCAGAACGTTGAATGATATTCACCTGAAAATCCATGCATACTTCCATATAATATCAATGGACATTGAATGCAAATGTTTCTTTCTGATAAGCTCGATTATGTTTAATTTATAAAAGACAGTAGAAAAAATGCCTAGTGCTATTTCTCCGCACGCTTGGAGACAAATAGTGGAGGAAAAAAAAGAGAATAAAGAAATAATAGAACAAGAAAAAAACAATTAAGAGAAGAAATAAAAACTTTGCAAGAACTAAAGGCTGAAAAACAAAGAAAATAGAAATAAATAGGTTTATTAGAAAGATAGATAGATCAAAGGAACAAGTGACATCTGAAAATTGTGTCTATGATTCGAAAGTTGGTGATTCTGAAAAAGATAATAAACAAATTGAAAAAATCAGATGATGTCATTGTGATGAAATCTTGGAAAGTGATGTGGAAGACGGTGATTATACAAATTTGGGCTGCCCGAAATTTATCATATGATCTTGCTTCCTATAAAGACTTGATTTGTGAAATTTGTTCCATTACAGAAAATGAAAAGAACTGAATGCAATTGAATGTTCTCAAGTACTGTTTTCAAGTAGAACCTGAATATCTACCAATGACGTGAATAAAATTGACTCAAACTTAGATAAAAGCAGGCCATGCGCAGGAATATTCATCGAACTGGCAAAAGCCTTCGATACCATAAGTCACAACAAAATGTTATCCAAACTAAACGAAATAGGTATTCGAGGCCCCGCGCTCTCTCTCTTCCAAAGCTACCTAAAAAAAAGAAACAACTAGTAAAGATAATAACACAATGAGCCAAAGAGAGAAACTGGAATACCACAAGGAACAGTATTAGGACCCATACTATTTATAATTTATTTAAATGAACTGCTATATTTGAATTGTCAAGGAACAATAATTTCATACGCTGATGACACCGTACTTCTTATGGATGGAAACTCTTGGGAAGAAGTAGAAACCAAAATAAAGAACGATTTAGGAAAAATAATAAAATGGTTCGATGACAATCTCCTCACAATTAATATGGATGAAACTGTAATCTACCTTTGTCAAATTATAAAAATGCATCCCAAATACTGAACAATTAGACCTAAATCTACCTTTGAGAAATAATACGTATAATATTCAAACAACAACCAACACAAAATACCTAGGGATAATTATTGATAATAACCTAAAATGGGATCTTCAAATTCAGAACTTGACCAAAAAACTAAGATCATTAATGTACCTATCCAAACGAATGACATTCATACTAGATGAAAAAAGTCTGAAATGCATGTATTTCAGTTTGGTCCAATCACTCCTGAACTATGGCATAACCGGATGGGGAGGTGCATACTATAATAATATAAAACCTCTAGAAATAGCACAGAAGAGAATAATCAAAATAATGTATAAACTCAATAGCCAGTATTCATCAATTCTGCTCTTCCAGAATTCTAAATAATTGAATATTAGAAATCTATTCTACAAAACCTCAATACTCATTGTAGTCAAACATAATTTAATAGATATGAATAAAACTCACATTTATTCAACAAGATTTCGAGAAAATGCCAATATAGTGCTCCCTAAGTCTCAGAAGTCCATTGGACAGTGAAGTTTCCTACACGTGGGACAGAAATTATACAATTATCTACCAGTTTTAAAAAAAAATTCACAAAAAAAAATTCAAAAACAAAGTAACAAATTGGCTACTTACATCAACATTCAAAATACTATTATAAACACACCAATAACAGAACAGATACATGTATATACAATCCAATCTGAAATCTGCTAATCAATCACCATTGCTATTAAATAAGTCCAAATTCTATACTTATATATTCTAACTACAATATTCATTTATCAACATAGTAGTCTTTTCATTAGTCTGTAATATTTCAGAAAGTCTCAATTTTTCATTATGTTAGAAATACTCAATCTAGCTATAAATACTATAAATATTATTTTTATTATTATTGTGTGTGTACATGTTTTACTCTACATTCGTAAGTGTATCTTTAATTTTGTGACCACTGTTATTGTTACATTTATATAAATTCTCTCTCATATACTTCAAATTACCTTCAATAACTTTATATTATTTTACTAGTAATTCATTTTTATCACATTAGTTTAATATATTCCAAAAACATCAAATACCGCTTTGTGCCTTTGAACACAGTCTAGCTTAGGCTAAAGTGAACCTGGACATAGAAATTTGATCAATTTGAAATATCTGATATTTTATTTTATTCAAAATCTGTTATTTATTCAAAACTGTTTATGTTTACATTGATAATCTTTATGCAAATAAACTGACTAAATATTTTATCATTATTATTATTATTATAATACTTTACCAAATCATTTTTAATCTCTCTCTAATTTCGCGGCAGTTTCCGCAATAAGGAGATTGCACAATTTTCCATCATATGTATCCTGCAATCCAATGTTCGTTGAGGCATTAGCCAGGAAAGTAGTTCTTTTATGAAGGATATTCCACCCATAAATATTATATATGATTATTTTTACAATTTTGCTGTGTAATTTGCATCTATGAAACCTTGCATCTTATATTCAACGCAGATGATCCAAGAGTTTACCATTGGAGTTTTTTTCATCATCAGAATGTTTCCAACAATATTCAATTTGCACAACCTATAAAATTATGAAAATCAAAATCCACAAATAAAACTTTAGAATTCAAATAGACAAAAATAATCTACAAGCAAGAACATCCTGTATGCTAATCTTGAGTCACAAGGAACATGATAGGGATATGTCAAACTATTTTCCGTTAGAAATAATCAAAATAACAGATTTGAGAACAGAAAATGGGTGAATATGAATTTTGAACAGTTCTGTATAAATAATGTAGGTGTAATATAGAAATTGTAAATAAAATTATATATATTTAAATAGAAAATGTTTCAAGAAGTGTGCAAAGTGAAATTCAATCGGGAAAACAAAAATTGATGGTTGCCTGGGGAAGAAAAGAATAGGAGTCGAAAACTAATTTTGGAGAGAAGCGGTAACAAAAATTTTTCATCATCGAAAATCAATGCACATGAGCAGACAACAAATGTAACAACAATTTCAACCTTAAATCCAGATCAAGAAACTGCCTGGCAAATATTCGACCAAAGAGCCACTCACTTCCAATCCAAATCAGATCATATTTCCAATAGATGACATAACCAGCAACAAGAGGCACGAACTGAATTGACAAAAGGTTTTTCATCAACAAAAACTAAACACAGTGAAACTTTTCGCACCAGACACTTTTTATGATCTTTAATAACACCGATTCACAGTGGTGAACGTCCTTCCGTGCTCATGATCGTAATATAAATATAAACTCAAAATATTCAGATAGATAGATAGATAGATAGATAGATAGATAGATAGACTTTATTCAGGTAATATAACAACATAACAATAGTATAATATAGTATAGTATAAACATGGTGATATTTTCCAATATTTCATTTTTTTCATAGACTGTCACCTAAGCCTAGCTTGTGCTGTGCGCAGTCTATGATGTGTGGATAGTTTTATATATTTCATGTTCAATCTACTTCTACTATAATAGGAACTATATAATAAAAATAATATTATAAAGGAAAAATAGTTTTTCTAGCAGTCCTGAAAAACATTTTTATCATTTAAGGAAAAGAATTTCTAGTATTTTTTAAGAATTATTGTCATTTGAGGATGAAAGGAACTATTGTCATTTGAGGGTGAACGGAACTTCAGTCAAATAGTATTTTAAAAGAATCATAATTAATATCTATGTATTTTTTATCTCTTTTTACGTTTGTATTTATTTTTTATATTTTTAATTTGAACTGGTAGCATATTCACCATTTTTGGTCCATAGTAGGATATGGATTTCTGTATATAGCTTTTAGAGTATAGTGGAATTTGAATAGCAAGTTTGGTAGTAGTTCTTGTATTGTATGCATGTGTGTTCAATTTTATTGGAGTGTTTAGTGTCCATAGTATACTATGATATACATATAGTTTTCTCACTTCGAATAATTTTGTTTCTGTATACAGCGTGTTTGTTGGGTATCTCCGATTCTTTTTGAAGAGAATTTTTAACAATGTATTTTGAACAACTTGAATAATGTTCATTGATGATTTGCCTGTGCCACCCCATATGACTATACAGTATCTTATCACCGATTCGGCCAAGGCATCGTAAATCATAAAAAGTAATTTTAAGTTAGCAATATTTCTTAATTGATAAAATTTATATATTAATTTATTCAGTCTCTTAACAGTATATTTTATATGTTCTGTCCAACGGAGATGTTGGTCCACTATCACACCAAGATATCTTATGTAATCAACTTTTTCAATTGTTGAACAGTTACAGTCAATATTATTGCATTTGTCTATGTGGATTTTGAGAGCTTTGTTTTTTGGTTGATCTCTTGAAGTAGCCGAATAGGTGATATATTTAGTTTTTCCAATATTTAAGCTTAGAAGATTTTCCTTTAGCCAGTTATGATAAATTTTTAGCTCTTTTTCTGTGGTTCTATAAAGTTCTTCCCATGAATATGTATAAAGGTTATAGCAGTCTGGTATATTGTTTTAGTATATAACATTTTGTTAAGACGTCTGCGTATGATGTGACATGACTAGTTGTATTTCTAATGCTTCCAATATTATTTATGTATATTAAAAATAATATGGGCCCTAGGACAGTCCCTTGTGGGACTCCAACGGCAATTTGTGCAGGATCGCTAAGCACATTATTAATTTTCACCCTCTGTATTCTTCCGGATAAATAATCTTGAAAGAGATTCAGTGTAGTTCCTCTTATTCCTACGTCATTTAAACTGCTATATAATATATCATGGTTGACAGTGTCGAATGCCATGGCCAGATCTATGAATACTGTGAGACACTTTTTATTCACATTCAAATTGTTCAAAATATTATCCATGAGGTGGAAGACAGCTTTATCAGTGCTACTATTTTCTCTGAATCCAAATTGGTGCTGTGAGAGTATATTATGTTTTTCTAGGAATTTCATGATTCTCGATTTTACTGTTTTTTCGAAGATTTCAGCAAAATTATTAATAACACTGATAGGTCGGTAGTTGGTGGCTTGGTTTTTATTACCAGCTTTAAATATTGGAGTTATTATCGATTCTTTCCATTGATTTGGGATAGAGCTAGTGGAAAAACATATGTTTATAATGTGACATAATGGATTTAAGAAAAATTTACTTTCAATATTCACTGATTGCGCATGAGCAAGCATTTGGTGTTCTGAATTTTGATTGTTTCAATAAGGTAGGTATCGCAGGAATAGGTATTTGGAATATTTGAAAATTTATTTGAATAAAAAAAACAATCATTTAACTATTTTCTGAACTCGTTTTTATCATTTGATCATATTACAAGCTATATTTTCATGAAACAGTAAATTGACTTCAAGCAAAACAACTAGATGGCGCAACTGCAATCCTCCTGAGAATTGAGTGGATCTGCTCTACATAGGCGTACGACTGAGCTGGGAAAAGGTAATAAAAGAAAGGTAAATGGAAATTGAAGAAGGGTAAGAATGTCATAGTCGGAGTTTAGTGTTGTGATGAGTAAAGCACATAAAAAAAATAATAATAATTATACATAAAACAAAATAATACAAATCCTCATCATAATATTTTTATTTGGATATGTCAGATAAAAGCGTTTCAGAAATATAGGTATATCTAATAATTGTTTTTTCCAGCGACTTCGTATTAACGAGTCTGTTAAATCTACACAAAATCGATCGTTAATGATAGACCAGGGCTGAGGCCTTTGAAAATGGTGAAAAGTTAAGATAATAATAGTAGGATGAAACCCAATGAGAAAGGAAGAGAATATAACAAAAATGAAAGGAAAAATAATTTACGGGCGATCTGAGGTCGGGAAGTGGAAGAGGGTGAGTTTTTAAGGGTAAAAAACGGTTTATCTCGACTTCCGGCAAAACTATGGAAAAAAGTTAGATGGCAAAGTTGTAGGCTATAAAAAGATCTACAACTTTTGTATCCACCCTTTTTTCACATAACCCCAAAATGTATATAAGAAATTCAAATAACCAAGTTTTTGGTTTTTTATTTTCATCTTTCCCAAAAATAAGGGTTTTTCACGAAATCTAGTGGAAACTTACCTTTTCATGTCCCAAACACACTGTGATTTTTTTGATTTAAAATATTAATTTTTTCACCTTATTTTGACTTAATATCGAAAAAACAACCCAATTTTCAATGAAAAATTCTCCCGTCAAAATATCAGTTTTAAAAAGCTTCGTGGGCTTTTTGTTCGTTGAAATCTCTACTTTCTGATGGTATAGAAAAAAATATACATTACTATGGTAAATGTTTTCAGAAAATGCAAAGAAACGTAAAGTTAATATTTAATAAGACATCCACAATATCTTGAGAAAGTTGTAGAATCTTTAAATTATATGCGTAGATGCCTATTTATTGCTATTTCAAGATAACTTATATACCTTAGTGACCTACGGAAAATTTTAGCCCATCAAAAGGTATTTCATAGAGAAGTGGGGAAGGGGGTAGGAGGGTCTGGGCCTTACTACCTGTTATTTCTTTGCATTTTCTGAGAACATTTACCATTTACTATGCCCAAGAATAATTTCAATTGCTATAGTCTGTTTCTGAAACCTTTTTCTGAGGATGAATTGTACACTCTATTGAATTCACGATTGAAAAACAAAAAATCTGCGGGATTGGATGAAGTTCCAGGATTTGTATTGTTGAGAGTATTGAGGGTGATTATTGAGCCATTGACAATTTTAGTTAATATGTCTTTAAAATCTGGAGCATTTCCACAAAGCATCAAAACTGGAAAGGTTTTACCTCTCTTCAAGAAGAATGATCGTACTCTATCAGAGAATTATCGCCCGGTAACTGTACCATATAGTCTCGCAAAAGTTTTTGAATATGCATTCTTGGGTAGACTTTCATCATTCTTGGAAAAACACGAAGTCATAAGCAACAGTCAGCACGGTTTCCGTCATAAAATGTCTACATCTACGGCAATGTATTCGTTCCATAAACGCATTGCCCAGTTTATCGATAAGGATGAATGCCCTGTAGCAATATTTTGCGACTTGAGCAGAGCTTTCGATTGTGTGAACCATCAGAAGCTGCTAGATATATTGGAGAGTTTAGGCATAAGAGGTATACCATTGAACTGGATTTCATCTTTTTTAAAAGACAGGAAACAAATTGTCACGATGCAGTTCAAAAACGAAAGCCAAATCAAAACCATACGTTCGAGTAGTAGGGAAGTCGAAATTGGTGTTCCCCAAGGCTCCATCTTGGGCCCAATTTTATTCATTTTGTATGTAAATCACCTAGAGGCTATAATTGGTACCGCAGATTATACTGCGTATGCAGATGACTTTTCATTGGTTTTGTCCTCCACAGATAGTGAACACCTAATATCGAAATGTATTGAAACACTTACTACAGTATCATCTTTTTCCAATAGCAGAAACTTATTTTTCAATATTAAAAAAACACAGATGTTAAGAATTCACTCCCGTCAAAAAACTATTGATGACCTTGAAGTTAAAATCGAAGGAAACACTTTGTGCAATACACATGATGTGGTTAGGTTTTTGGGGGTGACTCTGGATGAAAACCTCTCCTGGAAATCCCATTGCCAACAATTATGTTCCAAACTAAATTCTTTAAGATATCTATTCATCAATTTACGAACTGTACTAGAAGTGAAACAGATGTTGAATGTTTACTACGCTGAAGTTGAATCAAGACTCAGATATGGCATTTGCCTGTGGGGCAATGCACCAGGTACGAAAGATATCTTTATTGGACAAAAACGAATCTTGAGATGTATCGCAAGAATCTCTGACAGAGAATCGTGTAGAACATGTTTCAAAACATTTTGTATCTTGACACTTCCATGCCTCTTCATTTTCGAAACCTGTGTCCATGTTTTCAAAAATAAGGAAACTTTTATACGAAATTCTGATATTCATGGTTATGAAACAAGGAACAAGCACCATTTTCATGTTAATATAGCTCGAAAAAAATAAATTCATGTGCTCCTGATCATATTGGACTCAAAATATTTAACAATCTTCCGGAGAACTGAAGGGTAATAACATATTTTCTTCATTCAAACATGAGTTGAAGAATTTTTTATTGAAAGAATGTTTTTATAGTATAGGTGATTTTATACAAAACTAGACTTTGTGATAATTAGACTTTGTGATAATTATGTTTGACGAAAGTGTTTCTTTTTTGATATTTTTATTAGTCTATTGTTGGTTTCTATATATACTATGCATGTCTTTTTTATATATATACATTCTTGTTTTTAAGTGTAATTTTTTATTTAGATATACTAATGTAGTTGTACTAACTGAATGACAATTCCAATACATGTAAACTATATCGAAAAAATGGAAATAAATATTGATTGATTGATTGATTGAGTAAGGTGTATCTTTTTTACCATCAGAAAGTAAAGATTTCAACGAACAAAAAGCCCACCGACTTTTTTAAAAAAGCTGATATTTTGACGGGAGAATTTTCGATTGAAAATTAGGGTGCTTTTTCGATATTCAGTCAAAATAAGGTGAAAAAAATAATATTTCAAATCAAAAAAATTACAGTGTGTTCGAGACATAAAAATGTGAGTTTCCACTGAATTTCGTGAATAAAAAAGTTTTTTTGTAAAAGATAAAAATAAAAAACCAAAAACTTGGTTATTTGAATTTCTTACATAAATTTTGGGGTTATGTGGAAAAAGTTGTAGATCTTTTTATTACCTACCTATTACTATTCAACTTTTTTCCATAGGTCTTGTAGTTTTGCCGGAAATCGAAATAAACCGTTTTTTACCCTTAAAAACTCACCCCCTTCCACTTCCCGACCTCAGATCCCCTAAATTATTTTTCCTTTCATTTTTGTTATATTCTTTCCTTTTTCAATGGGTTTCATCCTACTATTTTTTTTTTGTTTAAAAATTATCGACCCTGTCTATGACCCCTTATTATTTCAATTTCTCTTTTAATGCATAATTGTGATTTATCAGCCAAACGTACACCGAAATCGACCATTATTAACCTATTGATGATCGAATTCTCTATTAATGCATCATTGTAGTATAGGCAACTAAAAATACACGAATTCAAATACTATTCAAATTACCTTCGCGCTGTCAAATTTATCTATTTCAAAATCCAAATATTGTAAGTTTCCTCCTAGTTGAGGCAAAGGAATATGGAAAATTTCACGTTGACGCCAAGAACGAGGACGACGGGAAAAATATGCAATCCACTCAAATATTAAAAAGGCGAATAATGATCTCGAGCATTAACGCTCTCGCGTTAAGATATATCGATCCTCAATAGCCACGATCAATACACTAGTTGATTGAATAACTATTATCACACACTTGCTCCTGACAGCTGACTACTAGCACGGTAAAGGCCGACTTTAGATTTTAGAGGGCTGACTACTAAGCAAATGGAACTTTTTTGAGAACTTAATTTCTATTTTCAATTTAAAAAGGAATATGCCATTTTGCACTATACAGTGCCAATACAAGGTCACTGCAAAGTGTCCAGGTCAGGTTTGCAATTTTTATTTTCGTAAGGTTAAGTTTTATGCTTATTGTTGAATATAAAATGTATAATCTCTCCACATTATCTAGATTCACTGGAATATAAATATCTGTTAGTGTTATGAAGTTGTCACATGATGATAGTTATGTCAGTCTGTTAGATTCATCAAAAACTTTTGTGTACACGTTATTTATACAATATATGTATAAACCATTAACTCTCTCTTATCTGCAACTAGTTTATCACAAACAACCAAGCAATAAAAGGTGGATTTATTCAAAAAGTTATGGGCCCAGTAAATGACCTGTTCCGCAAAAAGAAGTAAAAGAAGAGAGGAACGTGTGATACAAGATTAGTTGCCAGTTATTTAGAGATTTACTTGTGCTTGCATTGCCACTGCATATCAAAGGGCCAAGATGGCGAGTGACGATGAAGAATCACAGAGCTCAAATACAAGGAATAATAGGGCAGCCACTGCAGGCACATCGGGCCTACAACCAAGCACATATACTTACATAGGATCCTCACCCCTTCCTAACATTGAGAAACTAGAAGGAAGCAGTAACTATAATACATGGAAGTTTCATATGGAAATGTATCTCATACATGAGGACTTATGGAATTGTGTACAGGGCGTGGACACGAACCAGAAGAAAGATGCCAGGACAAGATCTAAGATATGTCTCATGGTAAAGCCAAGTGTATTTACTCACATAAGGAATGCTAATACACCAAAAAAACTTGGGATAATCTGAAGAGTGCATTCGAAGCTAAAGGGATGACCAAAGATTAGCATTGTTAGAAGGATGTTTGGCGCCAAGTATGAAGATTTTCAAACCATGGAAGACTATCGATGAAGGATTAAGTCCAGTGAATGATTTTCTTGGCATAAGAATACGCCGGAGCAGAGAAAGTGGAGTCATTTGTCTGGATCAAGAGAGATACATTGGAAGACGTTCTCCGCAAATTCAAGATGGAAGAATGTTAGGCTGTCGAAACACCATTGGATGTGAGAAGCCATCTTACTCTTCCTAGCCAAGAAGAGATAGAAGCTGCAAATCTTCCTAACAAGCTTTGATAGGAGCCCTGATGTACTTAGCTGTGTGCTGTGGACCAGACATAGCTCACAGTGTGAGTGTATAAGTCAGTTCAATAGCAGATTTGGTTAGCAACATTGGCAAGCTGGTAAACGAGTACTCAGGTAACTCCAAGGAACTGAAGGGATGTGTCTGAAATTCCATCCAGGGTTCACAGGCTACGCAGATGCAGATTGAGCAGCGGATCAAGTTAACAGGCGATCATATACTGGCTACACATACATTCTAGCTGGGGGTTGTATAAGCTGGAAGTCTCGTAAGCAGAGATCTGTGGCACTTTGTCGACTGAAGCGGAATACACGGCTGTCAGCGAGGCAAGCAGAGAAGCAGTTCACATCTCAGGATTACTAAAAGAGCTGAATTTTTCATGTGAACCTGTAGTCATTAGGAATGATAATCAAAGTTGCACAATCGTTCAAAGCATATAGACATAAAGTATCACTATGTTCGTGAATGTATTCAGAACGGTTCTATTTCTGTTAGATATATGCCAACCGAGGAAATGTATGCAGATGTGTTAACTAAAGGTTTAAATGGACCCAAACATCAGTTCTGTGTCTCGGGTTTGGGATTGTGTGCCGATTTTACTAACACACAAATGTAAATGTGGTGCCAATAATTGGAATTCGTTTTATTTTTAAAACAGGTACCAAAGAATGTTCTTTGAACTATTTTTGTATTGTTAAAGCTATAGAAATATTTTTCAGAGTGTATCGATTGAGGGGGGTGAATATAAAATGTATAATCTCTCCACATTATCTAGATTCACTGGAATATAAATATCTGTTAGTGTTATGAAGTTGTCACATAATGATAGTTATGTCAGTCAGTTTGATTTATCGAAAAGTTTGTGTACACGTTATTCATACAATATATGTATGAACCATTAACTCTCTCTTAACTGCAAGTAGTTTCTTACAAACAAAAATCCAAGCAATAAAAGGTGGATTTATTCAAAACTTATTTTTTACTAGCAGATTTACTGGCGCATTCCCCCATATTGTGTCGTGAATGAATGATTTAGTGTTCCTAGTTTATGCTTTTTGAAAGATGGAAGCATTTTGAATGATTTTTGTGCGAGAAAACGGTGCTTGAAAATAACGTTTCGAAAAAGAGGATAGTGCTCGAATTCGGAAACGGTATGGTACCGTCGCGTTTTTCTTCCGAGTTTGTATTCAGAAGGCAAAAACACGAGAGAAAATCCTTTCGGCTATTTTCAGAGAGCATGAGTGGACTAACTATACATTTACAGGGGCTCGAAAGCGAGAAGCAGACCTCCTGAATAAAACGCTAATACAAATTCACAATCAATATTAAGAACCTACCTCAGTCAATGAGGATCTTCTGGTCATCTATTATGAGAGAGGTTTTCTGAAGGTAGCAGGCACAATTATATGGCAGTGGTTCCAAATGAGGCCCCTCATTTCCTCGATCTTCGACACAAAATACTTGAAAATTTCATTCCGAAAAATTTTACATGGTTATGTGACATTTCCGCTTTTAGAGCAGATCTATCATCTGATCATAATCCAGTGTTGCTCAGGCGATAGCCCAATGAAATTAGGTTATGGCTGTGACACAGTTATGGATGTTCATTTCGATGCCAACCCTTTCAATACTAGACTGTATATCACTTGAACGGAGCATTTTTGCATGCCGCCAGGTCTTGTGGCGGAAAAAAACCTGCATAATAGTGAAATGTCGATTTTGACGGAATTTTTCCAGATTCTTCGAAACACACCAAACTTCGTTTCGCAACCAAAATGTTTCCGCGGAAAGGGGCAATTTGTTTTCGTAAAATAATGCCAATGAACTGTATAGAATTATTAATGAAACGAGCATGCTGAACCATCAAATATGGACGTTATTAACCAGCAGGAAGTCGTACTTAACAGTGAACACTAAGGGTGGGTATTATAAAACTATTTCGACAGATAACTAGAAGTTAACTTGTGGATGACGTCACATGTTATAGTTAACTTCAAAATGTAGGAGTTAACTTTATCGGGTGGAACGGGTGTCGATTGAAGTTAACTTTGTAGAAAATGTTGGTTTTCGATCGCCGACAATTGTCGTGCTCCTGTCAATATTGCATATGAGTCATAAAACCTCAATTTAATTGTTTAGATTTTTGGGGATTCGACTTCTCGGGGTCGTGGGAGGCGGTTGTCTGACCACGAGGACTGGAAGTCAAGTAAATGTGAGTTTTTGTACAGCCGTTCCACGTGCATTGAAAAGTTTAAGAATTATATGTTGTGAAAGTAATGGGCATTTGAGGTATCACTTCTTTTTTAGAGTAGAGTAGAGTAGAGTAGAGTATATTTATTTACTAACATTACAAATACATGTTTGTAGCACGTCATAAAAAACGACAATACTGTAGAGCAGAAAATTGTTAAAATATGAAATATTGTTAAATATAATACATTGTTGAAATATATAATAATAATACATCAGGTATAGTGCAAAAATATTGTAAATTATTGTAAAAATTGTGCTAAAGTGTGGTAAATAAAAAAAAACATAGAAAGTGAACATAAGAATGGAAATTAGGCGAGACGAATTCTATACCCTACAAAGTCTGAAATGTCCAATGTATTCCTCTGTGGAATAAAAGGAATGCGTCAAAAATAAATTTTTTATTCTTATTTTGAATAAGTTTAAACTTAATGATTTCAATTCTGGTGGTAGTATATTGTAGAGATAATAATTCAGTGAATTTCTCTTGGATTTGGTTAGGCGGAACCTGTTTGGTCTCAGGTTATCTGCTTGTCTAGTACCGTAGCTGTGTATATCAGATTGGTTAGTGAGCATCGAGGAGTTTTTGTGAATCTCTATCAGAACTTGAAAAATATACAAACACGGCAAGGGCATTATTCTGTGCTTAATGAACAAAGGTTGGCAGTGTTCCAGATAGCTACACTGGATAAGATCCTGACAGCTGTTTTCTGTGAACGAAAAATTGAGAGAGAATCAGGCGAACCATCCCAAAGAATAGTAGCGTAACTGATGTGCGAATGAAATAACGAAAAATATGTTGTTCTGAGTGCATTAAAATTGGTTACAGTTTGAAGTTGTCTCAGGACAAACAAAGCACTGCTGAGTTTACTTTTCAATTTGGTAATATGAGGTTTCCATGATAGATCACTATCCAGAGTTACTCCTAGTAAATTTGCAGAATGAGTTTCTGTGGCATTCGTGGACGAAAGATAAAGAGATTGCGATTTCCAGATTTATTAGCTAATTCTTCATGAGTTCTGTACAGCTCCGATCTCAGTTTTCCAGAATGAAGGAATGTCGTATCATCTGCAAATGAAACAGTTTTCACTGGAACCATATAGTTACTTAAATCGTTTGTGTATATTATGAATAACAACGGTCTTAATATAGACCCTTGAGGGACACCATGCTCATTATGTTTGAAATCAGATAGGGAACTTCCAATACTTGCCGCTTGAAAGCGGTTTTTCAGATAGGATTGTATCAGATTGAGTGGTACCCCCCTAACCCCATAATAATTTGATTTATCAAGTAATATATCATGTGATACGCAATCAAATGCCTTGAAAAGGTCACACAGGGTCAAAAAGCTTGCATTCCATTCTCCAAGGTAGATATTATATCATTCACGACATCCAAGACAGCGAGAGCAGTAGAGCGATTGGGTCGAAAACCATATTGAGTGTTGCTAAAAAAAATTGACTCAAAATAGCACCTCAATCGTTTATTCAAGATTTTTTCTATTAATTTCGCAAAGACTGAGATAATGGAAATAGGACGATAATTGTTGATATTATTTCTATCACCTTTTTTGAACAACGGTGTTATTTTGGAAGTGGAAGTGGGAGTGAGACTATCCCGGTGCCCCCGAAGGGAAATCGAAGCCGACAGAATACGTTCCTAGGTGATGTGGATTTCCGCGACTGGTATATCATCCCCTAGGATAGACCATTATTAATGAACGAACGAACGAATGTTTTGATTTTTCGTTTTCGCAAAATGTTAGCAAACGATATCCACGTTATTTTTGAGGAACTTTTAACCGATGATGAAGAAGATGCTGCGAATATTGTTGAAGCCCCTCGGTGATAAAAGATATTTGGAAATCGGTTAGACCATTTCACCTTGTTGAACGAAACAGAATTCAAAAACCGATTTCGACTATCAAGAGAGTCTGTACGCTTGTTAATGGGGCACATTGAAGCAAATTTACAAATACCAACTAATAGGTCAGCATTTCTAGTTCCTATTTTATTTATGTAGGATTATAAATATTTTTATTTTCAGAAATCATCCTCTATCGCCAATGACACAAGTGTTCATTACACTCAGATTTTATGCGACCGGTTCATTCTTGGTAGTTGCTGGAGATTTTGGGAATATTCACAAGTCAACTACTCTAGCAGTGTTATTGGAAAGAACAACACTTCACAAAATAATACAAAACACTGAGGCCTAGTACAGAAACCAAGAAAAAAATTGTAGGTTAACTTTTTGCCTTCTTCTTTTTATTTGAAAAATGGTACTTTTATAAAACTGACATTTTAAAGTTAAAGTTAACTTGACTGATAAAATTAAAGTTAACTTTAAAACATATTTATAATACCGGCCCTAAATGAGATTTGAGCTGATTGTCAATTGTCACTCATGGGGAATGTTGAACATGCAATGTTGCCAGTTGTAAAAGTCTCATAGGATGCTAAAAAACCGATACCATATTCACGAAGTCAATGAGATTGACAGATTCTTCTCAAAGATTTGGCGGCCTTCATTCTAAAACAGCCACAAAGAACCCTGCACGAAAACATATGGCAAATTGGCTCTCGGTCGAATTGGCTGTAATTTTATTATGTTATAGTAGGATGGGTCATTAGAAAAAAGTGTGAGTTCAAATGATTTTGTATGTTTAGTTTCTGAGATATAAGCGGCCAAAGTTCGTAAAAACGTCGTATTGGGTAGGATTGACAAATAAAAAAACTTTTTTTTAGTCGAAATAAGACAAAGTGAGGATGGAAATGTATCGATAGGAACTCATAAACAGGTTCAATTATAATCTTATTGATGATTGAGTACATCAGGGTGTAAACGGGGCATAGTCAAAAAAATCGTTCTGCCGGATTTTTTTTCCAGTACTATTTCAAAACCAACAAGTTATATTTTGTTAAGATATCATACTTTCAGTCTATTGTAGGAGAAAAAACGGGTTTTGTTTCTTGATGACTCTCTCTGTTTGAAATATATTTTATTTTTATTTTCGAGTATACCCCTATACTAAAAACGATTGACAGATCGTTTTTCATCACAAAAAAAAGGAATTAACATTCTGATGAACTCAATTGTTCAATATTACCTTTTATTTAGGTAAAGGGTCCGTAAAAATTTTTTTTTAGGTCATGTTTCCATTGAATATCTAGAAAACTGTTCCGTTAATTTGGACCATATTTCACTCACAATATTTTGAAAATGTTGACTATAATATACGATAGTTATATCAGTTTTGTATGTTGCGTTTCTAAGATATGCATTTTTGAAGTTTACGGTATTACGATATATGGGGTAACCTATCGATTTAACAAAATTTTATGGAACCTTTCGACACATTCAATTCTATTATAAACCTTTTTGAAATCAATTATTGGATACTAAGAACAACACATACCACACTCAACAACAATTTGGAACTCTACAGTATAGACTCAAAAAAAAATAAAAAATTAATTATGGGAATTAAAATATATTCAATTGAAACTAATTAGTTATCAACAACATAATCAACAATTTACATAATGGAGCCCTCAAAAAGCAAACAATAACCAAAACCCAAATTCAAATAAACAACTTATTAATATTGTTATTGATTGGTCTATTTGTGCAATCTAAAACATTTCTCAATA
The DNA here is from genome assembly GCA_018342105.1 of Gonioctena quinquepunctata. Lineage (NCBI taxonomy): Eukaryota > Metazoa > Arthropoda > Insecta > Coleoptera > Chrysomelidae > Gonioctena > Gonioctena quinquepunctata. The sequence goes on along the minus strand of JAFIRS010002578.1, from coordinate 165,338 downwards.
GTTTATGGCTAGGGTACTTTATTGTTTCTATTTGAAATTGATATGCGTAATCCTAAACCTGGACTATTACGCTGCCGCATAGCGTCCAGATTTAGGAATGCTATAAAGTATCAATTGTGGATATCCTTCAGTATTATTCCTGATGCATCTGCTGCCACCTCCAAATGAACGTATTCTAGGCTACTACTGTACCTGCAAAAGTGGAGCAAGAACAGTGGGATGCTGTTCCCATATTTGCAGCGTACTTTGGTACCTAGGATATGCTCGTCATCAAGAAACAATAAAGTACCCTGTGATTATTAGCCGTTTTACTCTTATTATTTAAAAAAATGTTATAAACAAATGCATTAATTATTAGATTTAAACAAATTTTTTGAGAATCTAGTCATTGACAAAAATAATGATTTAAAAAAATACAATTTCTTAAATACATTTTTTTATTGCTAAAAGACGCACTTGCTAATTAACAATTTTTTTTTGTTAAATATTTTTTTTATATTTTTTTTTATATACTTAAAAATACACTGAAAACAACCATGTGTCGTTTTTTATAGAATTTTTTTTTCTATTTTTATATAATTTCGAAAAAATTTGTGCACTTTGACTTCCTTTCTGTTTTCCTTCATTGCTAATAAAATAACTTAAAATATTAAAGAAAAACACTTCGAATCTTTTTTATTCTACATTGATCAATGAACAATTTTTACCAAAGCTCTAACTCAATTGTTTATTAACTTTTTTAATATTACTTATATAATTCCCTTGAAATATTTTTTTTTACTTATCAGTTCAAATATCTTATAAATTATCAAAAATACGAAAAGAACACTTCGTCTCTTTCATAAATAAATTGAGCTTTTTAACGAAGCTCTAACAATTATTTAAAACTTTTATATTGTTCATAATAATATTATTCTTCTATTTCAACTTTTTTCTTTTTTTTCCTGTTATAAACAATGCAATGAATTTAATGTATTTTTCAATAGACTTTATACTTTTCACGCTAATTACTTGATATGAGAGTAATTTGGCTATCATTAAAATCTCATTTGAAATTTGCATGGATGTCTATAAAGATAATGTTCGAACGTTAACTGATAATATAAATTTGATTTTAACGAGCTTTTTTCTTACTTCTATTCTTAATACTTTACAATTTTTGAGTGTCCTTCGAATTCCGGTTTCAACCTATTGAAAGAGTTCTTTGTTAAGTTGTAGAAACATCTGTTCTAGGATTTGAAGGGTCTAACCCCTTTTCCTGACCTAGAAATCACTCAAATAGCCGAAAAGTCATGAGTATTTCAGTATTTAGTCGACAGTCAAACAGTGCACAGTTTTTTTCGAAATTATATAAAAAATAGGAAAAAAATGTTTTTTATAAAAAACGACACATGATTGTTTTCAGTATTTTTTTTAGTAAAAAAAAATATAGCGCAAAAATTCATTTGTTTAAAAAAAAAAAATTTTTTAATATTCATATTTAACAAAAAAAAAATTGTTAATCAGCAAGTGCGTTTTTTAGCAATAAAGAAATTTATTTGAGAAATATTTTTCTTCAAATCATTATTTTTATCAATGACTAGATTCCCAAACAAAATTTTGTTTAAATCTAATAATCAATGCATTTGTTTATAACAATTTTTTAAATATTAGGATTTAAAAATTCCAAAAATTCATTTTTATATTGCTTCTAGCAATAAGAAAACAGATTCATAGAGATAATATGAAAAAAATCATTCTTTAATTGTTTTATATACGTTTTTTATTTTTTTATACTTTGATTGTTAATAAAAAAGTTAAAAATCACAATTTTTCGATTTTTCCAACGGGGATCTTTTTCAAAGCCTTCAAGAAACAGCTCCAAGGGATAAAAAAAAATCTAGAATTTTAGTTCAACAATTATCAGGCTTTTTATAATAACTTTCAACAAGTAATTTTTTTTATTAACAAAGGCAATAATTAATTGAAAAATAGAGGTAAAATTTTTTTGACGACGGATTATTGTTCATTGATATATCTTGATCGTACCTGAATTTTATTATTCCTCAATACCAATATTTACTCTGTTAAAAATCATTATTTTTTTGTTCAGGTGTCAGATTCGGTCGGTGCACTCGGGAGCTAAGCCGCGCGTTTCCAGCCTTTTTTGCCGCAAAATTAAAATTATAAATACTGCCGGCACAGTTCCGGAAGGTGGTACTTTCTCTCAGGAAATTTCCTGCTCTTTAAGGATCATTTTTCAAATTTTGGATATCTCAAATAGTTTTTGAGATATTTTCAAAAAACCGAACCATATATTTGTTTTTTACTCGATTGTTTATAACTTTTGCAATTTTTGCCGGCCCCAATTTTCTAGCTAAACTTTTTTTAGATGCCATTTCGAATGGAATGCGCCCTAAATCATAATTTTCGGTAGTGACCTTCAGATTTGGAACAAAATGACACTTGTCTATATCAAATAATACGAATTTAGTACTATAAATGTATTCTGATATCCTGTACAAGACACAATGGCGATTTTTCATCTTATTATAAAGGAAAAAGCATATCTTTGAGTTCGCTAATATCTTCTAGCAGAAGATCTCTATACACCTTGTTCTCTTTGAACTCCTCAAGAATGTATTTCCCACGATCATCGAACAAAAATTTTTGGAAACTCTCTTCAGACCGGGCAGCTTCCTGAAACCGCTTCTCACACATGAAAGTAAAACTCCTATCTACTATAGCGTGAAATTTCGCAGGAATCCGTGATATATCGCAGGATTTCCAGAATTCGCTTTCACTCATCAGCTCAGCGAGCGATATTCCCTTATTTCTCAATAGTACAGTCAAATAACTGTAATAATATGCAAACAAATTTTTTTGATGTTGCTGGCGGAACTCCTTCCTAGTGTTACAAAAAATGAATTGCAGAAGATCCGATGTGGGAGGCCCGTAAGTCACCATTTGATAGTCGATCAGTTTGCAGTCTTTTATCTCATCGTTGTCTCCGAATAAATAGAGGAAGTTACTGGACCACACATCTCCGTGTATAATTATTGATCTGAATTCTTGTGAATAGGGGGATAACAAAATTCTATCCAATGTTTCTTCAATATTTCTCTTGAAAATATCCCTGCTGATTCTGTCTTCAGGAATGATATCTATCACCTGACATACCCCTTCAATTGTAAACTGGATAATTTTAGCGGTTCGGGGGGCGTCCTTCGTGAACATTTTCCTTTTTAGAATTGGAAATTCATCAACGAAATTATATTTCTTTCCCATTTTTTTGGACCTAAGCCTCTCAAACAGAATGGCCCCCAAATGGAACTTGGCCATAGCTTCCATGCAAGTTTTGCTAAGACGGTAATCGAGAGGCTCAATTTTACGGGACACACTATAAGTAGCTAGATTTTCTAGTACTATTGTGTATGGTTGGCACAAGATACTCCTAGGAGCATAGCTGCAATCCAGCCCTTGTTGTTTCATCAGAGGAATGAGTGTGTCATAGAAAAATGCCTCTTTTTCATATGCCAAGATTTCCCTCGAAATATCGTATAGTAAAGGGATAGACTCGTCTAAAGTTTTGACAAAAAACTCAACTCCGTGTGTTTCGCCACGCATCTCATACTTGATCCTGAGTACATACTGTCTTCCGATGATACCATCCATTGCTTTCGAGTGACGAGAAACATAAAAACTCTTGATTTTGAATTTCTTTCTTCCACGTTCCAAGGAGTTTTTCACGATTTTTTCACATTGTGACAGTGAAATGATTTCTTTTTGTTCCATTACTGTAACAGAAATGAGAATTATTATGGTCGCCGTCACAAGTAACGCCCTCAAAGTGTTGTTGATGTTTTTACCCGACTGAGCGACGCAAAGGAGGGTGATATGTTCATCATGTGTGTATGTTTGTTCCTTTGTGGCGCTCTAGAGACCAAGCGCGAGGGCCAATTTTGATGATTTTTACGTCAATCGAATTGTTCTAATTTTGCGAGTGTCACTGAAGACATGACAGTAATCGGAATTCAACATGGTGACAACCAGACGCCATATTGTGAATGAAGACATGACAGTAATAATCAGAATTCAATATGGCGGCAACCAAACGCCATATTGTGATTAAAGACATGACAGTTATGATCAAAATTCAATATGGTGACAACCAGACGCCTAGAGAGGAAACCTAGAGAATCAAATACAAATACAAAAAAGGTAAAATACATTCAACATATAAAATACTCATCTAGAGTGTAACAAGTCCTATCAGTAAGGTGTCTCTTCAGTCAAGACTTGAAGATGTGTATGTTGGAGGCTTCTTTAATATATGTGTCAAGCTTATTGCACACCTTACAACCCATGAAGAGATGTGATTTCTGATATGATGATGTACGATGAGCATCTGGTACAAGTATATTTCTATTTCTTGTGTTATAGATAGATAGTTAGATAGATAGATTTATTCAGGTCGATATCATCATAACAAAGTTATGTTTGAATATATTATGTGAGCTGAGCTTGTATTGTGTCCTTCAGGCTGCTAGGTTTTATCTGGATGTGATATGGTACAAATCTGACTGGAAAGGTAACATAGTTGTTTTGGTTTAGAGGACAGGTTGAGTAGAATAAAATAAATAGAATTCATATAAAATTCATATAAATAGAAATATATTGATGTAGAGGAGAGTATACACAGATGGTAGATTCAGATTCAGTCGTTCTCAACGATATTTTTCAATTGATTATATCGATTTTACATGAATAAGTTTTAAGTTTTTTGTGGCTGTTGATATTTTTTAAACATGGCGGTAGCTGATTATATAGTTCAGGGCCAAAGTATGTATCGAATTTCTGATTGTGAGTCAGTCTGTAGCGTGGTATATTCATCACTTGGCTTGCGATCATTCGTGTATTATGTGTATGGTGGATTATATTTATGGGTTTACTCAAGGTGAAGAGTAAACATCCATAGGCGTATATTTTCCTTACGTTAAACAGGCCAGTTTCCTCATATAAGGACTCGGTTGAATGTCTTCGATTTTTTTTGTACATTATTTCAATTAAAGTGTTTTGGATTATATCTAAATTATGTAAGGATGTCTTGAATAATCCACCCCAGACAATGATACAATAACGTATAACTGACTTAGCCATGGCGTTATAAACCAGCAAGATGACGTGTCTTCTGAGAATATTTCGAAATTGATAAAATTTATAGATCAACTTTCAAAGTTTTTCACCGTATATTTCACCTGATCTTTCCATCGTAGTGATTGATCAACCATGATACCTAAGTACAAAGTTGATTCTATTTCATGTTTTACAGGGCAAGAGCAATTTGCACTTTCTGGGCATGTTAATTTGTGGATCGGAAGTGTTGTTTTTTTTTGTTGATCTTTTTTTGTAGAAGAGAAATTCATGAATTTTGTTTTGTGTAGATTGAGGCTTAGTAGGTTAGTACTTATCCACGAGTAAATTTGTTTCATGCCAATTCCTGCTTTTTCATATACATCGTTCCATGTTTCACCTACGAATGCTACAGCCGTGTCATCAGCGTAAGACGTTAAATTTCCTTGAAAATTGTCAATGTTGAAAATATTTTTGACATATAGTAAAAATAGTATGGGGCCCATGAGAGTTCCCTGTGGCACACCCATGGCAACCGGTAATGGATCACTAAAAGAATCATTTATTTTTACTCCCTGTATTCTGTTTGCTAAGTAATCTTTAAATACATTCAATGCTACGCCTCTTACTCCGTCCTTGTTGGATAGAATTTAGCAACGTTATATTTGCAGTTTGTTATACATATTTTATGAACACATTGTATTATATGTAGATGTATAAATGTTGACAATTGTTAATGTCAGATTGAATAATATATATTCTGAAGTTCAGTCAGAAGTAATTTCTTGCTACCAAATAACTAAAATAACCAACAGGTTATGGGCCCAGGCTATTTCTAGTTGCGAAATAATATATTGTATTGATATACCACTAACAATGGCATCAACATTCGCACACATCGAAAAATTGTGTAAAGAAAATTTCGATACCTGGCGTATACAGATGGAAGCAATCCTAATCAAAAATGATCATTGGTCGTATGTGAATGGTGAATTGAAAGAACCAGTGGACCAAGAAGAGAAACAAATTTGGAAGAAAATAGATCAAAAAGCGAAAGCTGACATTATTTTGGCAATGCAATCGTCAGAACTTTGTAATATCAAAAACTGTTCCACATCAAATGAAGTCTGGGAAAAATTGAAACAAACATACAAATCTCAGGGACCGGCCAGAAAAGCAACGTTATTGAAACAATTACTTTTCACAAAAATGAAAGAAGGTGATACTATGACAGATCATCTGAATAATTTTTTGAATGTAGTCGACCAACTGAGAGAAATAGGAATCAATGTTGAAGATGACCTCCTATCCATATTGATGTTATATTCCATTCCCAATACATATGAAAATTTTCGATGTGCGATTGAAACAAGAGACGAATTACCTAAGCCCGAGATGTTAAAGATTAAACTAATTGACGAATTCAATTCAAGAAAAGAATCCGACAAACAAGAGGCAACACAAAAAGTTCTATACACGAAATTCACTAGTAAGTGGTGTAAACAAAATCGAAATCATGACCAGACGAGCAAGAAGAATTACAAAAGCAACAGCAATGAAGAAAATAAAAAGTTTTTCCCTTTCAAGTGTAACTACTGCCGTAAATATGGAGATGAAGAATTGTTCATGATTTCGGAAGGTACAAATATAACAGAAGAAAATTGGATGGAGTACAATACAAGAAATGAATGGTGCTTAGATAGCGGTGCAACATCACATATGTGCAATGACAAATCGAAATTTACAAATTTTCATACGTTGAATAATCAAAAGGTTTGTCTGGCTATCAATAAAACAACAAATATTCTTGGAAGGGGAACTGTGAAGATATCAGTAGATAATGGACCATTAGGAAGAAGAACCATAAATTTGGAAAACACTCTATTTGTACCTGAACTGAAAACAAATTTAATTTCAATTTCGAAAGCAACATCTAGAGGAAAGATTACAAAGTTTTTGAAAAATCATGCTGAAATTATCAACGAAAATGGTGAAATTGTCTTGAAAGCTGAAAAAAGAGGTGAATTATATCATATTCAGCAAGTTGAAGAAAACGCGTCTGTAGCGGAATCATCGAACCTCAGTGAAATTCAAAAATGGCATTATCGTTTTGGCCACCTCAACGAAAAGCAATTGAAAACTATCAATTCGAAAAACTTGGTAGCAGGTATAGAATTCAATCCTTCGGAGAACTTGAATAAATGCGAAATTTGCATAAAAAATAAGCAAGTAACGTGTCCATTTCCTACATCGTACTCAAAAACGGAAGGTGTATTAGATCTGATACACTCTGACATCTGTGGCCCTATGAAAAATCTGTCTTTGGGGGGTGCACGGTATTTTGCTACTTTTATAGATGATAAATCCAGAATGGTACAGGTATATTTTCTGAAGTCAAAAGATGAGGTGAAAGAAGCATTTTTAAAATTCAAAAATTATGCAGAAACAGAGACTGGGAGAAAAATAAAAACCTTGAGAACAGATAATGGTATGGAGTACTGTGGAAGAGCATTCGGAAAATTTTTGGAAGAAAATGGAATAAAAAGAGAATATTCAACAGTTTACACGCCTCAGCAAAACGGTGTAGCTGAGCGAATGAACCGTACCCTAGTTGAAATGGCTCGATGCATGCTAGAACAATCGAAATTATCGAAAAATTTCTGGGCAGAAGCTGTATCAACTGCAGCGTATATCAGAAATCGATGCCCTACTCGAAGTTTGGAAAATAGCATCACACCTTATGAAATTTGGAATAAGAGAAAGCCAGTTGTAGCCCACTTCAAAACTTTCGGCTCTAAAGCATTTACATTGATTAAATCTCCGAAAACGAAATTTGAACCAAGATCAAAGAAATGCATATTCATAGGATATTCAACGGAATCAAAAGCCTATCGTTTGTGGGATCCGGAAGACAAGAAAGTCATAGTTAGTAGATATGTTAAATTCATCGAAACCGGAATGATAAAAGATGAAGAAGAAGAAGAAAAAAGGAGAAATGAATAATTCCATATTTTTTTCGACATCCTGAAAGCAAAGCAGACATATTCTGAAGAAATAGTACAAGAAGATGATACTCATGATCAAGGAGAAAACAGCGAAGAAAAAAGATAACGAAACATCGATGATATGGAAGTATCAGAAGAAATAGAAATTAATAGGCCAGAAACATCTGTAAAGAGAGGACGAGGTAGACCGAAGATATTGAGAGAGGTTCGAAGGGCAGGCCAAGAGAAAAATATAAATATGGTTAAAAATATGGAAGAAGTAGAAATGATATCCGAAGAAATAGATAATCCTACTCTCAAAGAAGCTCTGAATGGGGAAAACTCCAGAGAATGGAAAAATGCGATGAATGAGAAATTTCAGGCCCTGGTAAAAAGTAGAGCATGGACTTTAGTTGAAAAACCTGAAAATCGGAAAATTATAGGATGCAAATGGGTTTTGAGAACAAAATATAAAGCAGATGGAACTATAGAGCGCAGAAAAGCACGTCTAGTTGCCAAAGGGTACGCACAGCAGCCGGGGGTGGATTTTCATGAAACGAGTTCACCAGTGACACGACAGAGCTCTATAAGAATACTTTTTCTTTGTCAGTCGAGTTGAAACTACCCTGTATCAAATGGATATTGTTATGGCATATATCAATGGAGAGCTTGAAGAAGATATTTTCATGTATCAAGCTGAATTATTCATACAACCAGGTTCAGAGGAGAAGATTATCATTTAAACAAATCCCTTTATGGTTTGAAACAGTCGGGAAGACAATGGTACAAGAAACTAGACCACTATCTTCAAACTGTCATAGGACTGAAACCTTTGGGAAGCGATAAATGCGTATATATTTTGAAACAACATGGCACTATTCTGATAATTGCAGTATATGTTGACGATTTGATTGTTGCAACAAATGATATCAACAGTTATAGAAAATTAGAAGACGATTTGGGTAGAGAATTTCAGATAAAGGACCTGGGATATCTACATTATTGTCTTGGGATTGAATTTAATCAGAGTAAAACTTTGAATTCAATCGTTATTTCACAGAAGAAACATACCATAGACATTTTGAAAAAAGTCAACATGATGGAATGTAAAGCAGTTTCTACTCCAATGGATGTTAACACTAAACTGACAAGAGATATGAACCCCAAAACCGATGAAGAAAGGATGGAAATGATGCAAATACCATATCGCCAAGCTATTGGGTCTCTATTGTACCTAGCAACTAGCACAAGACCTGACATATCTTTTTCTGTCAGCGCACTTAGCCAATTTAATAATGATCCAGGAACAGCACATTGGTGTGCGGTGAAAAGACTGTTGCGATATCTGAAGGGAACTCAAGATTTTAATCTGACATTCCGAAAGTCTGAAAAATCATTGCATGGATATGTTGACGCTGATTGGGGAGGAGATCTGAATGACAGACGATCTTACAGCGGCTTTATTTTTATTTTGTCCGATTGTCCAATCAGTTGGGAAGCAAGAAAGCAAAAATGTGTTTCTCTATCGAGTACCGAAGCTGAATATGTTGCTTTATCTGAAGCAACCAAGGAAGCTGTTTACCTCCGAATTTTTTACTGAGCTGAATTTCCTATAGAATTTGATGAACCAACAATACTCTTACTGTGATAATCAGGAGCACAAAAGTTGATTCATAATCCTGTTCACCACTCTCCCACGAAACATATAGACATTCGTTACCATTATATCAGAGAAGTTTTCAATCGGAAGGAAATAGAAGTTCTTTATATACCAACGCAAGACATGATTGCAGATATTTTCACGAAATCCCTTAGCAGTCCTACTCTAACTAAGCATTTGAAAACTTTAAGCATTATAAGGCAATCCACGTTGGGAGGGGGTGTTGGATAGAATTTAGCAACGTTATATTTGCAGTTTGTTATACATATTTTATGAACACATTGTATTATATGTAGATGTATAAATGTTGACAATTGTTAATGTCAGATTGAATAATATATATTCTGAAGTTCAGTCAGAAGTAATTTCTTGCTACCAAATAACTAAAATAACCAACAGTCCTCCTATCGCTGATTATATATTCCTCTTAAATTTACCATGATTCTTATAAACATAAATGCACAATTCATAGATTATACAGTGCTAGTCAAAAGTCCGCTCCCCCCCTCGTATCTTTTGAACGGGTATACTTATAATAATGAAATTTGGAAGGTGGAAATAAACGGAAATAAACGGAAATAAACCTGGTCATAACAGGTGACGCAATAGTCATAAATGACGTCACAAGGCCACTGTGACCAATAATTTTAAATGGGACCCTATGGCAAGTGACAGCTCGTTTGGAAGGTATTGACAATACCTATTCAGTCATACCAATTTTGTTTGGGTTTCGGCTGATTTTGATTGATAAATTGAAGATATACGAAAATTATATTTTCGCATTTAATTAATAAAGATTTTAAAGTACGCCTCTGGTTAATTGTCAAAAAGGTTGACGTTTTTGAATTCTCTACTTGTCAAAAGTGTTTATACCTTGAAAATTTACCTAAGCTATTGTTTAACGAGACGTTTAAGTGTTTACATAGGCAAAATGGTACGTACTGTAGTCGACAAAGTAGCAGCTATCTTAATAATTGGTGAATGTAGAAACAATTTCCATGCAGCGGAACGACTGTTTAATGAGAGGTACCCCGATCGCCCTATATCGAGGGTTTATTTGAGGGAGCTTCTTCGGAAGTTTGAAGCATCAGGTAGTGTTCAAGATGCCAAACGATCTGGTCGACCAACAATTAGTGATGACAAAAAAATTGACATAATTGGAGAAATGGTAGTAAACCCTACTTCTTCCACAGCCCAAGTTGCGTCTATCTGTGAAGTCAGTCAAAGGACAGTACATAGGGTGTTGGCTAAAACAAATTTCATCCATAAAATTAAAATGGTGCACCAACTTTCAGATGATGACCCCGACCGAAGACTAGAATTCTGTGAAACTATGTCCAATAAAATGAACCAACAACCAGGCTACATACAGACAATTTGTTTTAGTGACGAAAGTACTTTCTTTCTCAATGGAAATGTTAACACTCAAAATGTGAGGTATTGAGTGACACAAATCCTCACATCTTTCGTGAAAACATACTCAATTTCCAGAAAAGTAAATGTTTGGGCAGGTATTTTGGGAAACCACATAGTTGAGCCTCTTTTTCTCAATGCTAACTTAACCGGTGAATTGTATCTGGAGATGTTACAAAATGATATTGAGTCGTTAATTCTTGAAATTCTAGAAGATAATCCAGATGAATTCGACAACTTGGAAATAACGTTTCAACAAGATGGTGCTCCTGCACACTATTACGGTGCAGTAAGACGTTACCTAGATGAAGAATATCGTGGTAGATGGATTGGACGACGAGGTTCGATCGAATGGCCAGCTCGGTCACCGGACCTTACACCATTAGATTTTTTTCTATGGGGGTACTTGGGTTTACGCTACAGAACCTGACAGTATTGCCATTCTGAAACAACGAGTTGTTGAAGAATGTAGGGCAATTTCCGCTGACACACTGGGACGAGTACGACAAGAGTTTAGCAATAGGATGCATTACTGCCAGGAAGTAGATGGAGCACATTTTGAACACTTATTATAAGAACTGGTTCTTAAATCTTTATTAATTAAATGCGAAACTATAATTTTCGTATTTTTTCAATTTATCAATCAAAATCAGCCGAAACCCAAACAAAATTGGTATGACTGAATAGGTATTTTCAATACCTTTCAAACGAGCTGTCACTTGCCATAGGGTCCCATTTAAAATTATTGGTCACAGTGGCCTTGTGACGTCATTTATGACTATTGCGTCACCTGTTATGACCAGTTGAGAAGCCTACATCCGTTTATTTCCACCCTCCAAATTTCATCATTATGTATAAGTATACCCGTTCAAAAGATACGAGGGGGGAGGGGACTTTTGACTAGCACTGTATACTTGTAGGTGTTGGTATATGAAACTCTTTGAAAGCATTTCTACATCATCTATTCCGTGAGTTATATATTCAAGAGCTTGTCGCGCGAAGTTTTAAGGTTGAATACATATCGAATTAAATCGGGATTTGGTTGAAAAGTACGAAAATTAATGTGAAGGCACTCTCATTTCAATCCATTTTTTTGTTGTAGTTCATTTATGTTATCAATATTGGTTAAAATTGAATATTGATTACTATTTGATGGGAAGATGTACATTTAATTTCTTTGGCAAAAAACTGCAGTGTTCTGATGGACATAACTATCTCCTATACTATGGAGTTGCTTCTGGAAGAAACATAATTTGACGCCATTTTGAATAACTGTTTTTCAAACTCGACTGCTAACAACCTGAAAGAGCATTTCAAAAGATATTTTTAACAAGATTGTGATTTATATGACGACTATTTTGATAAAGTAATATGAATTTTACTTATGCCATATTTCTGTTAAAAAAATATTTTTATCGTGAAATTTCTGTCACACCCATTTGAAAGAAAAATTTTAGTGGACATAGCCCTCAGAGAAAATTTTTCCATTTTGTTTTTAACAGTCCCCTCGATATCACTCTCTTTCATATTTATATTCCTGGACTCGGATGTCACGCAGGTAGCTATAGCTGCCTCCGTGGTGACGTTGGTTGTTGCCCTGGAAGTCAGGGTCTGCTGACCGAAACCACAAATGAGCGGCTGGCTTCTGTTTGTTGACTCCGCAGATTTGTCGTTTTCTACCAAGTGTTGTTCATCCTCGCACTTTTCCACCGTACTGATGAGGGCCGAGAGCCCGAAACACGTGTCTACGGTTAACTCTTTTCTCTGAGGGCTATGTCCACTAAAATTTTTCCATTTTGTTTTTAACAATCCCCTCGATATCACTCTCTTTCATATATATATATATATATAAAATATTATTATAAATTGAAAAAAAAAATATTACAATTCCTTCACTAATTAATCGAAAGGAACTTCGTTCCATCCGGGTGTCCCTTGACACCTCTCAAGTTTTTCATGTTGTGAAAGTATTGGGCATTCGTGGTATCACGTGTGGCCCCCGAAGGGGAATCGAAGCCTACAAAATACGTTCTGGGGTGATGTGGATTTCATCAGCTGACTAATCATCTGTAATAGATAGAGCCATGAAGAACAAGCAAGCATCCAAAGCAATTAATTTTTACTTTTTAGCGCATTTGAATGAAATATTGTCTTTAAAAAAGTTTATTAATATTTTATTTTGTGCTTTCTAGTAAGTACGACTTAATCTATGCATTTTTATTAATGCATCGTCATTATGAGGCCTCTTTGCTGTGAGTTCTGAGCTATCTAATTCTTCAATGGAAAAAACCATTCAAAGATTAACTCGTCCGTCATCCTGGAGCTGCCATATTCAATTTCAAAATCAATAATTTTCGACTAAATTCATAATCTCCAACCCCAAAAATTTCGACATACCAATTTTGAATAGAAACGGTCCAATATCTCAAAACTTGTCCACCATCTTGCATTTATGAATTTTGAAAAATTAATTTTTAATCTCCGGAAACCTCCACATACCAATTTTGAATAGAATCGGACCATAATCACAGAGATCGACCGCCATCTTGGAGCCGCCATTTTGATTTCATGTAAAGTGACGAAAAAAACATAATTTACGACCCTAAAAACCCCCACATACCAATTTTGAATCGATTCGGACCATAATTACAAATTCGTCCGCCATCTCAAAGCCGCCATTTTGTTTTTTTCTCCAACAAAAATCATATAATGCATTTTCACTGGAACTATGAACACCTGCCAAATTTCACGTCAATCGGGCAACTAGAAATGAGTCAAATTTAACTTGCAAGATTTTATTACAGACAGACAGACACAGAGACAGGTGAAACTGAATAAAAGCTTGTAAAATAGCAACTATGTTTACGAACATGCAGACGTTGGAAGACTTGAATTATACGAATCGCAGAAGCTTTCAATGATCATTTCGCTAGTATTGGAGAGAAACTGACAGCGAAATTGAAACATAAAACAAAAAAAATTGGAAAAAGGAAAACTTTCAGTTGCTCAATGTTTCTAGAACTCACCGATACACAAGAAATTGAAAATATCATATTGACTCTGAAAGACAAAAAAGCATGTGGCCTCGATCAGATTACAAACGAGATTTTAAAATCCATTGTTCACCATATATCGAAACCTGTGAGCCATATAATAAATCTGATACATTTCAAAATAGCTACCATCAATCCCCTTTTTAAATCTGGAAAAAATACTGCTCGGAGAATTACAGACCGATACCCTTAACTTCCGGTTCATCAGAAGTATTTGAGAAAATCATAAAAAGAGACACCAAACATCTAGAAAAACACAAATTCCTTTCACCCAATCTGTTCAGTTTCAAAAAAAATATTTCCACTCAGGACGCGATAGGTGCTTTAACATCAAGAATATACAGCGCAGTTGACAACTCGAAACTATGCCTGGGTGTATTTCTAGCTCTAGCCTTTGATACCATAAACCATGGGATTCTACTATATAAATTGGAGAGTATTGGTATCAAAGGAAATGTATTGAAATTGTTCGAAAATTACGTACAAAATCGAAAACAGCAAGTATTTGTAAATGGGAAACCCTAATTTACCCGCAGTTATTATTCGGTGAGATCCTGTCTAACCTGCGATTACCCGAAGCAATATAGATTTTAACACTTTTGCAGGACAACCGACTCCACGATACACAGACGAATAAAATGTTAAACTTACCTTAGTTGGTGGAGAAACAGGTTTTCTAAAGGTGGAATGCTTGAGGAGTGGCAGTTATACCGAAGGGGCTGCCAATGAGCCCTACCATTTCTTCAATTGTGGACCCGATATACTTGACAATTTAATTTCAGATATGTGTCATATCAGTATGACATTCACGCTGTCAGTGGATCATCTGAACTAAGATGTCTAAAAACCATGGTGTATTCACTTATACCTGTAAAATATTGGGACAAACTGGGGGACACCAGCCCACTTGATAAAAAGAGTTATCTAGAGTTTCAGATGGCGCCGACGTCGTTTCTTGTCATAATTCAGTAAACTGCAATTACACACCACACAGGGTGTTTTTGTGATTTGTGTCTCTGATCCGTTCTGTGATTGTGCTTTTGTCGTCTTTAAGGTTATGTCAATTCGTTGTGAAATATTTTGAGGGATCGATCGATGTAACATATTTTGGAATAAACTATTCCATGTACTTATGTCAGTGTTATATAGAATTTTCGAGAGGTGCTCCGAAATAATTCTACGTATGAACCGTACCAATTCACTTTGTATGGTTGATTTTCTATTGATACGGCTCCACCGAGTTGGTACTTATGTATTTCTATCCCTGTTTGCTCATGATAAAACTCTTATGATGGAGCGGATAATGATTTCATGAAGCGCTTAAATTACATACAATTACTTAATTCAGCTTTCAAACTAATGTGAAGTACGGGAGGTGTTACTATCTCTTTCGATTTCTGAGAAATCTGTATTCTAATCTGATGGAGGTATTTTGCGCCATATCTAAAGCTCTTGACTGTTACGTAAGCTTCATCTCTACAGCTTCAGGGTACGAAGCTTTAATTGGTTCGAATCCTATCTGAGTGAAAGAACCTCTCAGCTTTTGGACAAATTAAAAGATGTTCACTATTTTGGCAGACAACACGACTATCTTTTCGCAAGAACTCAAATTACCTTCATATAGCGGAGTAGAAATACGTTTTCGTACGTTAGAATAAAAAAATCTGCAGCTTTCAGTTTTTATTCAAAAAAAATACTTATATACCTTTTTTATGTAAAAATTTTCCATTCTTTCGAATGGCACTATCAGTTTTTTTTTATTTATATATTTTTCAAGATGTTCAATAAACAACTTATTTTTTAAATAATAAATTAAGCACACACTTTACGGTTGGTAACTTTTTATATGTTGTTCCTTACATCATCACTAATGTACAGTAGAAAGTTCCCGCAGTCCCCTAACTTTCTGAAGCTAAAATCTAATATTACTCCACTACTAGTAAAATGACTCGTATATGTATAAATTAATTTGAATCTTCTCTGAACTACCTTGCCCATTGTAATAATTTTTTTCAACTTGTGATTGTTATGTATCTAGTAGCTAGCAAGGCAAATAATTTCATTATTACTTTTACATTTATTTTTTATATTATATATATTTTGTATAAAAATTTTCAAATGAGATGACAATCTTCTGACTAAATGTATTGGAAAATTCTAAATATAGTAAATATTTTCTTCCAAATAGCATGGTACCCTCTGTGACGATTCGGAATTCACTAGCCTAAATCAAGAAATCCTCATAGAATGAAAAGTCCACGATTACTTGTGAAATTCATGTGTTTATTGAAAAGTGATAATTATCCCAATCATAGTCATTAGCCTTATCGATCTTGGGTGTGGGCCTTGTTCTTCCGAACAACTGCTTGGTTTAGATCGCCCCCCTTCTCCGATTATCTCATGTGGGGTGTTACTGAAAAATAAAAACCAAGCATTCAGATTATTCTTTCCTTTCCTTAACTCTGTTAGTAGGGCTCACCTTTTCCGGAGAAGTCATTCTAAGAGAGCTGGAAGCAGCCTAGACTGTCGCACACCAGGATTGATCAATTTTTCAACTTCATCAACAGATTTTATGATATCTACAATGAACTCTCTGATTTTGTTCAAATCAGAAGGTTGTTAGGGAGGTAATAGTCCGGCAGAGATGGGCAGTGAATGGCTTGGTAATAGTTTGTATCGGAAAGTTTAATGGAACAATGTCATCGGGGACATTTTCCAATCCCCTCAATTTTCAAGTTAATTCATCATCTAGAGACATCAGTCCACTCTCCTACCTATTCTCATTACTTCGTGGAAGTTTCCATGATCCCAAAAAGGCCATTTCCAGAAGAAATCACTTCGAAAAAATCGCCAGGTAGACTTCAAGAAAAATCTTATTTTTGACAGACAGATGTAAACATTGTAGTAAGTTTCGAGGATTTCATCTCATTTTCGCGCCAACTGTTTTGAGCGGGATCTTGTTCGTAGAACTATAATCTTCGTAAACGATCAATTCACAATTTTTTGCATGAAGTAATGTTGACAGAAAAAGAAAATTCCATAGGTTTGAAGTTTGACATTTTGCGTGACACAAACAACCAACATTCCATAACCGCGCCATCTACTAATGAAGTTCTAAGCAGAATTTAACGTTTTCCATTTGTTGTCCCCCAAAAATTCTAAACAAAATCGAATCAGTGAATACACCAGGGTTTCTAAGCATCTTAATCTGAACTAAGATGCCTACAAACCCTGGTGTATTCACTGATTCGATTTTGTTTGAAATTTTTGGGGGACAACAAATGAAAAACTTTAAATTCTTCATCAGTAGATGGCGCGGTTAAGGAATGTTTGTTGTTTGTGTCACGCAAAATGTCAAACTTTAAACCTATGAAATTTTCTTTTTCTGTCAACATTACTTCATGCAAAGAATTGTGAATTGATCGTTAACAAAGATGATAGATCCCGCTCAGAACAGTTGGCGCAAAAATGAGATGAAATCCTTGAAACTTACTACAATGTTTACATCTGTCTGTCAAAAATCAGATTTTTCGTGAAGTCTACGTGGCGTTTTTTTCAAAGTGATTTCTTCTCAAATGTCCTTTTTGGGATCATGGAAACTTCCACGAGGGAATAAGAAAATGTAGGAGAGTGGACTCTAGATGATGAATTAACTTAAAATTGAGGGGATCGGAAAATGTCCCCCATGACATTGTTCCATTAATCTTTCCGATACAAACTATTACCAAGCCATTCACTGCCCATCTCTGCCGGACTATTACCTCTCTAACAACCTCCTGACATGAACAAAATCAGAGAGTTCATTGTAGATATCATAAAATCTGTTGATGAAGTTGATAAATCGAGGAATCCTGGTGTTCTACAGTCTAGGCTGCTTCTAGATACATTACAATCACAAGTTGAAAAAAGTTATTACAATGGGCAAAGGTAGTTCAGAGAAGATTCAAATTAGTTCATACATATACGAGTCATTTTACTAGTAGTGGAGTAATATTAGATTTCAGCTTCAGAAAGTTAGGGGGGTGCGGGAACTTTTTACTGTACATTAGTGATGGTGTGAGGAACAACATAAAAATATTTACCAACCGTAAAATGTGTGCTCAAGTATTCAACAAATAAGTTGCCTAATTACATTGTATATTGAATATTAAAAAAAAATAATAATTGATGTACCACTCGCAAAAATGGAAACCTTCACATCAAAAAGGTTAATAAAATTTTTCTTTAAAATAAAAACAGTAAATCCCAGAATTTTTTGCTAACGAGCGAAAAAAATGTGAGGTGGCGACTCTGAAGTGCAACGCTGGAGGGGCCGCAGCCACGAGCGCTTTACACTAAATTTGTCATAACTTTTGATCTAATTGATTAAATTAACAACAAAAAATTTAACCGAAAGAAGAACAATGCAGCTAAAAAGAAGTAATGTTTTTGAAAGTGAAAAAAATATGTATAGGAATAGTACATAAATGAAATTACGTCAAAGCAGAATTCTGTCTGAAATCTAATTTTTTTTATTTTCATGAAAAACATCTGAAATGTTCATAGATTACTCTCAAAAAGACAAATAAAAAAGGAAAATTTAAAAAAAAACAAAAATCACAGAGCTCAAAATATTGAATAATTAAAAAAAAATTACAAATTCAAATTTTGAGGCCATGCTTCAAAAACTCTAGTTTAAAATGTGATATTGAAACTTATATATGGGGTATAACGGAATTTGTTGAGTGGAGGCCACATTTTTCAACCGAATGAAACGAAAATACTTCTCATGAATACCTCGGCTAATTTCGAAAATGACTCAATAGTCTCAAAATGGCAGCTGTTGAAAGATTTAAAAAAAATCGCAATATTTCATTTTTATACGCAATATCGGTAAACTATGAGTCGTTTGATAGAGCTTCATTAGCTCCACGAATTTTACCCGAAAATTTTTTCTCCGAGATGCACACATAAATAAAAAATAGGTAGATGTAAATGATCATTCAATGAAATCTACCTTTACGACTGGCCACGCCATCGTTTTTTTCAATGTCATATTCTGGTTTAGCGACCTCAAAAACCCCTATAGCATCAATTTTGGTAAAATTTGCCTAACAAAATTGTTTTTCATTGTTTGAACAATTAATAAACAAGCAGCGCACGAATATAGGTTTATAACTTTTTTCTGCAAGCAATTTCTAAGTAATATCAGAAGGTTTTAGGAAAATCCATGGAGTCCTCCAGAATTCAAAAATAATGCATGATTTTAAGCTATTTGAAGGTAATTTGATTTCTTGCGATAGGATAGTCGTGTTGTCTGCCAAAATAGTGAACACCTCTTTATTTCATCCAAAAACTGAGAGGTTCTTTCACTCAGATAGCATTCGAGACAATTGAAGCTTCGTCCTTTGAAGCTGTAAAGATGAAGCTTACGTAACAGTCAAAAGCTTTAGATATGTCGCAAAACACTTCCTTCAGACTAGAATAGAGATTTTTCAGAAAGCGAAAGAGATTGTATCTCCCGTACTTTTATTGGTTTGAAAGCTAAATTGAGTAATTGTATGTAATTTACAGCACTTTATAAAATCATTATCCGCTCCATCATAAGATTTTTATCATGAGCAAACAGGGACAGAAATATATAAGTACCAACTCGGTGGAGCCGTATCAATAGAAAATTAACCATACAAAATAAATTGGTACGGTTCATAATTAGAATTATTTCGGAACACCTCTCGAAAATTTTATATAACACTGACATAAGAACATGGAATAGTTTGTTCTAAAATATGTTACATCGATCGATCGACCTCAAAATATTTCACAACGAATTGACATAACCTTAAAGGCGACAAAAGCGCAATCACAGAACGGATCAGAGAGACAAATCACAAAAACACCCTGTGTGGTCTGTAATTGCAGTTTACTGAATTATGACAAGAAACGACGTCGGCGCCATCTGAAACTCCAGATAACTCCCTTTATCAAGTGGGCTGGCGTCCCCCAGTTTGTCCCAATATTTTACAGGTATAAGTGAATACACCATGGTTTTTAGACATCTTAATCTGAACATAATCCGGTGTGACTCACATTGTGATAATGGCCCAATACAATTAGATTTCAGCTATGGGACACTTATTCACGTGCTAGATTTCCGTGGATCATATTTATTATTTTTAATCCAAAAGATCCAATAGAAGGCACCAGTGCCGAAATTCTCGAAAAAAAATCGAGTACTCGTAAGTTATACAATAAAATTGTAGTCCAGAATCGATATCACGTACATGAAATCAGGTAGTAGCGCTTTTCTCACACAATGTTCGGGATGACGTGGGGGTACTTTGGTCGAGTTTTCGACCTCAGGGACCCTCCGGAACTTAGTTTCCAGCCCAAAAACTGCAATTTTTTGGCACTTTTTTCAGTTTTTGGCCATCATAATCATGAACGAGTCGTTTTTCGACAATGACCATGGGTACTTTTATCAAACTAGGTAGAATTTGATAAATTTTGTTTTTTTTTTCAAATTTGCAAATTTTTTGCATTGATACAATAACCATGGCCAACGTTCGGTATGTAAATTGTGAAATTATATTCGTTGTTGTAGAGTTCCACGTGTTTTATATGTGGTGAGAGTTTGCGGAAAGGAGACAGTAATGAATTTTTCGTTACTTCCTTATACATAATCAATTTCTAATAATTTTTTCGGTTATCTTTACGGTGGTGCGAGTCAGTAGTCACTGCTCAGGTCGTGAACTGCGATTCTGCGATCTTCATTATCGATCCTTGAAAATGTGATCGTGACAGTTCGTAGTTCATATCGAGTCTATCGTTTGTTTTTTTTTATAAGTGTTTTTGAATAGAGATAAAACCGAGATTGGTTTGGGAAAAACAGGTGAAGTGGTGATTTGGTCGAAACGAGGATTGTCGTTCTCTTTTCTCGAGTGAACCTCGACTATGCAGGTGTGCAGAGTGAATTGATTCTGGGACGTTACGACCTTTGAATTTAATGGCTTATCACTGTTGCTATTGGTGGAGTATAATTAATTCCCTTATTTTGCAATTAGTGTTGTAGTTCATATTTTTTTTTTGCTTTTTATATTGTTTTGAACTCTATGTATTTGAACTTTTCTTTGTGGATAAGAAACAAATGAATTGGTTTAACTTGCAAAATATTTATTCACTTCTTGCATACATTGACAAACATGTCATGTCTCTTTTAACGTCATGTCTCTTCCCTGTCATTAGACAATTATAGTATAGGCGTAAGCATGAGGCGTAAACATACCCCCCTTGAAAGGGTTGAACTTTTCGAACATATGAACAACTTGAACACTTAAAAAAATTGGAAGGAAAATTATGAATTGCAGTTCATTTGTTTTATATAACAGAGTTCCTGGTTTTGCACGTTACACTTGTCGTTACGTACACTATCAATATCTACTGCTGTTCATTTTCAACTGGGAGTTGACAAATTCTTGAAAATGATCTCTGCACTGTACCAGATGTAGTTCGGATGCTTGCAACCCTTGTAATTCCGTCTGGCCCAGGGTATAAGGAGATTATTCGTCCAAGCTGCCAATGAAGTGGTGAGGTGTGATCATCCTTCATGACCACCAAAGCGCCAACCTCAAGAGAAAGCTGATTGATCTTCTACTTGGTTCTTATTTGCATTTCTGAGATGAACTCCTTTGACCAGCGGGTCCAAAAATGCTGCTGCATTTGCTGCAGTAACTGGTATCTTGACAGTCTTGTGGTCTGGATATGTGTGACATCAGGACCAGGCAGTGTTGTTAACAGTCGACCAATGAGGAAGTGAGATGTGGTAAGTGCTGAAAAATCATTGGGATCTGAGGAAATTGGGGAAATAGGACGAGAATTTAGAATTACCTCTATTTCGGTTAAAAAGGTTAATATTTCTTCGAAAATTATGCAAGTATCTCCTATGACCCTTTTCAGATGCAATTCTGCCGACTTAACTCCTGCCTCCCAGATCCCTCCGAAATGGGGAGAATAGGCAGGTATAAAATGCCAAGTGACACCTGAATTGATGATGTCTTCCTGGATTTGGTTATGATTATTTGATAGGAAACTGACTGAATCTATTAGTTCTGACTTAGCACCAACAAAAGTGGTTCCATTATCGGAATAAACTTCTGCTGGTTTACCCCTACGAGAACTAAACCGTCGAAACGCTGCTATGAATGCGTCTTTGGTTAAAACACTAACTATTTCTAGATGAACAGATTTTGTTGTTAAACAAACAAATGAACATAGGTATGCCTTCAGCACCTCAGCTCCTCGGCCCTTTCTATCTTTGATTCTGATTGGTCCCGCATAATCCACTCCGGTCAGATTAAAGGCTGGTGCAGGGCAAATTCTTGTTTTTGGTAAATTGCCCATTATTGGGTTATTTTGACGAGGTTTAGCACGAAAACATCTCAAACAAGAATGAACCTCGCTAAATTTCGTCCAGACAATGGCCAAAAAACTTCGCGAATAGAGAATAGCAAATGTTGAGGACCGCAATGAAATAGTCTAATGTGTTCTTGCTGGAAAATCAATTTGGTTGAGTGATGTTCGTTGGAGGATAAAGCAGGATGTTTTTTATCAAAATTATAGTTAGATAACTGTAGTCTACCACCCACTCTCAAAATTTCATTTTGATCCATAAATGGATTCAAACAGAGTATTTTGGATCTCCTTTGTAATGGTTTGTCAATTCTTCCGGAAAGCTTTCAATTTGCGATAATCTAACTGAACAATTCAATGCTTGGTTTGATTCGAGAACATCAAGTGTACCAAACTTTCGATTAGACTCATTATTCCTGCAGTTGAAAATAAATCGTTGGCAGTATGCCATTACTCTTTGTTATCGTTTTAAATTTGAATATCGGTTCATCGGAAATGAATCAGACTTATTAACGACTCGATTGACGGTATGACAGATAGTTCCCTGTTTTTTCCTCTCCGGGATTTCATGGGTAAATGGACTAATTGACATAGGCCAGACATCCTTGGAGGATGCTAGCCAAGGAGGCCCTAGCCACCACAACGTGGAATTTTGCAGATCTTTAGGATACATTCCTCTGGTTAGAAGATCACTAGGGTTTTCCTTGGTTCTGATAAAATTACAATCAGAAGGATTGGTGAGAGACTGAATTTGAGCAACTCTATTCTGCACAAATGTTTTAAGAATATTAGGCTGTGTTTCTATCCAAAGCAGGCAAACACTAGAATCACTCCAATAATATGAAGCATCATATTGAATTCTCATAGACGTTTTTACCTTGTTAACTAGCTGAGCTAGCAACAAAGCACCACAGAACTCAAATTGAGGTGTGGTAAGAGATTTCAATGGAGCAACCCTTGCCTTTGAGCATAAAAGTCGAATTTGAATTTCGCCTGATTTGGTGATTATACGGACGTATGAAGCTGCCCCGTGAGCCTCTATAGATGCATCTGAGAAAGCGTGTAGCTCTGTTCTAGTAGCCTCATTACTCAAAACTCTTCTGGTAATTTGTAATGTATTCAATTCTGGTAACTGATTTCTCAATTTAAACCAATTAGAATAAACATTTTCCGGTATTGCTTCATCCCACGTTAGTTTAAGTATCCACAATTTTACCTAAGATTATACAAGGGCTCAATAATCCTAGTGGATTAAATATCTGCGCTATCTCGGACAAAATTGACCGTTTGGTAATAGGTTTTGTTGTATAGAATTTTCCAATACTATACATTAGGGCATCTGCTGAGCTAAACCAATAAAGTCCCAATCTACATTCAGAAGATTTTTTTGAAAACGAGAACGGATACAGTTCCCGAAACGTCAAGAGTATATAGAGAAGTATCTTAAAATTCAATAATTTTTTATGATAGGCAAAAATTAGAATTCGACAAGTTATTGACTAATTCAATATTTTTCGGTAAACCTGGAGCAAAATAAAATGTCACCGATTTTCAAGAACATTTTCACAGATGCTTCAGAACACGAGATAATAAAAGTAGATCCATCGAAATTTTTTCTCGGACACGGGTATTTTCTGAATTGTGGCCCTTGAATGATTCGAAAAGTTATATTTTCAAGCATAATTTCTTACTTACTTGGGACGGCTTAAATTTTAAATTTTTTCAGCAACACACTGTATGGAACACTCGATTTCTATTCCATACTTTCTTCATGCAATCCAAAACAATTTTTTTTTCGGGTTTAGGATGATAGTTTGTTTTCAGAATATTAAAAATCGTTTGACATTTCACTGTGCTCATCTGTCAAAGAGGGAACTATAATCTTTGCATCTGTTTTCTACATCTTCATATATCCGGTAAGAGCACTCCTGCTCTCTGAAAATAGCTGAAATACTTTC
Source organism: Gonioctena quinquepunctata (assembly GCA_018342105.1). NCBI lineage: Eukaryota > Metazoa > Arthropoda > Insecta > Coleoptera > Chrysomelidae > Gonioctena > Gonioctena quinquepunctata. The sequence goes on along the minus strand of JAFIRS010002578.1, from coordinate 140,770 downwards.
CTTAGGAGTTTCTGCCCCCTGAACACCAATCCGGGAAAAAACGGGGCGCTCTCGTACCCTTTCTGAATAAGATACCTTTTTTTGATCCAAAACACGTGTTTTCCAAGCACCGTTTTCTCGCGCAAAAATCACTCACAACGCCTCCTTCTATTTACAATCTGAAAACATCCTCGATTTTGGTGATTCGCGAAATGTCCCTAAATTTCATTTTAGCAGTACTTTGCTGAAATATTTGCTGCCATTGAAATCTAATTCAGTGTACTTCCATCTCGCGACTGACTGTCACTATTGTGCCCAAATAATTATTCGTAAAACCCCAGAAAAATCAACGCTACCGAAGTGCCCGCTTTGAAAAAGTTGATTGGCTGGCCATCAACTCGGATCGCAAGGTTAGCCAAGTTAGGTAAGGTTGTGTCCCCTTTTTCTAGTGAGACATTGACAGGATTCGGCTATATTTCATGTGAAATTGTGCCGAAAATGAGTGATTTGGCGTTCGTAGTTAATGCTGGTCAAAGAATGAGCCATTGTCAGTGATATTTGCGCGAAAAAATTGAGCTTGAAAAATACGTGTTTTGGATCAAAAAAGCTATCTAACTCGGAAAGGGAAGAGAGCGTCGCGTTCTTTCGGATTCGTGTTCAGGTGGCAAAAATACGTTGGAAAAGTCTCTCAGCTATGTTCGGAAAGAAGGAGAGAAGGAGAGCTTTTACCGGATATTTCCGCGCAAACGGTAATTTTCGGAATTATAGCCCCAGAAAGGATAAAAAAAGTCAATTTTCAACTTCAATTCACATAATTTTAATTATCACAATAATTTATTTGATTCAATGAATGTTGACTCTTCATGTATATCGGACATTTTTTACATTTGGCAACATTGCTTTTTCAACATTACTCGTGAATGACAATTGACATTATTGACAATCATCTCAAATATTTCCTGTTTACTCAAATGAAAAGACTTTCAAATAGGAAAATTACGTTTTTATCCAAACTTTCTGTGGAACATTTAAAACATATCTTCTTGTATCGCATTCATAGAGTCCAGTTCTTTTTAGAGTGCTTGTTTCGTGAATAATTGTGAAATAATCCTTTTCAATTGCAACAATTCATTTTTCAACAAAAATGAAATATTTTCGACTCTTACCGCGGAAAAATGTTGGTTGCTCAACGAAGTTTAGCGTATTCTGAAGCATCTATGAAAATTTCGTGGAAATCGGTTAAATTTCACTTTGCTGCAGGTTTCCCTATTTTTCAATTTGGGAAAAATAATTTGGTGCACGCAGTAACTTTTCGGGTAATTTATTTGCTCCTCAACACTTGTATAGATTTACTGATCCATTTAATTTTGTTTTCAGATTGTGGAAAGTTTTGATCCAAAAAAAAAGTCAAGATACAGGGTATCCCTTGAAAAAATGTATCCTCCGAAATTGCACGCTACTGTATTTTTGATAGCATTTCATCAAAATTCAATCATAACCACACAGCTTTTACATTCAACTTTTTTTTTATAGGCGATAATAACGATGATAAGGGTGGATAATTACAATGAATAACCCGGTACAACAAGTTATTTTCGTACCCGTGAAAAATGAGTATTCAATATTTTTGTTCAATTTTCCGAAATATTCCAGCATTCAGTACACAAATCTAAACACCGAATCTTCTCTTCGATGTCTGCGTCAGAATATTCACAATCAGCTTACCGAAGTGTATGGATATAAATCCGTGAGGTATGTAAATCTCCGAGGGGGTGAATTCACACCACCGCATGAAACACGCAAAAGAGGTAGCCCGACGGCAATAAAATTACAAACTTCCAGCATTTACACGTCATAATCCCTGGAGCAGCGTTCTCCTCAGAAATCTCTGTCACAGTGCCTGCCGCGAATAAAAGCCCAGGAGAAAGATTTGGCAACACTGCAAAAATATTTTCCGTTTTCCAATAATCCTTTCATTTCCACAACTCAAAGGATCCTCTGATTCCGATTATTATCATTGTGTCTGACGAAAAACAATGAGAAATTGATTATTAATAGTTATTGTAACACAATGAAGATGGTACGAAGGCGTAGAAGGGCCAACAACAAAATATTTTTCAAAAACATTTGGAATTGCCACTTTGAACTGACAATTGTCACTTTGAACTGACAATTGTCACTTTGAACTGACAATTGTCACTTTGAAGTGACAATTGTCACTTCGAAGTGACAATTGTCAGTTCGAAGTGACAATTGTTCAGTAAGTCAGTTCGAAGTGTCAGTTCAATGAATTGTCAGTTCGAAGTGACAATTGTCACTTCTAACTGACAATTGTCACTTCAAAGTGACAATTGTCATTTCAAAGTGGCAATTCCAAATGTTTTTGAAAAATATTTTGTTGTTGGCCCTTCTACGCCTTCGTAAGATGGTATACAATCAAAAATAATCAAAGAATGTGCTAGTTAAAAGGAGATCAAACCAGCTTTTCAAGCATGGTCCGACACGTCATCCAACCGCTTCCATGAAGTAGTCATCACTCGACTTCGCATAGGTCACACACGCCTTACACATGAACACCTACTTACAAATGAACCTCAACCTGAATGTTTTTTATGTGAAGTGCCACTAACAATAAAGCACATCTTAGTGGAGTGTCCTTGTTTCGCAGTTCAAAGACTGAATAACGGATTTCTCAGTGATTTAAGCAAAATCTTCAACGAATGCACAACAGACAATATTATTACATTCCTCCGAGAATCGAACATCCTGTACAAAATATAACAAATTGTAATGACTGTAAATATTTTGCCGCTAATAGCCTATTGGCTGATGCGTATATGCTCAATAAAAAAAAATGTGCTAGTTAAGTATTCGGAACTGGAAATTAACTTTTTAAAAAACACAAGTTTTGGAAAACTGAGCAAACATACAGCTTGGTGTCTCTATATGAACTGTTTTATTTTCATCATTCGAATACATTGGAAAGAAGCACACCTGCTTATCTCAAAAGTAACATTCAGCAGTTTATTCATTCTGCGATACAAATAAACAAATATAATTAATCTTGAATAGCATTATTGTTCCTATAACTCCTCCACCCCTAGAGAGAAAATCGTGGAGTGAGCACAGGATTTTGGATCATCGAGGTTTCTTGAGAGCTCAATGGTTCCTACGATGATTTTTCGAAATATTTTTTAAAGTACACATGATACAAAGCATATAGTACAGATACAATAATTAATATATAGATTAATACAGTCCAAACACTCATTCTATGAGTAAGTACTGGAAAGTCTGAAATAGAGTCAACTTTTTGATTTTGTATTTCAAAGCACTTTAATTTTTTATATCATCTAAATTAATAGATTCAAAGGTTCAAACTTTATTTGAGGGTCAATATTCAGGTATTTTCTTATTTCTAAATTCGGAAGTTCAACAAATTTGAGTCTTTCAGTGAAGTCATGATAACTTCGTTAGTTAATGTCTTCAATTATCACTTCACATTTTGAATTGATTTCTAAAACAATTGTCCCGTGAAGTAAAATATTGTCTTTATTTTTGGATAGCCATAATATTTCTGGGTGTCGAAATAATCCAATTATTTTTCTCCATTTTTTGGATTGCTCCTATAACTTGCGATGATGTTATATGAGGAACGTTATTTCAAATGTGAACAAATCCACTTTGGTAAATTTTAGAGAAATCAAGATATTTGAATTAATTTGTACTCGACAATACTTGTTGGGTTTGTTCCATTTTGAAATATTACTGTAATTTTCAGACAGGGATTTGTTTATTTTTGACCGAAAAAAACACATTTTGAATAAATATCGATTTGTTGCATATTGAAAAAAAAAATACTGATAGATGCTTCATCTAAACCGTATTTATAAGGTTTTGATGAAAATACTCATTGCATATCGTAGCAATCATCCCAGGGTAAAGTGCGACCAGAAATCTAAAAAAATCGTAAATCACCAACCACTTGAGTTATCAGTAGGCGGTGGATTCAGTTGTACCTGCCCTAGCCATTAAATTTCGTTTTATATTGGGTTAAGATAATTATTAAGAAAATTCGCTTGAATATAATTGAGAATTGTTTATTTATATATAATATATGATAATATATATATATATATATATATATATAATTATATTATATTATATAATAATATATGATATACCTAATTAATGTCAAATAACAAACTTTATACTGTATAAAAAGTTCAATTTCTCGATAAAAGGTATTTATAAACAAAATTACTCACGAAGATCAGTTTCACTTTCACTGTCGTCATCCAAATTGATAATAAACTTTTCTTTGGGAATTTTTTCTATATCCATTCATGACTTTACCACCTTTTTAATATGGGAAACACACTTGGCCCGGCTGCTATCAGGAATGTTTGCAGTTTCTGTTTGAATAAGAGCTACCACAGTTGAACTTAAGTTTGGAGAAGTAATATTTCTTCGAACTGCTGACTTAAGCTGATGCCATATATGTTCAAGTGGGTTGAACATACAGTGATAAGGAGGAAGTCTGAGCACCGTATGTCCCAAGCTTTCAGTTAATGAATCACAAAAATATTTATTTTTCATCGAATGACTGCGTAAAACTTCTAGTAACTGTTTTTCTGTGTACTTTCCTCATAGTAAATATCATTATTCAACATATATTCGTGTATACTGGCTTTGGTGTCATTTGAACATGGTGCTTCATCTAGTCTTCGACTGTGGAAGCTAGCAGTATCCATGACGATAATACTATTGGTACTATTTGGTATGAGTTTATTCTGGAACCAGTCTTCAAATAATACGGCTGTAGTACCATCATGATAATCGACTAACGAGTTCTCAATATTCTTTGCCGATAAAGACAACGCATTTGGTATAAAACCATTTTCGGTTCCTGCGTGAATTATCGTAATGCGTTTTCCCTTATTAGACGGCGCATTAGTTTGGCACAAGTCAGATGAGTCTACCCAACTTTTGTTTGGAATATCGTGTGTATCGAACCAAGTTCCATCCAAATACACTACTGTACTATTTTGTAACCGTAAATAGACCATTATCGCTATAATCTCGTTATTAGCATCTTAGTACTGAAAGTCTTGTGGCCAAGTAAGTAAATTTTATTATTTACACACTTTTAAACATATCCTTACCAAGGGTTCTAAATCAACCTTAGGAGATTTTTATTATCAAATAAATTCAAATAGAAAACTGTCAACAAAAGCCACGAATAATGGAGAGCCCACTATTATTAAAATGCCAAACTATTTCATGAGATATTTTAATCTGGACCTGGGAATCTTTTAAGCGACACACACTTTCATTGCCTATCTATATTTCGAACAATAGGTAATAATGAGGGTCGTCGGCTAATATTGATTTACGACCTTCTTAGATTTCTGGTCGCACTTTACCTAAATCCAACCGTAACTCAAAATATGGCAAATGTGCATTTGTTCACTTCTGAAAAAACGCTCCTCATATCATCTATCCCCTTTAAACTTACTCTCGGTCTTTTGAACACTTCCCAAGCGAACTTTCAGTTGAGTGTTGCCACATCTTCCACCATGGCTTTTGCTCTCCACAGGCTCCGTCTCTCAACAATCCTGATGCGATTGTATGAGAAAAAAGGACAATCGCAAAAATTTAAAGCGCTACCAGAATGTAACCCGTAAGCTTTTAGGAAAGATTTTCGCATATTCGGTGAACTAAACATCATTTTTTATGAACTCGTCCCTTTTCCATTAACGGGAACGAGAAAGGGTTTGTAATAACTTCAGAGGGCTCAGGATAACGCGGTGGTGGATCAACGCCTGGTTGTATTTTTAATAAGTGATTCGCTTGGGAAATATTCTCGGTTGTTCTGAAATTGGATCATTTTATTATCTTTAATGACAGATTTGACGGCGCAGTCGCTATTCCAGTTGGAGAAAAACGCGGAAAAACAAACAACGCCATCAACATTCATAATATGAACTTGCTAATTGAACCGGACATAGGTTCCTTGACTGATGAGATGAGTTCCTCAAGAGATGACAGAATGTATAGTTATTCTAATCCCAATTGGAACGGCAATGAATATGAGAGCTCTACGAGGAGTGCTCATATGCACTGCCCGGCAAATGGGAAATTTATATACTACCAGTGTTTTTACTTTCAAAGCGTTTCTGGTACAATCATAAAAAAATTCTGGCGCATGTCTCTAGTTGCCCAGATTATTAGTAAAGGCGCGATCAAATATATTTCAGGGATAGAAGCTCGTCTAGCTGGATTGGACATCTGTTATCTGAAGCCGCATGATTAACGCAGTTCACAATATTCCTTAATCAGTGCCGTGTGTTGGCGAGGTTAGGAATTATCCAACGAAAATAATATGGCTTTCTGGAGACCTTTCGAAACCAATAATAACAATATGTGTGAGGAATATGTGTCATTCGACAGGCATCCGGTATTTGAAAATAAGGATTCGGATGTTCAAGTTCAGCGGGCTATTTCAAATATTCATGAATGCTTGAAGAAGGAAAACTGTCACACTTCACAGAATGAAATTGTGAAAAGAATATGCGAGTTAACGAAACTAACTCGTTCAACAGTTCTTCGGGTTATTAAAACAGGGGAATGTCATTGAAAATTCACAAACATTGATGGAGCTATATACAAAAGATGTGATTCGGCGAAGAATTCATGGTATATACCAAAAAAATGAAGTACCAACCTTGGAAATGATTCGGTATAAATTACTCGACTATCCCGATTACAATTACAAATGTTAAGAACTCTACGAGGTGTTTTATTGTCTTGTGGTTTCAAACATAAAAAATGAATGAATGAATGAACAATCGGATGGTCATAATGGAATCAACACGCATTGTTCAACACCGACAAGGAAATAATGAAAAGCTACTGAGAATCCAGCAGACATATAATCTACCTCGACGAAACTTGGTTTAATAATAATAATAAACGACTTCATTGCTTACATATATAGATAACAAGAATACATATATAATGTGAATCAGGCCCAAAGCAAAAGGCGATGTTCAGTTTATAAGATGATAAAAGATCAGCTCATAAAGTGTTCTTCCACTTAACATCAAGTATATCGCTAGGTGTGTTGAACTTAACAATATATAAAGAAATAAAAGAATGAAAGTTAAACAATTACAGCTATTTTTAATCTAATTTCCATCGTTCGTATATCAGGATTGCATTGAAAACAAATGTTTCCTATAGGCCTTCTTGAATCTTTGCAAACTATAGGATTTTAACATGGTAGGGACCTGATTGTATATTGAACATATTTGATAAGTGTAACTACGCCTGCATATTTCTAGTCTGAAGATTGGCGGTGAAAGGGTTCCTTTATATCGGATATTCAGATTATGTATATCGGATCGATAGGTGATTTTTCTGTGCAAATATGAGGGTGTTTTATCGAAAATATTTTTTTGAAAAAGAACAGCAGCATGTTACCTCCTTCTATTGCTCATATTTAGCCAACCATTATATTTCAATGTGTGTGAGATATGTTCTCTTCTGCGGATACCAAATATTAATCGTAAGCATGAGTTTTGTACTTTTTGTATTTTTACTTGATATTGGCTGGACAAGAATGGACCATAGAGTACATCTGCATAATTAAATATGGACAGTATTAATGACTCACACAGATTAGATTTTATTTGAATAGGGAGGAAATATCTATTGCCATAAATAGTTTTAAGAGTGAAGTATGCACGTTGAATAATCTGATTTATGTGTTTTTCAAATTTTAAATTGGAGTCCAATATTATCCCTAAACTTTTGGCTTCACTTACGTTTTGAAGTACTTAATTTTTTATTACAATACTTACACTATCAGAAATCTCATCTCGTTTGTTTTTGTTGCCACCCATGACGTTGTCAAATATGGCTGGATGGACGAAACCAAGTATTGTGCTTTGAACACACCTTCTTCAAGGGGAAAACGTGTTATAATTTTGCATGCTGGGAATGAAAGTGGTTTCGTACTAAATGCTTTGCTTCTGTCGGCCAAAAATATAAAAAATTCATCTGCTGATTACCACGAAGATTTATTCGAAACCTGGTTCGGTGAGCAGGTCCTCCCAAATATTCCTCCAAACTCTGTTTTTGTTATTCGTATCATTCTCGGTTATTGAATAGAATACCAAACAATAACACAAAAAAGCAGATATTGTTGATATCATGCGAAATCATGACGTGGAAATACCCGAACAGATTCCAACGAAAAAGGTGTTACTGGCGGCCATAAAACAACGTAATTTAAAAAAAGAGTGTATTATTGATTCGATGTGTGAATCACGTGGTCATATTCTGTAAGTTTGCCTCCATACTATTGTGTGTTCAATCCAATTGAAATGGTTTGGACCACAATGAAAGAAAGCTTGCGGAAATGTAATCAGTCACCGACCTTGAATGCTGTGGTGCTTGACAATATAAGGAGAGTGGTGAATGAAGTAGGTAATAGTGAGGTGTGGAAGAACTGTGTGGCCCACGTTATAAAAGGAGAGAACAAATAATATCTGCAAAGTTCCATAAATCCGATCGTTATTCAACCTGATGATGATTCCACCTCATCCGAATGAAGCGTAGAAGAAATTTGATCTTTCTAGTCCAATTATGTTGACATCTATTTTTTTAAGTATATTTTTGACAAGTATTCGGAGGGATTATTTGTGTTTTTATTGTATTTCAGAGTTTTTGACTCAGCAATCAACTACCTTATATTTCGAAGTTTTACATAATTACTCAGGGTGGAAAAATTGAGTTGAGATAACATGTGTCTACTTTCACATGGGGTGATCAATTGCTATGATTGTAAGAATAAGTAACTGGAAAAATACCACTGAGAAATAATATACCGACTTCAATGTCAAGGCGGCGTCCAGAAAGAGAATTCCTTCTTGAAACTTCTTATGTCGGTCCAATTGGGATTAGAAAAATATATACACAGGAATCATAAAACAGGTACCAACAATATATTCAGGGTATTTCTCAAGTTCGTGTGGACAATTAAGGAGCATGTTGCTGACGTCAAAATGAAAATAAAAGTGCTATAAATATATGTCCGCAAGTTATTCGTTTCTGAGATGCAGGGAGTCAAAGTTAAATTCTTATATATTTTTTTGTGAATACATATCAAAATCATTGTGATATTCGAGTGAAGTTTGGTATCTGGGAGTAGTTTACAATGACAAAATCAAATTTTATGTTAGTTTATCTGTTCCGTGGGGGTGGCGCCACCTACATGTCTTTTCAGTCATTTGAAATGTCATAACTTTTTTGTACATACCTGTATCACGTTTTCTACTGGAAAAATCGATTTTCCTCACATTTTTGTGTGAAAAATATATACTTGGTAGAGGTCGCTGCGAGCAACTGTTTTCGAGTTATTGGGATTTGAAATAATCGATGCAATTGATTTTGAATAACAAGATTTTTAAATTCAAAATTAATTCAGTTGAAAAAATTATATTTCTTTTATTTCATTTTAAGATAGAAATCGGGTGTCAGTTAAAAAAATAAAAGTTCTATAAATATATATCCGCAAGTTATCCGTTTCTGAGATGCAGGGTGCCAAAGTTAAATGACGAATATCACCAACTTTTGATTTTTGCCTTACAATACACTCTATTAAAAATATTGTAAAAATAGTTTTTCGATACGTCTTATACTTTCCGAGATATTTAATTGTTTAGCTAGGCATGCGGCGACGCGGAGTCATTTGCCGCTGTGACGTCACTTTACAACGGTCGGTTAGGGCGTGCTCTGCTTCCGAGCTGTGTGTATGAAGTTTGCGTAGAAAATTGATAAAAATGTCGAATGGAGAAACTAGAAAATCGTGTATTGTGCCAAAGTATTTAAATAAAACTACTAACGCACCCGAAAAGTTGTTTTTTATTGTCGCTTCCGAACCTAAAAGTCGAAAGAAATGGATGCAAATCATGATGTTCTGGGGTGATTCTGCATTTTACTGTAAATATATCTCTTTTAACTTTTACATATCCAATAGCGTCGTCGTCGAAGCTGTTTCTAGCCGATCAAAAATAAACGTAAGTTGATCTAATATATAAAAAATAAAATAAATAAAAATGCACTTATCCACGATCACATTAAAGAGGAAATTAATATGAGAGGTTTTTCATCTTCGCTTAATAATGTTTAATAGGTGTAGTCGCGTGCATCCTAATAATAACCTACTTTTGAAAAAAATATTTCATGGGTTCAAATTTTAAAAAGTTTAAAATGTTCAGGTTATGTTTACTATGTTAATTTTTTGTTACATTACACATTAAAAAAATACAAAGTGTAAGTCATGATCCAAACTTTGTAGGTACAATAACACAGTATTGTTTTCAATAAGTCCCACCCTGTTACAAATACCTACGCATTCTTCCTTCTCAGGAACTCAATGTCAAGTAAGATAGTAACAATATGACGTATGACGTACATTTATAAAACACTAGTAACGAGAAATATGTACTTATAGGGATCAAAAAATTTATGATAAAAAGTAAAATGTTATTAAGTTATACTTACTTTTGCATTTTTACTCCTCGCATCTCGGCGGCCAAGAAATCTGAGTTATTTGAAAAATAGTGGGCAACCATTAACCGGTTATTTCAGGCAAGTTATCAGATTGTTCTTTTTCAAAACCGTCATCCATATCCAATATTATAATTATAACACATAAAAACTTGAGTCGAAAACGTTATTGTGGTCGAACAACCGATAGCAAAGCAATGATTGAGTGTACGGTGAGAACGTTGCGTTATGAAATGACGTCACGTGAGCATGGCGCGCTCGCCCGAAATATTTGAATAGAACGGAAACTAAAATTGTCGTAACTTCAACAATACTCGCTTGATTGAAATGAAACAAAAACAGGTGTATTTCTAAACATTTAGGCTACACGGTCAAAAAGTTTCAAGTCATTCAACAGACCCAGTGACATTCTTCATTCTTATACTTTTTTTGAAGTTTGGTATCTGGGAGTATTTTTCAATGACAAAATCAAATTTCATGTTAGTTTGTCTCTTTCGTGGGGGTGGCGCCACCTACATGTCTTTTCAGTCATTTGAAATGTCATAACTTTTGTACGTACCTGTATCACGTTTTCTAGTGGACAAATCGATTTTTCTCACATTTTTGTGTAAAAAATATATACTTGGTAGAGGTCCCTGCGAGCAACTGTTTTCGAATTATTGGGATTTGAAATAATCAATGCAAATGATTTTGAATAACAAGATTTTTAAATTCAAAATTAATTTAGTTAAAGAAATTATCTTTCCTTAATTTCATTTCAAAATAGGAATCGGATGTTAGTTATAAAAATAAAAGTTCTTTAAATATATTTCCGCAAGTTATTCGTTTCTGAGATGCAGGGTGTCAAAGTTAGAGTCTTATATTTTTTTTTGTGAATACATTTCAAAATAATTGTGATGATCGAGTGAAGTTTGGTATCTGGGAGTATTTTTCAATGAAAAAATCAAATTTTATGTTAGTTTGTCTCTTTCGTTGGGGTGGCGCCACCTACATGTCTTTCCAGTCATTTGAAATGTCATAACTTCTGAACGTACCTGTATCACGTTTTCTAGTGGACAAATCGATTTTTCTCACTTCTTTGTGTAAAAAATATATACTTCGTAGAGGTCGCTGCGAGCAACTGTTTTCGAGTTATTGGGATTTGAAATAATCGATGCAAATGATTTTGAATGACAAGATTTTTTAATTCAAAATTAATTTAGTTAAAAAAAATCCTGTTTTTAAATTTCATTTTAAAATAGGAATCGGGTGTTATTATTATTTATGGCTAATAATAATAACAGTAATTAAGACCAATTTAATACTAAAACAGTTAGTTGGGGGTAATCATTGAAGTAATTGTTCAAAATGGCCACCCTGCACCATTATGCAAGCGTCGGCTCGTCGTCTCATGGACACGTTCCAATATACCTGGTGTATTTCGGATAGCGTCACATCCAGCAATGATTCGTTGACGAAGTTATTATTCGGTTTCTATTGGCACCGTATAAACTAGGGCCTTTCAAGTTACCCCACCAAAAACTCGATTTGAATCTGGGGACCTCGGAGGCCAGAATTGATATGGAATTTCAGCGCTTCGACCAATCCATCTGTTTCTAAATCACCGGTTTAAAAATTCACGAACTATTAAAGTAAAATGCGCTGGCGCTCCATCATGCATAAACCATATTCTTTGTCTCAGTGAAAGTGGAATGTCTTCAAGTAATTCAAGCAGGATATTTTCAAGGAAATCATGATAAGAATTTCCAATAAGAGTCCCTGGAAAAAAGTGGGGACCAATCAAATAATCCCCAACAATACCAATCCACACATTCAATGGAAACTGGTGTTGAAACCTGGACTGAACTATTGCATGAGGGTTATCGTCATACCACACATGATTATTATGAATGTTCATTATGGCGTTCTTTGAAAAATGTGCCTCGTCAGTGAATAATATATCTGCAGTAAATTGAGGGTTTTGTGCAATTTTCTGCAGTATCCATCGGCGAAATGTTACGCGGGAAAGGAAATCTCGAGGCAACAATGCTTGGACACGCTGTATGTGATGAGGATTCAACTGTTTTTGTTTGAGAATTTGTTATGTACGTTCAGATTTTGCGCAATTTTTCTCGTGCTTGTCTTTGGATCTTTTTCGATTGCCTGAAGAACAGCTTCTACAACTTCTGGTGTCCTAGTAGTCAACGGCCTGTCTGCCACTGGAGCTTTTTTGAAGGATCCAGACTCCATAAGCCGCTGAAAGAGGTTTCTGAATGTCTGGTGATTCGGCGTTCGATGATTAGGGATTCTTTCATCATGAATATGTCTAGCCTCGTAGCAATTGCCATCGGCAAGACCGTATACATAAATCATATTAGCAATTTCGCTATTCGTGTATGCTGCCATTTGAAAAAGATTGGAACACATATACAGAAATCAACTTCACTGTCACAAGAACGGATTGAATTGACATGACAAGTACTCACACGAAAGTTATTTATTTGAATCGGAAAACAGTCAAAAAAAACTATGTAACAAGAATCATTTTTTGAATACAAGACAATTGAATGGAAGAATTCAAATGCATTGGCGTATCTTCTCCGATATTTACTACTTTGAGGCGACTGACGAGCCCCACGGGAATAATTCGAATGCATCAATTAATTCAAATCCCAATAATTCGAAAACACCACTAGAAAACGTGATACAGGTACGTACAGAAAAGTTATGACATTTTAAATGACTGAAAAGACATGTAGGTGGCGCCACCCCCACGAAAGAGACAAACTAACATTAAATTTGATTTTGTTATTGAAGAATACTCCCACATACCAAACACTACTCGAATATCAAAATTATTTTGAAATGTATTCATAAAAAATAAAAATAAGAGTTTAACTTCGACACCCTGCATCTCGGAAACGAATAACTTACGGACTTATGTTTGAAGGAACTTTTCTTCATATCCTGACGTCAGCAACATGGTCCGGAATTTTCCACACGTACTTCTATATACTTCTATATTTGACAGTCTTCAGTAGTTCTCTATTCATGTTGACTCTTGGCAATCAATGTGTTAGAGAGAGAGAGAGAGAGAGTATCGACGTATGGGTGGGAGAGAGATTGAGAATGTGAAGAGAAGACAGAGGCGCTATACTGCGAGAATCAGCCAGGGGCGGCTCGTTGAGAGCCCCCACGTGTGCGAAGAAGGGTACAACGCTTGAAAAAAACATGATCGCTTTGTACGTGTCACATGATCGCTTTATATGTGTTGGAAATCATAGAATATGGTTGCTTTGTACGTAACACTTGTCATTGGAAATAAAAAAGCATAGCCGCTTTGTATGTATGAATTAGATTTCTACGGAATCATGGGTGACTCACTGAAGCTGTTTGCCTCCTACCTAGATCATCGTCATCAACAAGTGGTTTTACCTTGGGGTGAGCAATCAGGCGTACTGCCCATAGAGACTGGTCTTCTCCAGGGGTCCATATTGGGACCTTTATTTTTTATCATATTTATCAATGACCTACCAAAATTTTTGAATGCTCATGCGGTGGCTTTATATGCCGATGATACTACAATTTTGAATATCAGCCATGATACAAGTGAGCTAAAACATATGAATATTGAAACAATAGCGAAAGCTTCGAATGGTTCTCAGCAAACAATCTAAAACTCAATGCTGAAAAAACAAACGAAATATTTTTTCTGAATCTAGACTCACAAAAAGGCGTTAAATTATTAGGTATTCATATTGACCCAAAATTGAATTGGAAAAATCATAGTGATCATACGGCAAAAAAACTTGATAAAGTAGTATACCACACCATATAACATACTATTACAGTAACTTTTATGCTTTTTTCGCTCATGGACTTTTACTGTGGGGCAACTCCCCAGCAAGTGAGAGAATCTTCTAAATCCAGAAAAAAGTTGTACGTATAATTGGGCAAGTTGGTCCCAGGGATCACTGCCAGCCGCTGTTTAAAAAACTCAATATTTCAACTCTACCCTCGGCATTCATTTTACAATGTATTATGTTCGTTAAGGAAAATGAAACTTCACTTGCCTTCAATTCATCTCACCATTGTTATGCACCAGAAACAAGAAGAATCTGACCATAGGCTGAAATTAACGCAGCAACCAATTAATTATACGTCCCTAAATATTTTCAACAAACTACCAACTGCGCTGAAAAATGTCACACCCAAGCAACTCTTATTGAGTGAAACGTTCTATTCAATCGAACATTTTTTTGCATTTTCGTTCAATGGGACACCACCGTGACACCCGTTCTACATATCTTAATTGAAAATGTTTTTTACTTCAACGAGGAATATTTCTAATTTTCCTCGGCAAATGTTTATATTTGTTTATGTATACATGTGTGTACGGTGCTTTCTATTCTGTATTGTATTCTACTCTTACTCATTTCTCTGTGACAACATTAAATGCCGAGCCGGATTAGGAGGGGGGCAAACGGGGCTGCAGCCCCGGGGCCTCCACAAGAGAGGGGCCTCCACAATATAAATTTTTAGGTAAAATTTCCTAACAAATACCGAAGGATATGCAAAATTATATATAAAAAAGCTGACAACGACAGAGCAGTTCTCCCACTTTTTCCTCTCATTTTTCGCTTTAAACATTCAAAAACATGTTTCGTATTCTTGTCAAAATCCATGGTTAATATTAATCTTCGATCTGATGAATCATGTGTATATGCGAGAAACAATCACCAAGTAAAACATCATACTATTATACAAAATATTATATCGTATCGAAATTAGCTGTAAAAACAAGAACAATTGAATTTAAAAAAAAATATACTTTTTTTTTCATTAAATGAAGGATTTTCTGTCGATGTATTCTTCGAATGACACAAGCGATCTAGATACACAATGAAATTCAATAATCATAAACAAAAGAAAATAATATTTCAATTTATGAATATGATTGCATCAAATTATTTATAAGAGCCCTGTGCGCATTCCATAATAGAACAAAAGTTCAAATTCTGTTGACTATTTTTCTGCCGATTCTACAAACATTTTGCCCGTCTATACCTGTTTTTCCTATTTATTGGCGTTGACAAGTGTCCGCTGAGTGGCGCGCTTGTAACAGAGAAATCCCCGAAATCTGAAAGTGTGAGTCTAAGAGAAGGATGACATTCCGCAACAAATGTAAATCCTTCTGAAAAAGACTATCTATCTATCTATCTAAGATGTTCTACTATCAAATTCTTGAAAACCAAAATTTCAGAGCTACATTCTCAAACATTGAAATTATAGTGATTATTTTTCCGACCCAAATATCGACCAATAGAATTGCACCATTCGACGTCACGTGGTACAACCTACATGGTATTATACTGATAATTTTTTGAAAATTTTCTCTGGTAGTTGCTATATATAAAAAACAAAACATGATCCAGTCAAATTAACCACACTTCAAACTGACAGGTTGAATTCAATTGTGACAATTGGAGATTTTGCATGAAAATGAGTCGATTTGGAGTTTGTTCTCTGTCCACCATCGATAAAAAGTCAAAGGAAATGTTCCCATTAATACGGAGAAGGCAAAAAAACAGTTTGGAACCAATTTACTACTTTTGGGACGGAAAAATAATCCCCGATACACACGAGCTTCAAAATTATCTGGCATTTCCCTCAAGGTTCCTGCAAACAAATAAAGTCGTCAAGTTTTCAGGAAAATCACTGCGCTTCGCGCTCGTGATTTTAACCTGAAAACTTGACTCCTAATTGTTTGCAACGAACCTATCGGGAAATACCCGATAATTTTGAAGCTCTTGTGGTATTATAAGTGATTATTTTTTGACATTGCTAGAAACCAATGCAAACGTTCAATTCAAATAATTCATATACGTTTTGGCCAATCAATAGTGGGAATATTCTACCTAGAAAATTGTCGCGGAAATAATTTGAGGTATTTTGTCTGACAACCTATATTTTTAATTTGACGTCTGTCATCAATTCGCATGAAAAGTGTGAAATGAATCAAAACCGGTTTAGTACATTATATAATTTTGCAAGGAAATGTGTTTATGATCGTAACATCAAAAAATAATCTAAAGAATACCACACGAGAGTTTGATATAGTAGAAAATAATTATCTAGATTTTTTTCTCAAACTTGTTGGCAATAGCCACTCGAGCCAGTTGGTCTCTCTTGTCTATTGCCTGGCAACAAGTTTTCGAAAATCTGTCGAATTATTTTCACTCTCTTATGATATTACAACTGAGAATGTGATGTCAAATTGCACTGGAAAGCGCTCATTTTCCAAAATGAAAAAGATAGGCAAATTACGATGAGACAAAGCCGCCTATCAAAGTTATCGCTTCTTAGCATTGAGAATGATTTTCTCCGGATGCTGGATTTGACCGAAATCATTAGTGATTTTCCGTCGAAAAAAGCTCGCAAGAATCCCTTTGTTTACGCTGTAATTTAATTTATTTCTTGTATTTTATTATACCTACATATGCTCGTGTCGAAATAATTTGATTAGTTCCGCAATAAATAAATTAAATAAAATTGTTTGAAAAATAATTAGGGGCCTGGACTCCTTCGTGCCCCAGGGCCTCCACACCTTTCAATCCGGCCCTGCTTAAATGTATTTTACATAGCTTTGGCTAATAAATTATCATCATTATTACTATGTGTCACTTGTCATTGAGTAGAAAGAAACATAGCCGCCAGTCATTGGAAGGAAAAAACATGGCCACTTTGTACGTGACGCTTGTCATTGAGTAGAAAAAAAAAATACGAATGCCGATGTTTCAGATCTGTACGAATCATCGAAAAATTAGCACTATCGGTTTGTGAAACTGGAGATAGAAGAAAACTAGTGCTTGATTCGAATTGTCCACATCGAGGAGATTCTAAATCCACCAAAATCTCATAAACCGGAAGTGACCACTGATTGAAATTCGATAAGGGAAATTTTGACATAAATGGATTCGTCTCGATGTGGACAATTCGAATTGAGCATTAATTAAATTTTCGTTTCCGGTTTTTTCTTGTTGAGATTCTAAAGATTTGAAGAGTTATTTCAAATCTCTTCAAATCTCTAAAACTCAACAAAAAAAAACCTGAAACTGAAATTGAAAAAATATTGTAGACCAGGTGAAAATAACACATGAACTACTCATCAGCCCCAATCCTGTTGATTGACCCCATTAAAATTTCCTCGTGATACAAATCCTCCGACTATATGTTTGCTATGTTATTTATCACTCAAGTGAATAATCAAAGTGATTCTTATTTGCATTGAAATGAAGGTTGACATCCGCTTGCCCATTCCCGCGACGCGCTCAATATCTAATATATGTGAACTACAGGCAATCAGTAGAAACGTGCTTTGCCTACCAGGAATCCTCACTTCGCGGTGTGGCAAACTAGGAAACTATTTCACAACATGCAGGAATATCCACTTCAATTTGTTTGCCACAGTATAAATGTTCACATTTAGTTGCGGCTTCAAGATAAATTGCACATCATGTTGGACTAGAGTTAGAAGTTAAAAAGTGGACTGGAGTTTGACCAACTTAGTCGAGATAAATCGTAATTTATATCAGCGTTAATTTTAACGAGTTCCTCCTAGTTGGAAGCTCTGTTTTTTAGGGTATATGTATGGGTCTGGTGCGAGTTTGGCCTTCTTTCGAATCAACTGATTGCTTCACACAAATTCAAGAACAGGTTGATATGAAAAACATTTTTAACCGACGAAACCAAAAAGGAGGAGGTTCTCTATTCGACCCGTATATTTTTTTTTCCATCATATTTTTTTATGTATGATCACGCAGAACTTTTTACCTAGGCGCCCGATTCCGATAATTCTTTTTTCAGTGGATAGGGTGTACTTCGAATTTGGTCCCATGTGAATTTAAAATGAAATCCACCCCTAAAGGTAGCAAAATGAAGGATATTGATCACTCACCCTCTGAATTCTGGTCCGTTAACCGATTCTATCAGGCATAACTTTGTACTGGGTTCTTCGATTTGGATGATTCTTTTTTTAATAGATAGGGTATACCTTATATCTAGATTTCGAAAGGGTAGAAAAATGGGGGATAATTGATTTTTCACTAGTGAACATTGGCACACACATACGTAGTTGACAATGACAGATCGCTACTGACATTATTCTTAGAAAAATCGAATTAAACGGTTTTCATCACATAAAAGATTCAATATGAATTGAACCAGAAAATGGTAGATCTCAGGTGAAAAACAACTACTTTCCTGGAAAATACCACGCAGAACGTTGAATGATATTCCGTACTGATGAGGGCCAAAAAAAGCCTGAAACCGGTATGCGGATTGTTAGGTGAACACGACATAAATTAAACATAATCGAGCTTATCAGAAAGAAACATTTGCATTCAATGTCCATTTATATAGAGGTATGCATGGATTTTCAGGTGAATATCATTCAACGTTCTGCGTGGTATTTGCCAGGAAAGTAGTTGTTTTTCACCTGAGATCTACCATTTTCTGGTTCAATTCATATTGAATATTTTATGTGAAGAAAACCGTTTAATTCGATTTTTCTATTTATTCCACTTCACATGGCGTTTATCTTTCACATTATTCTTGTTCCACATCCGTCAAAATCAGTATATTTTATGAGAGGATGGAATGATATACAAAGTAATGAAATAAAGTAACCAGAACAACGAAAATAATTTATATTACAACAAATTGTAAAAGTAGATAATCATATTATTTAACTGGTAATAGTTGAAGTAAGGTGGGTAAGTAAGTATTTTGGAAGTA
Source organism: Gonioctena quinquepunctata (assembly GCA_018342105.1). Classification (NCBI taxonomy): domain Eukaryota; kingdom Metazoa; phylum Arthropoda; class Insecta; order Coleoptera; family Chrysomelidae; genus Gonioctena; species Gonioctena quinquepunctata. The sequence goes on along the minus strand of JAFIRS010002578.1, from coordinate 121,438 downwards.
ATAAAAAAACAAGTAGGTAGTAATTGGTAGATTTTAGCCACAAAATATTGAAAAATAAAAACTTTTCAACAAAAAATTAAACCGACGAAATACGGAACTGAAAAGTAAATATAAAAACTTTTTACAGAAGAATCCGACGAAAAATCACTGAAAGCAAAATAAAATAAATCCTTCTTAGTCTAAATGATAATTGAGCTCCTAAACTAATGTAATTAACTAATTTTGAGTCGGCGCCAAACAAACTAGCAATTGAATTAGGTGAAGCGTAAAATAATGGCAGCGAGATGCACGGCTGCGTTTTGATGACTTCTTTCATAGATAATGATCTTCGATAATTGTTTGTTTGGTGCCGACTCAAAATCAGTTACTTACATTAGTTTAGGAGCTCAATTATCATTTAGACTAGGAAGGTTCATTTTATTTTTTGCTTTTCGTTTGATTTTTTCGTCGGTTTAATTTTTTGTTAAAAAGTTTTTATTTGTAAAAGCGTTTCGAACTTGACAAATTTTAATATTTATTAGAATTTTGAAATGATGCTTTAATAGGCACTAGTGTCTAAAAGAGTGTCATTTGGTCCAGTCCCGTGCTCAAAACAGACTCTTTTCGCAACTTCGCTGCCTCAATTGGTTCGATGACACGACTACTATAGTATATTAAAGTATAAGTGGATAAAAAGGGCTTTAAAACACGCGCGATTTTTCGAGCACGACGGCGCAGCCGGAGTGCTCGAAATAGAGCAAGTGTTTTTAAGACCAGTTATCCACGAATACTTTACGTTATTTTTTTTTATTGGTGCACTTTGAAATCATATATACTGGTATTATTACTACAAATGATAGAAATAAGAACTAATAATGCAAGAAGGTTGAATTCGTGATGTGACATCAGTATACCTTTCGTTGTCATGGAAATGAGAAAAACATTCATTTGCAATTTGTTACCAAAGATCAATATTTGTTGTCACCGGAGCTCAAGAATGAATTATTCTAATATCGATTTTTTGAATAGTGAGGCAGAATCGCGGTTAATACCGCGAAAATCCAGTGATATATATATAAAAAAGAATATGAAAAGTTCATCAAATGGATGGAGGAGCACATATAAATGAACGAATTGTGAGTAATATTTTATCTGACGTTACAAGGTACTCCTGTCAGATCAATAATAAAAAATTTGTCATTTAGACTTCACGTTTCTCGATTTGTTGATGTTGTCATGGTTACCTTTAAAAAACGCGCGTTTTTTAAAGTTCGATTTAAACACGCTGAGGCGTGCGTTAAATGGGTAAAAAGGGGCACCAATAAAAAAAATATGTGATATTGTTCATCTCGACGTCCAACAAACTCATAATTCTTTTCAGTCATTGTATTCCTTCCAAAGAGAGTGTGTAGATAATAAATGAAACAACAAATTTGGGCTTTTCAACGAGATAACGAATTTTATGAAGCTTCTATTCTGGATGAAAATACTCTACAATATTCAGAAGAATTTGGTTGGGATCCATGATGAAAAAGGGGCAGGCAAGTTACATCAATGTATGGATTGATATAAAAATAAAAATTTGACCAAATATAAGTTTTTTACTCACACGGGATTCGAAAGTAGAGTATCGTGAAGAGTTTAAAATACTATTAAAAACGTAAGAATATTTTAAACTCTTTACTTTATTCTACTTTCGTGTCCCATGTAAGTAACAAACTTATATTTGGCTAAATTTCAAAGAACCCCGCACGAAAACATATGGGAAATTGGCCCTCGGTCCATTTGGCGGAAAATTCATTATGTTATAGTAGGATGAGTCATTAGAAAGGAGTGTGACTTCAAATGATTTTGTATGTTTAGTTTCTGAGATATAAGCGGCCAAAGTTCGTAGAAACGTCGTATTGGGATAGGATTGACAAAGGAAAAAACTGTTTTTTTAGTCGAAATAAGACACAGTAAGGATGAAAATGAATTGATCGGAACTCATAAACATGTTCAATTATAATCTTATTGATGATAGTACATTAGGGTGTAAACATAGGCATAGTCAAAAAAATTGTTTTTCCGGATTTTTTTTCCAGTACTATTTCAAAACCAACAAGTTATATTTTTGTTGAGATATCATAGTTTCAGTCTATTGTGGGCGAGAGAACGTGTTTTGTTTCTTGTTGACTCTCTCTGTTTGAATGTTATATTTTTTTAAATTTTCTAGTATACCCCTATACGGAAAACAATTGACAGATCGTGTTTGATTACAAAAAACTAATTAATTGCTATTGCCCATTGAATAAGAGATAGGGTAACATTCTGATGGACTCAATTGTTAATATTACCTTTCATTTAGATAAAGGGTGTGTTACATTTTTTTTAGGTCATTTACAATGTTTTTATTAAATATATAGAAAACTATTCCGTTAATTTGGCCATATTTCACTCACAATATTTTGAAAATGTTGACTATCATATACGATAGTTTCATCAACTTTGTATGTTGCGTTTCTAAGATATGCAATTTACGGTATTACGATATATGGGGTAACCTATCGATTCAACAAAATTTTATGGAACCTTTCGACACATTTAATTCTATTATAAAACATTTCGAATTCGATTATTTGATACTATGAACAACACAAACTACACTCAACAACAATTTGGAACTCAACAGTACAGACTCAAAAAAATCGTATTATAAATAACGACTTCTAACATAAAAAGTCAATCAATATTATGGAAATTATAATATAACAAATCGAAATGAACTTGATGAAGCTATTGTATAGCGAAACACGCGTCGTGCTTCAGTGAGCCCGTAAGTAGTGAAAATCTTATAGTGTATTGTAGTAGTGAACTCTAAATCGAAATTGAAACTAATTAGTTATAAACAACATAAACAACAATTTACATAATTGAACACTCAAAAAACAAACAATAAACAAAACCTTAATTCAAATAATATTATTAATATTGTTATTTATTGGTCTATTTGCGCAATCTAGAACATTGTTTAATAGTTCGTTGCTAGGGTACTTTATTGTTTCTTGATGACGAGCATATCCTAGGTACCAAAGTACGCTGCGAATATGGGAACAGAATTCCACTGTTTTTGCTCCACTTTTGCAGGTACAGTAGTAGCCTAGAATACGTTCATTTGCAGGTGCATCAGGAATAATATTGAAGGATATCCACAGTTGATACTTCATAGCATTCCTAAATCTGGATGCTATGCGGCAGCGTAATAGTCCAGGTTCGGGATTACGCATATCAATTTCAAATAGAAACAATTAAGTATCCTAGCCATAAACTATTGAGAAATGTTTTAGATTGCGCAAATAGACCAATCAATAACAATATTAATAATTTTATTTGATTTTGGGTTTTGGTTATTGTTTTGAGAGTTCTATTATGTAAATTGTTGATTAAGTTGTTCATAACTAATTAGTTTCAATTTCGATTTGTTATATCATAATTTCCATAATATTAATTGACTTTTTATGTTAGAATTCGTTATTTGTAATACTATTGTAACGAACCTAGGCCGGACCTGTCGCCTCCCGCGTCGCCATCGACAGCGATGAGATCATCCCCGGAGATATTCGAGAACCATCCAGTCGCTTTTCCGCGTAATGCAACGGTCAATATTGGAAACAATTGGAACATGCCGTCGCCAACTGGAAGAATTCGAAACATCGAGAATGCTGTATCGGAGATAAATAGACCGCCCTCAAGAGGGGAAAACAGTCTGAACGAGCCCATACCATCGAGCTATACAGTGGCGTAGTAATATAAATTAAGTTGTAGATTAAGTGTTAAATAAATTAGTTAAACCAAGTTAAGTTTATTTACGTTACAATTGGTGTCGGAAGTGAGATTTTGAAAATAAACAAGTGATCGTGGAGTGGATAGTCAGAAAAATAAATTGATAGACCTTTCTGTACGCCCAAAATAGACAGTGGCCCGGTTTTCGCGAAGTGGACAATTGTGCGTGGGAATATAAACTGATACGCTGTTCGCGTGAAACAGAAAATAGACAGTGGCCCGGTTTTCGCGAAGTGGACAATTGTGCGTGGGAATATAAACTGATACACTCTTCGCGTGAAACAGACAATAGACTGGTGGCCCGTGGAAAAGAATTCGCGAAGTGAATTTTTAACAAACTGATAACTTTTCGTGTAAAACAGACTGATACCTCGTCAAAGACAAAATGTGTTCAAGAAAAGTGCGCCTTGCGGATTTGAAGGTAGCGGAATTGAAACAGGAATTGGAGGAAAGGGAACTGGAAACAACAGGTAAAAAGCAAGTACTCCAGGAAAGACTTGCAGAAGGACTTATACAAGAAGGTGAGGACCCGAAACATTTTATTCGAAGTTCCGGAGGTGATTTAAGTTTGGTAATGAATAAACTCGAAGAAACTACTAAATCCGTGAAAGAAGAACTGCAACAAAATTCTAGAAATCTGGAAGAGAAGCTTTCTAGAAATCTGGAAGAGAAGAGTTTGGTAATGAATAAACTCGAAGAAACTACTAAATCCGTGAAAGAAGAACTGCAACAAAATTCTAGAAATCTGGAAGAGAAGCTTTCTAGAAATCTGGAAGAAGCTTCAAGAAAATCTAGAAATCTGGAAGAAGAAAATTCTAGAAATCTGGAAGAGAAGCTAAAAAATTCTAGAAATCTGGGAGAAGCTTCAGAAAATTCAAGAAGCCTGGAAGAAAATTCTAGAAATCTGGAAGAGAAGCTTCTAGAAAATTCAAGAAGCCTGGAAGAGAAGTTCCTGGAAAACACAGAAGGCCTAAAAAAGAATTGTGTGGTGTGGCTAATTTCCTAGAAGAAAGAATGGGAACCGTTGAGACAGAGATAGATAAAATTAGGGAGCAAATGAACACGGAGGTAGATAAAATCAAAGATGGGGTCGAGGCAGAGATGGACAAAATAAAGGAAACGATCAGTAAGCTGGAAAAACAAATTAATAGTGCGTCCTCCACAGAGATGGTTAACGAAAATGCAATGCTGGACTTGAGCTTGAACGTGGATAAAGTTCAAGAGGGTATAAAAGATGTCAAGGTTATTTCAGAAAAAGGGAAGCTTTCCATGAAGCCGCCTCAGTTCGACGGAAAAACTCCATGGGCAAATTACCGCCGGCAGTTTGAAGCAGCGGCCAAAGCAAACGGATGGAATGCAGGGGAAAGAGCTGTAGCACTGACACTTGCATTACGTGGAGAAGCGACAAATATTCTACAAACTCTCACCGCCCAAGAACAGGAGGACTATGATCAGCTGATTAAACATCTAGAATTACGATATGGCCACGCCCATTTGGAACACGTATACCACTCCCAGCTGAAAAATCGCTGCCAAAAATCGGGCGAATCCTTACAAGAATTCGAAACTGACATTGCACGCTTGGTTCGTCTCGCATATCCAGCCATACCGGAAAATGTAATGGAGCGATTAGCGGTTCAGGCATTCTTGGATGGACTCCGTGACCAAGAAACCAGACGAGCGTTGATATTAGCTCGTCCAACACATCTCGTAGACGCACTGGCACGAGCTTTGGAATTTGAGGCAGCAAAACAATGCTGCAAAAGCCAAAGTAAAGTTCAAACGATTGAGGAAGACTCACAGGAGCCTGCTAACTTGGAAGCTGCCATAAGAAAAGTGATGAAGGAAGTGTTGCCTGAGAAAAGACACAAAATTGGACATGTGCGTAGCAAATGTCCAACATTCATCGACTCCGATGCAGGAAAACTAAGAAAGGTCGATGAGAAGGGGCAATCGTCGGCATGTGTCCGGCAAGCCCCGGTTAACAACGCATATGTCGCTATCCTTCAACGACAGAACAAGGGTGTCTTCGTAGACGGTCTCATCAATAACGAGCCTTGCACCATGCTGCTAGATACAGGTGCGACTAGGACAATTCTCGGGCCTTCCTTTGCCAGAACACCGGAACGGATTGAACCGACAACTTGGAAGCTACGCACAGCAACAGGGAGCCAGCTACTGTATATGGCGAGCTACCGATTGAAATAATTTTGGGCAACACTAAAGTGAAACATCAGGCACTTGTAGCGGACATCGAAGACGATGCAATCATCGGAATGGACATCATGAATTCCAGAGGGTTTGAATTGGATTTCAAAGACGGCGTCCTACGTGTCAACGGAGAAGAGCTGGTGCTTCATGGGAGAAGCGAGGAGTTGATCCGTGTATTGTTGGCTGAAGATGTAAGCGTACCTGAGAGGGCTGAAACCATTCTGGAGGCTCGCCTGGACGGGAGTACGAGCAGTGGAAACGTGGTGATGTTCGAGCCCAAACTTCATGATGAGAAAATTGGACGAGGGATTGCACTAGGGAAGACCTTGTTGCGTGCTGACAAATTTGTGCCGGTAAGGGTCATGAACGTCAATTATTTTCCAGTGACCTTGAAGAAAGGAACAATATTGGGGCACTGCTCGTCAGTTTCCTCAGTGATCCGGAGCGTACGAGGTACGATTAGCCAACCCAACAACTTGCCCACAGAACTAGAAAATTGTTGCCATCTCTTCCAAAGACATAAAACCAGCTCAACAGCCCAAACTAAGAGATTTAGTCAAAAGTACCAAGACATCTTCGATACCGGACAAGGAAAGGGGTCGAACTAATGTGGTCCAGCACAAGATTGATACTGGGGTGCCGACCGATCCGGCAATCAGCAAGAAGACTTCCTCTTGCCAAGAAGGAAGAGGCTGACAAAATAGTCAGCGATATGGGAAAAGAAGGAGTTATCGAACCATCTGACAGTCCCTGGTCCTCTCCAGTCGTACTGGTGAAGAAAAAAGATGGATCGACACGCTTTTGTGTAGACTATCGCCAACTTAATAATGTCACGAAGAAGGACAGTTACCCTCTCCCGAGAATAGATGACACCCTAGACACGTTGGCTGGTTCCACGATTTTCTCGACCCTTGATCTGAAGAGTGGATACTGGCAAGTAGAACTGGCTCAGGAAGATCGAGAAAGACTGCTTTACCATCGGCTCAGGATTGTGGCAGTTCACCGTTATGCCATTCGGGCTCTGTAATGCTCCCGCCACATTCGAAAGATTGATGGAGACAGTGCTGAAGGGACTCTCATGGAACACGTGTCTAGTGTATCTCGACGACATAATTGTGGTCGGCAGATCGTTCGAGGACCACGTGAAAAATTTGGAGGAAGTATTCCTGCGACTGAGGAACTCGGATTGAAGCTGAGCCCTAAGAAATGCCATCTGTTCCAAAAGAAGTGCGATCCCTCGGCCACGTTGTCTCTGGGAAAGGAGTAGCAGTGGATGACTAGAAGATCAAAGCTGTTAAGGATTGGCCCATCCCAAAGACATTCACCAACTTCGAAGTTTCCTTGGTTTATGCACATACTATCGCCGATATGTGCTGGGATTCGCCAACATCGCTAAACCACTGACCAGGCTCACGGAGGGCCAAACAAAGTTCCAGTGGTCCGAAGAATGTCAAGACTCATTCAGGAAGCTGAAAGGAGCTTTGATCAACGCACCTGTACTGAGCTATCCCATACCCGGAAGGAAATTCATTTTGGATACGGACGCCAGCAACGATTGGACTTGGAGCTGTCCTATCTCAGATGCAGGAGGGACAGGAGAAGGTCATTGGTTATTTCAGCAAGACGCTTAGCAAACCAGAGCGCAATTACTGTGTCACCAGGCGAGAGCTGTTAGCTGTTGTAAAGGAGTGGAGCACTTCTACAAGTACGTGTATGGAAGAAGATTCCTGTTGAGAACTGACCATGCAGCTCTCAAATGGCTCTTACAGTTCAAAAATCCTGAGGGTCAAGTAGCACGTTGGATCGAGAGACTCCAAGAATTCGATTTCGAGATCGAACATCGAGCCGGAACTAGCCATAAGAATGCAGATGCCTTGTCGCGAAGACCATGTCCAGATGATTGCTCACATTGCCGACGAGCAGAAGAGAAAGAAGCAACACTTTGTAGAACCGCGGCAATGGATGACAACTGGAATGACAGCAAGATCCAGAAAGACCAAGAAAGAGACCCCGACCTTGGCTTAGTCGTCAGCTGGAAGAAGGGCAATCGAAGACCATCATGGCAGGAAGTCGCAGGTTACTCGCCGGCTGTTAAGTCCTATTGGGCACAATGGAACTCTCTTATTCTGGACAATGGGATCCTGAAACGTGTGTTGGAGGCCGATATTGGTGGGGAAGACAGACGCCAAATAATTGTTCCCAGGAACAGAAGAGAGGAAGTGCTGCGGGAAATCCATGATGGAGTCGCCGGAGGACATCTGGGAGTGACGAAGACCCTGCAGAAAGTAAGGCAACGGTTTTACTGGGCCAATTGTCAAGCTGACGTCCAGGACTGGTGCAGGAAGTGCGCTGTATGCGCTGCTAGCAATGGACCTCGAATACGACCCAAGGCCCCGATGCGTCAGTACAACGTAGGCAGCCCGTTCGAGAGAATCGCCATTGACATCGCCGGCCCGTTTCCCGTATCCGACCACGGGAATAAATACATCCTTGTGGCAATGGACTACTTCAGTAAGTGGGCGGAAGCCTATGCCCTGCCCAACCAGGAAGCCATCACCGTCGCCGACGTCTTGGTGAAAGAGTGGATATGTCGATTCGGTATTCCAATGGAGCTGCACTCGGATCAAGGCAGAAATTTCGAATCCAACCTTTTCCAAGAAATATGTCTACTGCTGAACATCCGCAAGACAAGAACCACGGCCCTACATCCGCAGTCCGATGGAATGGTGGAACGGATGAACAGGACGATCAACCGCCACTTGTCCAAGGTTGTCTCTGACCATCAAAGAGACTGGGACCAGTATCTTCATTTGTTCCTGATGGCCTATCGATCCGCAGTACACGAGTCAAACTCCTGCTAGTATTATAATGGGCCGAGAACTGCGACTGCCTTGTGACCTGAAGTTTGGGATTCCGCCAGGACAAGACACTGCGGGAGAGGACTACGTCAGCAAACTTCGGCAGAGAATGGACGACATCCACGAACGAGTCCGGTTGAACATCCAGAGTGCCAGCGATAAAATGAAGAAGACCTATGACATCAAGTCCGACGCAGGAGGATTTAAGGTTGATGACCTGGTTTGGCTGTACAACCCCAAACGTCGTCGTGGACTATCACCAAAGTTGCGGAACTCGTGGGAAGGCCCGTATAAAATCGTGAAAAGGATAAACGACCTTGTGTACCGAATCCATAAGCCACCCCGAGGGAAACCAAGGGTCGTCCATTCCAACAGGTTGGCCCCTTACGCTGGAAACCATGACCAAGTTCGCACCCTCAAGCCACCGGAGGATGATATGACGTTCGAGAAGTTTATGTCCTTGTATTCAAACGGGCAGAAAGTTCTACATGGGGTTACTAGAGAGGAGTCACGAGACCTTTTCGAGGTGCCTGCTGACTACGCACTAGCGCACTGTGTGGCAGAAGATCTTCGAATGTCCAGGGGCATCGCCGTAGTGTTCTCCAAGAAATTTGGTCAACTCCAAACACTGCGGGGGCAGAATCCAGAAGTTGGTGGGGTGCTACAGTTGAAGAAAGGCCAGAGAAACATCTACTACCTAGTTACCAAGAGGCATTCCCAAGATAAACCGTCCTATGAAGATGTCTGGAAGAGTCTCACCAAACTAAGAGATACTATGGTGGACCAGAATCTGGTGGATCTAGCAATTCCAAAATTATCCTGTGGTATTGATGGGTTGGACTGGAGAGTCATAAGAAGTATGCTGGAGGCAATATTCAGATCCAGCGGCGTCAAGATTTTGGTTTGCTGTAACCCTCTTCCACGACCAATCATGAAGACCGTGGAGTGTTACTTCCATCGAACTTCACGGTGCAGATATGGGGAGTCATGCAGATATCGTCACACTCCAAGGATGAAATTTCGGGACGAAATGTCTTTAAGAAGGGGGCAATGTAACGAACCTAGGCCGGACCTGTCGCCTCCCGCGTCGCCATCGACAGCGATGAGATCATCCCCGGAGATATTCGAGAACCATCCAGTCGCTTTTCCGCGTAATGCAACGGTCAATATTGGAAACAATTGGAACATGCCGTCGCCAACTGGAAGAATTCGAAACATCGAGAATGCTGTATCGGAGATAAATAGACCGCCCTCAAGAGGGAGAAAACAGTCTGAACGAGCCCATACCATCGAGCTATACAGTGGCGTAGTAATATAAATTAAGTTGTAGATTAAGTGTTAAATAAATTAGTTAAACCAAGTTAAGTTTATTTACGTTACACTATTTTTTTTAGTCTATACTGTTGAGTTCCAAATTGTTGTTGAGTGTGGTTTGTGTTGTTTATGGTATCAGATAATAGATTCCGAAACGTTTTATGATAGAATTGGATGTGTCGAAAGGTTCCATAAAATTTTGTTAAATCGATAGGTTATTCCATATATCGTAACATCGTAAACTTCAAAAATGCATATCATAGAAACGCAATATGCAAAAATGATGAAACTATCGTATATGATAGTCAACATTTTCAAAATATTGTGTGTAAAATATGGTCCAAATTTACGGGACAGTTTTCTAGTTATTCAATAAAAACATTGTAAATGACCTTAAAAAAATTTCAGCCAATTGACCGAGAGCCAATTTCCCATATGTTTTCGTGCGGGGTTCTTTAATTCTTATGTTGATCCCTATTTCAGAATATCGGTTTTTTGGGTGATGATGGACCTTTATAGTTCTGAAACATTATTAAAATCACTAAAACAGTCAAGATAATATTCAACAGTTACAACTTTTCTCTGACGGAAACCCAGAACGAAGTAACGTTTTGTTTCCGAAACATATTGAACCCCTTTTTCAGTGTGTTCCGTGCATTAAATTTAGGAAAACGAATATAATCTGACGAAACCAAATCACTAAAACTTCCGAACACCATTCACATCTGTGGTTTACACCAAGAATAGTAATGTATAGTCAGTAAATACTCCCCGAGCCAAGATGAATATTATTCTACTTTTAAAGCACTAGAAATGCTGATTTATAAATTTTTCTATATGGAAATGATTTTTCAATGGCCCATTTGTCGTGAAACCCAGAAAAAACCGTAGTTACCACTGTTCTCAGATATCTTTACTAATTTGTTATAATGTAAAATATTTGTCGATACAGTAGATACCTCGTAACAATAATATTCCATGTAAAAACGTTTTTGAATAGATTCAAAACATATTCCTCCAAACTATATAATGCGTACCTTCAGTTTGTCTGTCTAGATTATGAAATCTTTTGCCGATCCCTTCTCCTGTCGTAAAACTTTTCGATTGTAAATAGTGGCCAATTCTAAGGAATTGTAAATTCCAGAAATTAACACGGTCTTTAATTATGACCGTTGACATATTCGTGACATATTTATGTTTTGAATACGAACTTCTTTTTCAATGTCTCATACTCTCCCATCACTTCCAGTTTAACCGGAAACAGCCCCAATTTGGAAACACCCTATATGGTTTTACTTTTTTAGAATATACGGACGATTCTGAGTACGATCACATAGCTTTGAGACGAAAAAGTGGCATATTTGATTTTTCAGAAAGCATTATTATTTTTGCATTTAGAGTGCATTGGACCCACTTCAACCAATCTTATGGACATGAATGATGAGTAAAAAATATTATACAGGGTTATTCATTGGGAAATGCGCATACAGTAAGGGTAGATGGAGGACACCGAGGTGCTTCTAAATAACCCATATTTTATGGGTTTATCGTTCTTTATATTTATTGATTTCCCCATTTTTCAAATAAATCATAACTTATGAACCACCCTATACATTTCTGTAATATTTGGTTCGTATGTTCTTTGTCCACAGTGGTGTCGATTAACATAATAAAAAAAGTCTTATTAAAGGTCCAGCCTTAAAAAAATTAATAAGCAAGTTTCGAGTCGAAACAACACCCTGTATATCAATATTTTGAAATTTTATTCACAAATTTGGAAGGAGCAGAAAAAAATAAGTGAGACTAAATGTATTTGGTGTTTCCGCATACAACTTTTTACTAATTATTGAGTCAAATCTAGATGTTTCGATAATAAGGTGGCACAAAATTATTTTTGTTCCCAAATGGTACTTTTTCAGCTTTAATCTATAAAATCATCAATATCTGGACCCCAACCTTATTGAAAAACGAGAGTACATGTCCGAATTTGGGACAAATTATTATTATCAATGACTAACTTTCAAACACCCTGTATGCGTAACAAAATTATCATTACATTTGTTCATTGCGCTACATTTGAAAAAAAATTATAAAAGAGAGGAAAAATGCCCATTCCAAAAAAAGCATAACTTTATTTTGAACAAAAATAACGTTGCAACACATCTCCATTTTAAAAGTTAAACATAACAGAAAATCAAAAAAATAGAATTTTCTTTATCCGTGTCTAATTATTTTTTTAGCTAGAGCATGATCATTTCTCGACTCTTCTGATGCATTCTTGATAATAATAATACACATTTTTGTGTCTAATTCTTTTCGTTTAACTCAATACAATTTGTTGCAAGGTTATTTTTGTTTGAAATAAAGTTATGCTTTTTTCGGAATGGACATTTTTCCTTTTTTTTACACGCTTTATATTAGCTTCACTTGTATGTTTGTTTGTTTGTTTGTTTGTAACCGACTCCTTTGGGCGCGATTTTCACCCACTTCCAGACGCCCGAATGATTTGAAATTTGGCAGGTGTACATAATTCCGATGACAATGCATTGAGAAATTTTTGTGTGAAGAAAAAACAAAATGACGGCTTCAATATGGCGTACGAGTTTTGTGATTCTGGTCCGATTCGCTTCAAAATTGGTATCCAAGGATTTTTGTGGTCGGAGATTATGATTCTTTTGTCAAAATTGAAAAATTCAAGGTCGCGGCTTCAAAATGGTGGACGAGTTTTGTGATTATTTTCTGATTCTATTCAAAATTGGTATGTGGGGGTTTTTGGGGTCGAATATTATGATTCTATTGTAAAAATTGGAAAATTCGAGATGGCGGCTCCAAAATGGCGACGAGTTTTGTGACTCCAGTCAGATTCTATTCAAAATTGGTATGTGGGGGTTTTTGGGTCAAATATATGATTCTTTGTAAAATTGGGAAATTCAAGATGGCGGCTCCAAAATGGTGACGAGTTTTGTGATTATGGTCTGAGTCTATCCAAAATTGGTATGTGGGGTTTTTGGGGTCGAATATTATGATTCTTTTGTGAAAATCGGAAAATTCAAGATGGCGGCTTTAAAATGGTGGCCGAGTTTTGTGATTATGGTCTGATTCTATTCAAAATTGGTATGTGGGGGTTTTTGGGGTCGAATATTATGATTCTTTTGTAAAAATTGGAAAATTCAAGATGGCGGCCGAGTTTTGTGATTATGGTCTGATTCTATTCAAAATTGGTATGTGGGGGTTTTTGGGGTCGTAGATTATGATTACCTAATTTGATAAGATTATTCCATTTTTTTATTTGCAAAAAAATAAAAATAATAGTTTAAAAAAACTAAAAAAACACGCTTTTATAAATAAACCACACTAAAAAGTAGGAATTAAATATTAGTTTAAAAAAACTAAAAAACACGCTTTTATAGAAAACCAGACTAAAAAAATTGAAAATAAGAAAAAAAAGTATTATATTTTTAAAAAAGCGTTGGGTGCATGGTATCAATAATTATATAGTACATTACACACCGAGGCGATACCATGCACCCCACATAAAATAAATTTTTTTCTTATTTTCTATTTTTTTAGTCTGGTGTTCTATAAAAGCGTGTTTTTTAGTTTTTTTAAACTATTATTCATTATAATTTGTTTTCCTTCCTCCACACCAATTTTGAATCGAATCGGACCGTAATCACAAAACTTGTCGGCCATCCTGAAGTCGCCATCTTGAATTTATAGATTTTGAAATAATTCATAATCTCTTTTGCCAAAAACCCCCGCATACCAATTTTGAATCGAATTGGACCATAATCACAAAACTAGTCCTCCATCTTGGAGCCGCTATTTTGAATTTATGAATTTTGACGAAAATTTCATAATCTCCGACCCCGAAAACCCTCAAATACCAAATTTGAATCGTATAATCACAATACTCGTCAGTCATCTGGAAGCCGCCATCTTAAATTTATGAATTTTGAGAAAACATTCATAATCTCCGACCCCAAAAACCCCCACATAACAATTTTGAATCAAATCTGACCATAATTGAAAATCTCGTCCGCCATCTTGAAGCTGCCATTTCGTTTTTTTTTTCTTCAACAAAAATTTCATAATGCATTTTCACCGGAATTATGAACACCTGCCAAATTTCAAATCAATCGAACGACTACGAGTCGGTCAAAATTCACTTGCAAGATTTCACCCTAACGAACGAACGAACTAACAAATGAAACTAAATAAAAGCTTGTAAAAAAAACGTAAGGAACTTCGTTACTGGCGGGGGACCTCTGACCACACACGAGTTTTTTATTTTTGCTAAACCAGCCTAACCTGAAGAAGTACTTTCACATATTATCCTGCACCTGTAACGAACAGAATAAGGAAACGCTGAGTTATTTTTCACAATAAAATGGAAGAAATCAACAAATCATCTAATTGTCAGTGACATCAAACACCCTCGTGCCTAATTATCAGTGCTAACCGCATCTCTTACTCGAATTATATTCCTTGACAAATGATTATGAGGGTCGTATGAGATTTTATGTAACTTTATCTCTGCGGATGACGCTGGATGCTGCATTGTTTCAAATTCCACCTTTGTCACACAGGAAAAATTATCTTCGCCGGTGAAATAACAAGCTAGAGGAGAAAAGCAACTGTGCCAGAAACACAAAAGGACTTTAATTCAAGTTTCTGAATTCAACACGGGATATTCGAATCTAGATGTAATCCAAATGATATCCTCTTCCACACTGGGATTAATGTTGGTAGTCGAATTTCATTTCAGATAGTCTATAGGTGGTGTCATGACGATTCATCAACCCCTCAACATCGGAAAGGAGACGCATGCCAGATCTCAGATAAACCAGTTTCCGTAATAATTATTCTAGAATGTATTTGGTTGTTTCAATGGGATAAATCAGTCATGACTCCAATTTCACGTCGTAAAATATTCCACATCGATTTGACCAAGGCCGTACCCAGATAAAATTTTCGGGGGGTTTGGTTCTAAAGTAAATAATGCACATTTTACCAAATTTTACTACAACTACAGTTACGACTTAGAAAAAGGCAAGTACTCACCCTTTTCGTGGATTACAAGAGCGAATTCGACTCCAACCACTCTTTGCTATGGCAGAAAGTTTCTAGTCTGGGAATTAGCTCAAAAATGATTTCAGTTATTAGAAATATTCATGACAAAGCCTCAGTGAGAATCCTTGGTTCTGAAGGATACACCAACACTTCTGATGTAACAACTGGAGTGCTCCAAGGTGACTCTCTGAGCCCTCTACAATTTTCCTTATTTACTGCAGCTAGTGAGCCATTTTTCTTAGCAAGGGATACGAGAGGAATAAATCTGGATAATAAGCGGGAACTGTTGATGTTGCTTTATGCGGATGACCTGGTTATTCTCTCTGAATCAGAAGTTGAACTTGGTAAAAATCTCAGCATCTTTGAAGAATATAGCGACCAACTTCTCCTACAGGTAAACGTTGATAAAACCAAAATAGTATCATTATCAAGAGGAACGAGATTAGAGAATAGCAGATTTTTGTACAAGACTCAACCAATTGATATTGTTGAAGAATTCGTCTATCTTGGTGTCACCTTCTCTTCCTCCTCTCTTTTCGATAAAATGTCACGAACAACTGTTGAAAAGGAAGCGAATTGGACCAAGCAAATGAAAACAATTCTGGAATTTTCAAATTTTCACACAAATTCAGCAGACATTGATGCGACAATTCTGAAAAGAATTAAAAAAGATCTCTTGAATAATTTTGAGTCAAAACTTCGACTTGGAGACAGATCGTTGGCAGAACAGTCCTCTTTCCTACATTCCCACCCAATTCTATCTGAAAGCTCAAGGGAATATCTCAATATAAGAATGCAAATAAAGATAACCCGAGTCACAAATCAGAGTATCAAACAAAAACATGTTGATGCTCACCTTCCACAGGAACACTTACCGTGTTAATCCGAGATAGTTATCTACCATTTGTAACCAACAAAGATATGAGACAATTGGACATCTACTTTTTGAATGCGCGGTATACAGTTCAATGAGACCACACAATTCAGAGTTTCTCTCAAATATTGAGAGCTTCATCGATGCTCTCAATTATATTACGTCTTCGAATGCAAAAACTATATATAACCATTTGTACAACATCATGAAATTGAGATATTTCATCTTGAATGAATAATCTATCATTATAAATATAGCTCTTATAGTTCATAAATCTTTCTCTTTCTTTCTATAAATGAAAACACTAACACAATACATCCATCAATGTTTTATATACTGTTATTATACAGGATGTCCCTGGACTTCCTCTTCTCCTCTCGGGAATGTATAGATGGGGTCAAAATATCACCAGTACTTCATATAACTTTTGTTCCTAAAAGCCTTCGTTACCAAGTTACGGGCCCTCGAAGTTACAAAATGAAAAATGTTTTTCTTTGATAACTTTGACTAAACAAATGAATTCCTTCGATGAGCTTTCATGCAGGAGTTAGTTGTTTTGCTACAAAGTCAGGAACGGACTACCCCCGATGGTCCACACCCCAAAACTTTGAAATTACTGGGATTTGTCAATATGTTTTAACAAAACAAGGTTACTTGGACAATTTCCTGAATAAAAGTACTCGTGTGCAAAATCGATCGGAGCAACGATTTTTGATAAAAATGCATTTTTGTTCGACGACATTCAACCTGAGATGTCTACCATTATTCGAAAAGATTAATTTGTAATGAAAATAGAAATGATAGGTACAATGTTCATAACGAATTTTTATCATGCAAACACGTTCACCTTACAAAACTCATGGTGTAAATAATCAATCGCAAGCCTCAAGAGCAAACAGAACAGAAATGCAAAAACTGATCGATATGACCCCCGTCTCTCTCAATACATTTTCTTAGTCGGCGCAAACACCCTCTCTGCACTTGAAATAGCATGCCAGGGTCGTTTCGTATGGCTTCACAATGTAATGTAATTATATTCAAGAAGGCATCTCTGGTGTGAATAGGTGTAGCGTAAAGGAGGCTTTTTAGGTGCCCCCACAGAAAAAAATCCAATAGATTTAAATACTGAGACCACGGTGGCCATTTTTTATCCACACTCATTTTATTTCTTTCTACGAGGTGTTTTCGTCAACATCTGTGGAAGAAATGGAACATAAATTTATTCACCGTATATTTTTCAGCTATTCATATGCAGCCGTTTTTGTAGTTTATTCGTTTGCTTTTCATTAGTTATGTCTTCCGATGTGCGTTTTTTCAGCTGAATTCATCTTCGGGTTGAAGATTTTCTCCCATGAAAATATACTTATCAGTGAAACTCCTCAACATTTGAGATGTGAATACGAATTTGCAACATCTAAATGTTGAGTTTCATGGGATTCAGATAACACAACACGAAACGTGCTTATTCCACGCGTACATACAAAATATGGACTGAATTCGATATTTCATAGTGGAGTAGCTTGTTAGTTCAAAAACACCACGAATCTACATAACTTGATATTTCATTTGAAAAAATATCTACATTGTGAATGAAACTTTCAACTTGGTACTGTACTTTTTGTTTACGACTTTATTTTAGCATATTTTGTATTATCCCTGTTATAAATGTTGTTGAATCAACGTAAGCATTAGTATTTCTACTGTGAAAATTTTTCATTTCAAATAATGGTGGACGATCGGGTTTGATGTCGTCGAATGAAACTGCATTTTTATTAAGAATCGTTGCTCCGATCGACCTTCCACAGGAGTACTTTTATTCAGAAAATTGTCTACGTAACCTTATTTTGTTGAAAACTATTGAAAAATTATCTGTCATTTCAAAGTTTTGGGGTGTGGACCATCGGGGTAAGTCCGTTCCTGACTTTGTAGCAAAACAACTGACCCCTGCATGGAAGCTCATCAAAGGAATTCATTTGTTCAGTCAATCACCAAAATTTAGATGATTTTGAATATTTACTTTGAAAGTTATCAAAGAAAAACATTTTTCATTTCGTAACTTTGAGGGCCCGTAACTTAGTAACGAAGGCTTTTAGGAACAAAAGTTAAATGAAGTACTGGTGATATTTTGACCCCATCTAACATTTCCGAGAGGTAAAGAGGAAGTCCAGGGATACTGTTTTCATCCTTATATCTGTAAAAAAAAAACTGAATACTTGTTATAAAACTGCAGAGTTTTGAAAAACATTAAAGTGTGGAAAGTACCACTGTATGGGTTGACCCCACCCCGGGTATGGTCTTGGATTTGACTATGACGAGTGCTCTAGTATTCTGTGGAAATCTGGTTGAAGTGAAATAATAATAATATAATAATAATAATAATATTTATTTGCATCAGTAATACCTACAATAGTTAATAATCCTAATAATAATTTAACATAATATTTAGTAATAGTACTCTGACACAAACAAATAAAGAGAAAGAACACAAAGCTTTCGCTGTCCGTGTCATATCCCATTCATTCGTTCATGCGACACTAAAACATAACAAAGAATTATAATTTTTAATAAGACACATACATATAATGAATGCACACATACATATACATAGATATATTCCACACATACATACATATATATTTACATAGATATACATGTTACTACAATATTGAAGCAGGAAAAAAAATAGCCTAAACGAAGAGAACTGATGGACATATAATTATTTTGGCATATTGAACAGTAATAGAGGACTGATAATATAGAGCATGAGGAGTATGCTGGATTAATGGTAATTTTTTTTTTTTTTTTTTTTAGTTAAAGAAGTTATGTATAAGTTGTCTTCGATTACTTAGTAGGAATGACTTAACCTTATTTCTATAATATACTTCAGAATTGGAGATGTTGAAAAGGGACCTTTCTGAAATAATATTTATGAATCGTGGTCCTAAAAATGATAGACATTTGGTACCCACTGTTTTATTCGCTAGTGGAGTTCTCAACTTATTTGAATATATAGCTCTTGTTGGGTAATTATGTGAAAGAAAGTCAATATGTTTCCTATTCTTGTATAAAAAGCACACTGCTTTTAGAAAGAAGATCTGTCGAATATCTAGTATCCTAGCTTCTTTATATAAGTTATCTGATGGGTAGGTTCTTTCTTTTTTTAATATAATTTTTAGGAAATATTTTTGAAGTGTGTTCAACTTTTCTAGATATACAATCGCGATGCCACCCCATAAAATGGAGCTTCGATTGCTGCGATGATCATAGTTTTTCAGACGTATATTCCAATGAAAATTGGATAATACTTGACTTGATTATATCCAACATTGAATGTGAAGTGCTGCAAAGAAGACTGATCGGTCGATAATTTGGCGGTAAGGTCGGGTTTTGTCCCTTTTTTGGAATCATAATCCTTTTGTGGTTTTTTTTGCTCGATTTCTTTCGCGAATGAGGTTTTCAATCCTCAGGGGGAATTCGTCGTGAAATCTTGGAGCCAGTTCCCTGCGGGAGGAATCCTCCAAAGCATTTTTAACGGTGAGTTCGTACAGCGCTACGGCCTCATCCAACTCGAATGGTGAATCCATCCTCTCAGAAGCGCAGTATGCTGTCGCCAGAAGTGGAGTTAATCTCTCCCAATCCACTTTTGTACATAGTCGATCTGTTTGGGGCTGTGGATCACCCCCTAATGATAAAATCACCGGGTTGTGATCGGATCCCAATTCGGCGAGGACGTGAACATCCCAATTTTAGGTGATGTTCGTGGCCATGGCAATGTCAAGCACATCGGGTCTAAGGTGTCCAAAATGCGTCGGCTCATCTGGAGCGAGTACTTGGTATTCATACCTGTCACTGTGTGGCCACAGCCGTCTGCCATTCGTGTTGGTAACATGACTCCATTGTACGCGGTTAGCGTTCAGATCACCCATGACCAGGACAGGTTGATCTGTTTCCATCAGAAGTACATCGAGCGCTTCAGGAACTATTCGATTATTTGGAGGGTTATGAGCACTGATCATTCGCATAGGACCACTCCTCGTATTGAAAGCAATGCCCACTCTTTCTATACCATCATTATTGGAAATTACAAGCTGACGGACGGACGCCCAAGTCGGTCATTTCTGAGCATTTTGTAGTTAGGAATTCTAACAGGTTCTCCATTGAGACGAGTCTCTTGCAGAAAAGCAACATCAATGTTGTTCCCTACAAGAAACTCTTGAAACTCAAGTCTATTCTAAAGAAGACCGTTACAATTCCAACTCACCGCTCTGATGACATTCGGAAGCTGCCTTTCACTCATTAATTGGGATCAAAACCGATTGAGAATTTTGCAGCAGCTTCAGTGAACTGTGCAAACAACATCCTCATTTGATCTAAAGTAGAAAGAATGTCTTTGGGGCTATTTATTCGAGCTGACTGAGTAGAGGGGTTGTCACGGGCCAACGCTGCATATGACACCACGACCTGTGTCCTTCCCGAGTTTACAGGGAAATACCTTCGGTTGTATTGCTCATTTGTTGTGGGGTTCACCCTACGCCTTATGCGAGGACATCTAGGACATCCTTGATAGTTCGCAGTGTGCTCCCCACTACAATTCGCACACCTAGCTTTCTGTTCTTCAGGCATCGTACAATCTCGCAATATGTGGTTTAGCCCGCATTTGACACACGCCGGGACATCACAGCAGTTCAGCTGGCAATGGCCGAACTTTTGACATCTGTGGCATTGACCCACAGAAACCCTAGGCCTAGATCTGTCACCCTAAAAATATCTTTCTGCAAACGATCCACTGACTCCGGGGAAAACCCCCTCTCAGTTAGCTCATTCTCAATATCATCACAAGATATCAATTCTGGGACGCCCCTGGACACTACTCGCAGTTTTTTTGTCTTCAGGCAGACTGTAAATATGGTGAGGAATATTTTGGTCTTCAAGAATGCTTGAAATTTTCCGATATACATCGGGAAAATCGGGGAAAATTTGTATGCCGTCAAAGACATTATTGGCTGGCGTGAATAATTTTATGTTATTAGACGTCAATAGTGAGTTGTCTGCAACCCACTTACTCTTAACTCTTATAGTGATAGGAGGAACATTTTGTTTTTTAATCGTCTGTGGAGTCAGTTCCGTTTGTTGTTGGCTAGTCACTTTGGTTTGGTCAATGTCAGTGTCGTCTTGAATGAATGTGGTTTTTTGTGGAGGAACATGTCAAGAACAGTCAGTGTCGTCATTCGCGATAATTTGGTTATCAATATTATTGACATGTTCGGAGTTGTTTGGACTTCCTGTATAATCCTGAATTTGGATTACTGCAATTTCGCTGCCAAAATTTGCTGGGCACATTTGAGCTGAGTCCGCCCCTAGATTTCCAGAAATATCGACGTGCATGGTAGTGTTTGACGTCACTGAGAAATTTGACAAATTTTAGAATTTGTTAGCAATCTTGATGTTTGTAGACTTTTTTGCGGCTAACCTACTAGATACAACAGTTCTAGCACTTCTTCTTAAAGCTTGAGTGATAGGTGGAGGGTTGGGAATACCTTTTTGAACTGGCAGCGCGGGAAAATATCCTTTTTCTGTCTTTTGGCAGGAGCATGTTCAGTCGGGCCGTTGTTATCTTTGGTTCTAGATGTGATCAGTTAACTTACTGCCGGGATTTTCAAGAGATCTTCTAAAGAGGAAAGCAAAGTGCTCAGCACTTCCAGTAGATTGCTTCTTTGCCTGCCAGACTGCAGCTTCCAGAGGTCTTGTTTGATTCTACTGGGGTCAAGTTTGTAGATGGAATCTTTAATGTGATGGATACAGAGGGTTTTTTCGCCACTCTTCAGCGTGAAAGGCCGTTGTCGAAAATAATTAAATTCGCACTATGACACTCGACTAATCTGGTTCTTGGCAGGACCGGATTTCGGTATCTTATGAAACTCAAGATTTGAATGTTTCAAATTCTTCTGCACAGCTCAAATGTTGAGGAGTTTCACTGAGAATAGATTTAATTAAAGGAAATTTTTCAACACGAATTATGAATTAAGCTAAAAAACTCAATCGGAAAAAATATGTATACTAATAAAAAGCAAACGAATAAACTACAAAAACAACTGAACATTAATGGAATGGATAAAAAATATCCAGTTAAATCTCATGTTTGATTTCTTCCGCAGATGTTGAACAAACATCTATGAAAAAGAAATGAAATAGTTTTGATGAAAAATGAGAAACTGAAATGCGATTTTTTTGTTGGGTGGCCTTGGTCTTATTATTTTTAGATTTACTTCATCTGTAAAAATAAAATATTCTTTCATATACCAGCTGCGTATAATGAAGTATAATCGACATATTGTATATTGATGAAACCAATATTGAGTTAACAAAAGTTATGTTTATCTTCATCATTTTGAATTCCGTAATATTGACTATAGATATTCCTCAGTGTACGAAGAGAACAAATCTGGTGCAAGTTCCAAACCACTCTGATAGTTCAATAATGAAAATTTTGCATAGATTACGACGCGTTGGCTGCCGTAACTGAAGGGGAACATGAATCAAACAGCACAAACAATGGTTTGTATACACTTTGCAACTTTCTGAATGGTTCAGAAATGTCGTGGTTCGTCTTAGATTCGCAAACTTTCGAACTGAAGGAAACTGTAAGCCCTTAGAAAAATTACCCGGGCTTCGTACTCCGAAGGAATTCGCTGCGAAGCTTTGAAAATGCTGATAAATCCTAATAGATGTTTCTTTTGCATCTGATTAAGGCAACTTTTATTAGGCGGAGTGATTTCCGAAGCGAAGAATTCAGAGAATTGACAAAAAATTGCTTCTTTATTTTTTCATTATCATCAATCGATTTCAGTGAACCAATTAGAACTCGTTGGAGTGCTATTTTAATTATGTCCATTGCTCGAGATTAAGATTGAGATAGAGACGCATTCATTCCACCTTCTTCGACTTGTTGCAATAACGTTCACTTGGAGGATGTCAGTTGAATATAATTATTTCTATTGTAACGAAACTGGAGTTTGTTTGTTAAAATACCCGTATGAATCTAATGTACGTTTATTACACCTGGAATACACAACACAATAAATAGGCCAGACAAAATAGATAATTCACAATAATTACAAACATTTCTTCAGCACTGCCGTATGTTGAGATAGACTAAATATAAAAATTTGCACACTAAAATTACTCGAATTCGCATAAAACGTTAATTCCCTACATCCCTTGTAAAATTTGCACATGCAATTTTCAACCGGAAAATTGCAAACATTGTGCAAATTTGTGGTAAAATCATGGTTCCTTCACCCCTAGAATGCTTTAAATTTGCAAACTTGTCATGTGTATGGAACATCCAAAAATCATAGGTAACACCAAAAACAGGGGCAAAGTTTTAAGGGTCACGAAATTACAAACAATGTTTTCATGATTTGCAAACTTTGTTGGCATAATTTTAAGTCAATTGAGTTTGCACCTCTTTCAGTATCCCGGAAGATGAAATGAACATTATTGTTAGAAGAAATTTTCGCAAATGCCACCAAATTCCAAACTTTGTGCATCCTTTTACTTGAAGTTCTGCTATGGCAAACAAGTCTACGTATAAAGTTGCACCCCTATAAAATTTCGGGAAAGCCGGGCAATATAATATTATCAATTAAGTCGATTTTCGCAGATGACACAAAATTCCAAACTTTGTGCAATTTTTTCTCAAAGTTCTGGAATGGCAAGCAAGTCTATCTATAAATTTGAAATCCTATCAAACGTCTGGAAAACAGGGCAATGGAATATTGTCAATTGAGTCGATTTTCGCGGATGACACATGATTCATAACTATGTGCATTTTTTTCTCAAAGTTCTGGAGAGGCAAACAAGTTGACATATGCATTTGCAAACCCATGAAACGTCGGGAAAGCAGGGCAATGGAATATTATCAAATCAGTCGATTTTCGCGAAATGTTAATCTTTTTGCAATTTTCGCTCAATAATTGAATCAGGTGGAATCGGCTTTCATCATCAGAGGATAATTTTTCATGGACCAAATTACCGAAGCCGGTAATTCTTTCGTCTTTTTAAGCGAATTGTCAAGTTATATCGTCATTTTCATGATACCCGATAGTGAAATTAGACGATTCCACCGAATGGTTATATCAGTTGGTAACACTGTATAGTTCCAACACATAGTTTCACTTGATGGTTTTCTATGTGAAAATATCTCTTAATAAGACATAATTGTCTACTACTATTCATTATTTGTACGTACAGATAATCATTCAGTAGGTATTATGTAATTAAATCATTCAGTACCATTATTTGATATTATCATTTGGTGAAATCATGTAACATAGCCATCTGAATTATCATTTCAGTGTATCATTTGATTAGAACGTCTGAATTACTATATGATTTACCAAATGGTAATGTAAAATTTTTTTTTTTTTTGGTATGACCCTCTTTTGGCATGTTTCGTACACTCTTGTTTATTTTATACCCATGAAGTCAAGTCTAGAACTCTGAATTTTTATTGAAGTTACTCAAATTGAGTATTCAGAACTTAACTATAATTTGAAACACTCCAATCAAGTCTTTATAACATTGTTTTCAATAAAACACTAGAGTATACATTAGAGAAGACTGTACTTCGAATTCTTTTACATTTTACGAGATTTATTCCATAATTCTCTGAAAAACAGAAAATTGACAATTATTCTAATTTTACTTTTATAATTTTTGATATCAGGTAAACCCTTCTGGAGTATATAACATAATCGACATTTACGTGAAGTTACAGGAAAAGGAAAAATTTATGTTCGAAAATTAAGTGACTCCATAACTGCAATATCCCGATCTCAAAATTGAAATACTTTGGTGGTCTGATAAGTGTTTTGTATACTTACTGCTTCTTGTTTTATCTTCTGCTCTGTATATTTGTGTCCTCGAAGTATATAGCTGAAGATTTTCATTGTTCTGTGATGCATTATACAATTGGTTTATTGCACATTTGACAGATGGTCGACTCTGGAGGTACAACATTTTTCTGTTTTGTTTACGTTGAAGAACGTTCCGGTAACGTTCAAGTGACTTCACATCGACTCAATTGACGATATTCCATTGCACTGCTTTCCCGGCGATTTATAGGGTGGTAAATTTATAAGTAGACTTGTTTGTCATAGCAGAACTTCAAGAAAAGAATGCACAAAGTTTGGGATTTTGTGGCATTTGCGAAAATTGCTTCTAACAATAATGTTCATTTCCGCCATCTTCCGAGATACTGAAAAAAGCGCAAATTCAATTGGCGTCTTAAAATCATGCCACCAAAGTTCGCAAATCACGAAAACATTTTTTGCAATCGTTTGCCCCTGAGACTATTTTTAGCGTTATCCATGATTTTTGGATGTTCCGTACACATGACAAGTTTGCAAATTTAAAGCATTCTAGGGCTGACAGAACGATGATTTCACCAAAAATTTGCACAATGTGTGCAATTTTGTAACCAGAAATAGCGCCAATTACAATGTTATCAAGGATTATTGCAAAATACAATAATAAAAATTATTCTTCCAGAAAAAAAGCTTGACTCAACAGAACAGCTCTATAAAGAAACTAAATTGTATAACATAAGATGTTTATATATATATATATATATATAAATATTTTTTTTATGTTCTGGTTCCCACGAAAAGGGATATCCTGTAATGTTCAGAGAACATCGTGGGAACCAAGGGAAAGAAGGTAGGAGTTGGTGTTCTTCTTAAATTTCTGGAGGTTGTATGCCTCGGGGAACACCTCCCTAGGCAATGAGTTCCAAAGCCTCGCTGTTCGTTGGATGAACGAGTCTTTATAAAGTGATGTTCTGCAGGTCTCCAAAGTAACCACGAAGGGGTGTGATGACTGAACTTGACGGGTTAGTCTCGAAGAGACTGCCAAAGCAGGAACGATTGTTGATATTTCAGAAGAGCATCGCCCATGAAAATATCTATAAAATAGAGACAAATCGCCAACTTTTCTACGGTGTTCCAGACAAGTGAGCGAGTTTGTAAGCGAGGCATCACCGACGAGACGAATTGCCCTTTTTTGGACAGAATCCAATAGCCTCAGGATATGTTTAGGTGCCGCGCTCCAAATATGGGAACAGTATTCCAGGACAGGTCGGATCTGTGCCTTATAGATCATAAACAGCTGAGTGGGGGTGAAATAGCTCTTGGCACGAAACAAAAAACCAAGTTTTGGGATGCACTTTTGGCAATGGACCTCACGTGATTTTCCCAGGAAAGGTTATTGCTGATAGTAATACCAAGCATCGATATGGATGACTTCAGTGGTATGGTTACTCCTGACAAAGTTATGTTAGGCACAGTGAGATCGGCTTTTCTAGAGAAAAGACATGCTTGTGTTTTGTTTGCATTGAATTCTACCAAGTTATTAGATCCCCACTCGAAATTGTTGCTAAGTTCATATTTATATTATTAACATTTCTTCCTCGTTCATTTCTGGTTTCACGGGCTGATATAGGGGCCCTGGAAGAGAAAGCGGTATGGAGGGTACTATCATCGGCAAAGCTGTGTACTGGACATGAAGTTGCTTTCAACAGGTCGTTGATGTGAAGTAGAAATAGTGTTGGTGCGAGAATAGATCCTTGCGGAACACCAGCATTTATGAGTAGAGTGTCAGATGAAACTCCATCGACCACTACATGGAGAGACCTGTTTGAGAGAAAACTAGCAAGCAGAGAACACAGCTGAGGGGGCAAGCCATAAGACGGAAGCTTGGCGAGGAGTCCCTGGTGCCAAACTCGATCGAACGCCTTGGAGATATCTAATGCCACAGCTAAAGTTTCTCCATACTTTTCAATAGATAGCTGCCATATATGTGAGAAGTAAGCGAGCAGGTCACCAGTTGATCTCTGATGGCGGAAGCCATATTGCCTATCGTTGACAATTCCTGAGTCTTCCAGATATTTCATGAGCTCGATGTTGATGGCTTTTTCCATGACCTTTGAAATAATAGATAGCAGTGCGATAGGTCTGTAGTTGCTAGGTAGGGCCTTTTTGCCTTTTTTAGGGACTGGCTGTACTCTTGCAATTTTCCAATTGGACGGAAATACCCCCAAATTGTAAGAGTGGTTGAACAACTTGCGAAGAACAGGTGTTAGTTCGGGAGCATATTTCTTGAGAACAATCGGCGGGATTCCGTCAGATCCACAGGCTTTGTTGGTGTTGAGACCCAGCAAAATCTTTCTGATAGTACGTTGGCAAAAGGTGATCTCGGGCATGTGACTGTCAATAGGTGTAATGTTCGGGGGTTGTTTTCCCGATGAACCCAGAGTGAAATTTCCAGCAAATAGGTGCGCAAAGATATTGGCTTTTTCCTGGGCAGTCATTGCTAGTGTTCCATCTTCTTTGGTTAGAGGAGGAAATGAGCTGGAAGTGAAGTTTCTTCCCTCAGCTTTGGCGAAAGACCAAAATGAACGGGATCTGTTAGGACATTCAGCAAGTTTTGAATTCATTTTGGCATTGTGGGCATCTTTTGAGCTTTCTATTGTCTCTTTGCATATGCCTCTAGCCTCGACATATGCTGCTCTGGTCTCAGGGCCCGGATTTGTTAGCCATCGATGGTATGCTGCCTGTTTGGAAGCCACAGCTCTAGAGCAGTTTCTGTTAAACCAGGTCTTATCGGATGATGTTCTTCTTTCGGTATTCGGTATGTAAGTTTGCATCCCCAACATGATGATTTCAGAAATTGTCTCAGCACATCGTGTTGGATCTACTGAAGAGAAACAAACTCTCTTCCATGGAAACGCTGAGAAAACATACGAAGACCTTCCCAGTCGGCCGAATTGTAATGCCACATGAGACGGGGTGGTATTGTGCAGCTCGATGGTAAATGGGAAGAGCATGTTGTGGAGATGAGGGTGTGATCAGAGTTTCCAAGTGGGGCACAAACTTCTATTCTATACGGGTCAGGATTGGTGGTGAGGAAAAGATCTAGTGTATTGACAGACTGGTTGTTGACATCAGGGATGCGGGTTGGTAGCTCGACCAGTTGTTCTAGACCATGAGTGATGGCGAAGGCCTCGGCTTGACGACCCGCATCATCTGTTTTGTTAGAGAATTTGAGCCAGGCAGCGTTATGTACATTAAAGTCTCCCATGATTATGGTTTCAGCTGTTGGATGGTTCTCCTGAATGTAGTCCAGTTTGAGTGATAAAAACTCAAAGAAGTCGTTATATGAAGGTTCATTAGGTGATAGGTAAAGGCAGCAGAGGAACTTAGTCAGTTTGGTATCAGATAGCTTGAACCACATCACATCAAAGTCTTTCGGTTCCAAACTCTCTTCGCGCTGGCATGAAAGGTTAGCCTTAGCGTAAAGGCAGACTCCACCTTTGAACCTGATTCGAGAATGGAGATCGTAACCAGGACAAAGCATATGGACCTTGTTGGTGGACGAGTTTACTTGTGTTTCTGTTAGAGCCAGAATATCCGGTTTTTTCGTCTGTAGGTGATGGTGGACGTCATTGATGTTCTTGTTGAGTCCGCGGATGTTGCAAAATTAATCTTTAATGTTGAGTCCCCTCGAGTACCTCTCGCCCGGAAATCCGAATGGAGAGGTATTTTGCTTCCGGAGTGTTTTACTCTAGGAGACTTCATCATTATTACTATTAGGATGCACCTGAAAATAAAGGACGAATTGGGGAAAAGGAAAGAGGGAGACCGGAAAGTATCGACCGAACACTGAAACATGGAATGATCCATTTCACAGCACACAAAGTCGATATGGTGGTATTTCACCGGGCGATGAGACCATCTTCCACCTACGGTTATCCTTTTAGTCGCCTCTTACGACAGGCAGGATTTACCATGGGGCTATTCTAAAGCCGACCCCATACAGCTAATATATATATATATATATATATATATATATATATATATATATATATATATATATATATATATATATATATCTACCACTGTCTTATTTGGATGTATACTAATAAATATCTATACCATAGCGAAAATATAAAAAATACTAGATCTACCGAAAACCTAAAAAAACCCATTTTCAAAAAAACCAAAAAATTTTTTTCGGTCCTAAATTTTACAATACACTCGATCGCAGTTTAAAATAAAACCTCTCATTCAACAAGTATAAAACTGATATAAAACAATTCATCAATCTTAACTATCTAACACTACTGAAGTTACTATGAAAAAAAAAACTTACTTGTCTGGAACACCGTAGAAAAGTTGGCGATTTGTCTCTATTTTATAGATATTTTCATGGGCGATGCTCTTCTGAAATATCAACAATCGTTCCTGCTTTGGCAGTCTCTTCGAGATTAACCCGTCAAGTTCAGTCTTCACACCCATTCGTGGTCACTTTGGAGACCTGCAGAACATCACTTTCCAAAGACTCATTCATCCAACGAACTGCGAGGCTTTGGAACTCATTGCCTAGGGAGGTGTTCCCCGAGGCATACAACCTCCAGAAATTTGAAAAGAACACCAACTCCTACCTTCTTTCCCTTGGTTCCCACGATGTTCTCTGAACATTACAGGATATCCCTTTTCGTGGGAACCAGAACATATAAAAAAAAAAAAAAATGTGTGTAAATATATATGTGTCTACACGTGTCTATGAGCAGGAGTATATATGAACGAACCCCAACGTGTAATATAAATTTTTATATAAAAATATGGATCCTTACCACATCAACCATTCTCAAGAAAGGAAAGGAAGAATAAACTTATAAATAGAATTAGTATCGATTTCATCAGGAATTCCAATTAATCATATTTTCATTGTTAATATGTATACCATTCATTTTGATTACCTAATGAAAATCCTGAATTATTCCAAGGAGCTGCACAAAACAAGCACCTTGAGTGCTTAGGTGAACCATTGGGATTATGAAGGATAACAGTTATGAATTTGTATGTAAGAAATATCTTGTTATTATGGTTTACGAAATAAATTGAAAATTGAATTGATTTCCGGTTGAAAATTACGTGTGCAAATTCCACAATGGATGTAGGAAAGGAATTAGGGAATATATCTGCAATTTGCACAATGTTTGCAATTTTGTTCAAGGAGATATTGCTAACTAAAGTTTCATGCGAATTTCAGTCACCGGGTGAGTGTGGAAATTTTTATATTTAGTGCTAAATAAATGTTTGTAATTATTGTGAATTGGCGGTCTATTTTGTCTGGCCTAAAATGCACTCTCACAATAAAATACCCAATCACAGTTTACTACTATAATGTACATCATGTTGTACCATATTTTTCTATGGTCGGCCAGCGTCAGCTGTTCCAAATAATCCGTATCGAGATTTCTCAGGATTTCTAGGTGGATATTTTCTTTGTTTTTCTACATGCTATGAATACACGCAGTTCGTTGGTGGTATTTTCAAATTTACCTATCATATGATTAAGATCATTATACTTATGAAGTTTCTTTATACTGATACAGATACTTCAACTTACCATTAAAATTTTCATCATAGAAGTGGAGCATCACTATGAATGACATCGTTTCTAACAGCACAATAAACATTGAAATTTTTATTTTTCACCCGATCGTTACTGCTTCATAATACCTTGGCAACGGTTGCTATTAACAGACCCATAACGCCCGGGGCGTTATGGAGGGCATTATGAATCATAACGCCCCCCAAATGTTTTTTTCTGCAGTTCAATAAATTAATTACTCAGAGAAGTTTTATTTATAACTGTACATAAAAAGGGGACTAATTATTTTCTCTCAAATAGAAATTACAATTTTCAAATGTTCCTGAAAAATTAGTACCAAGTTTGAAGTTCTGTGAGTTGACCGATGATGAACTCCTCAATGTGCTTTCGGTTTCGTTCGGAACGTTAACATTTTCTTTTTCGGAATCTGAATGGGCTATCATTGTAGCAATTTTGTTCTTCGAGGAGATACTTTCTTCAATATAGCTCTCCGCTACCGTACTACTCTTCCATTTTCCATGTAATTTTAGTGTTTCAAAGGAAGCACCACCTTGAACAAGAAGCGTTGACGACGTTTGGCGTAGACAATGTCCGGTGTAACCTTTCGGGTTTTCCAAATTTAGGTATTTCGCTATGATAGAAGGAACACTTTCTATAGTATTTTCACCTACAGGTAACCCAATGCATTTATTATTTCTGTAGGTTAAAAAAACCTACGTTGTTAACATCCTTTTGGTCGTAGTGCAATGTACTTTCTAACTAAGTTCAAGGCTCCTATTTCGCTTTCTTCAACAATGGTGAAACTTTCTGAGGTGCAGGTCTTGGTTTCTGGTACCTTGATCAGTAAAACGGCTCCTCTGTCTTCAATGTCATCAACTGTCATCTTGACCATTTCATCACGTCTTAAGCCTCCAAATACGCCCATTACCAGAACAACTTTATGTAGCAGAAAAGTATCATCTGGAGCTTTTCTTATGAAAAGTAATACTTGTCCACCTTCCAATACCTTTGATTTTTTAGGAATGTATCCTTTTGAATTAACTTTCAGAAATGCCATCAGTTGACTGAATGCTGATATATTAATATTTTCTTTAACAATCAATATTGATTTCAGCTGTGAGTATTTGGTCCATAGACTATTTGCACTATATTGTTCAGACTGAAATAATGTAAAATTAATAAAAAATATTAATATTTTTCATGAGATAAACTCACCAGTTCTTGGAAGTATGCCATTAAGACAGTTTCATTTACGGTATTCACTCTGTTTTCATCTTTCCATTTCAGAAAACGGTCATACTGCTTCTCGTATAAGTGTTTGGATTTCACAGGCAGTAAATTTCCTAACGCTTTTTCAGCTTTGAGCGTCACATTCTGTGGGATCTCCATAATTATTATGAAAACAACCGTTTTTAGTTTCCTCCACTAACAAGCTTGTCAATTCTTACAGAAATGCAGCGTCGTTTTATCAAATAAACAACCCTTAGCAACCTCTTCAATGTTTCCATGGAAATAAAAAACATTTCTTTCGGAATTGGTAATATTTATCGACCCCCTAAAGGCAACTTGTTGTCCTTCATAGGGGTCCATTCTGGGGCCGCTACTCTTCATCTTATATACGAGCGATATCCTAACCTCTATTAAATATTGCAAAATTCAAGTATAGGCAGATGATACCCAGATTTATTCAAACCTCAATATGGAAAACATTCAATCTGTTCAAAATAGTGACCTCAGAATAATAAACGACCTAGCTGATAAACATAACTTAATACTTAATAAAAGCAAATGTCATTTTATATTATTTGGTGATGAAAATTTAAGAATGCGCCTCACTCAAGATATATCTATTGAAATAGACGGCACCCCTCTATCTATTGTGGAATCCACGAAAAACCTGGGTATTATCTTTGACTCCGATCTAAAATTCACTTTACATATTAACAGTCTGCTCAAAAAATCATTCAGCTCTTTGAAAGTGATCTATCCACATAGGCACTACCTCAATCAACCCATACGGAAGTTACTCAGTGAATCACTGGTCTTTTCTGGTTCAATTACGGTGATATTGTTTACGGTGATTTACTCACTAAATTTTATCAGAATCGTATTCAGAAAATACAGAACTTTTGTTGTCGATTCATTTTCTCCCTCAAAAAATACGATCATGTTTCCAATAAAATTACGGAACTGAAGTGGCTTACAATGGCTAATCGTTCTAAATACAATTTTTGTGTCTTTCTATATAAAGTAATAGAGAACAGGATTCCTTTGGCGCTCTATTGTAAATTAACCCCTAGATCATCTCTTCATTCATTGGATGTTAGAAATAAACATCACTTTAATGTTCCTCGTCACTGTTCAGTCATGTTTCAGAAATCCTTCATCTATCAAGCCGTTAAACTTTACAATTCACTCCTCATCAATCACCTTCATTTATCTGAATTTAAAATTGAGAAATTTTTGAAAGCAAAATTTTGTGAATCCCCAATATGAAAGACTTGAAACTCTATTATCTAGTTATATGTTGACAAATTACCTTTGTTTATTTGACTTTTAATGATTATGTTTTTTATTACCCTATGAATGTCGTTATTACCAAAATTTTCTGTCAATTGTACAACTTAGGTTGAGCGTAAGAGTAGCAATAGCTAAACTTCTCCTACTTTGTACCAAAGATTTATTATTATTATTATTATTAATTGCATAGAAGCTCACTTGTGCTCAGTTGCCGACCAGAACGCAGTAAGTACTATGAGAAGAAATTTATGAAGTAAACAACGTCGTTTAAGATAATTTTTTTGTGAAAAATAAAATCTTGTATGCATCACGAGCGTAACTAGATCCTAACGTCCATCGGGCAACATTCATCCCTCGGGCCAAAGGCCCTCGGGTGAATGTTATACTCCGGGCGTTAGGATCTATATAACGCACTTGGTACATAAATAGCTATAACGGTCTTGAAATGACGTTTCCGAACAGAATGTGGATCTAACGCTCCAGTGGTGAGAGTTTCGCCTGTTGAATATTCCATTTTTGGTCAATTTTGCTTCGTCGCTCCAAATTGTTCATTTTCGTGATTCTTCATCATCATGAACTCCGCAAAGTTTACCCTTCTCCCTATTTTCAGCGTTGTTAATTCAAAATTATTAGCAATAGAGATAGAGTTCGGGAAGTTGAAACTTTTCTACTTTTCTTTGTAATAATGATGAAGTCTCCTAGAGTAAAACACTCCGGAAGTAAAATACCTCTCCATTCGGATTTCCGGGCGAGAGGTACTCGAGGGGACTCGACATTAAAGATTAATTTTTGCAACATCCGTGGACTCAACAAGAACATCAATGACGTCCACCATCACCTACAAACGAAAAAACGGATATTCTGGCTCTAACAGAAACACAAGTAAACTCGTCCACCAACAAGGTCCATATGCTTTGTCCTGGTGACGAACTCCATTCTCAATTCAGGTTCAAAGGTGGAGTCTGCCTTTACGCTGAGGCCAACCTTTCATGCCAGCGTGAAGAGAGTTTGGAACCGAAAGACTTTGATGTGATGTGGTTCAAGCTATCTGATACCAAACTGACTATGTTCCTCTGCTGCCTTTACCTATCACCTAATGAACCTTCATATAACGACCTCTTTGAGTTTTTATCACTCAAACTGGACTACATTCAGGAGAACCATCCAACAGCTGAAACCATAATCATGGGAGACTTTAATGTACATAACGCTGCCTGGCTCAAATCCTCTAACAAAACAGATGATGCGGGTCGTCAAGCCGAGGCCTTCGCCATCACTCATGGTCTAGAACAACTGGTCGAGCTACCAACCCGCATCCCTGATGTCAACAACCAGTCTGCCAATACACAAGATCTTTTCCTCACCACCAATCCTGACCCGTATAGAATAGAAGTGTGTGCCCCACTTGGAAACTCTGATCACACCCTCATCTCCACAACATGCTCTTTCCATTAACCATCGAGCTGCACAATACCACCCCGTCTCATGTGGCATTACAATTCGGCCGACTGGGAAGGTCTTCGTATGTTTTTCTCAGCGTTTCCATGGAAGAGAGTTTGTTTCTCTTCAGTAGATCCAACAGGATGTGCTGAGACAATTTCTGAAATCATCATGTTGGGGATGCAAACCTACATACCGAATACCGAAAGAAGAACATCATCCGATAAGACCTGGTTTAACAGAAACTGCTCTAGAGCTGTGGCTTCCAAACAGGCAGCATACCATCGATGGCTAAAAAATCCGGGCCCTGAGACCAGAGCAGCATATTTCGAGGCTAGAGGCATATGCAAAGAGACAATAGAATGCTCAAAAGATGCCCACAATGCCAAAATAAAATCAAAACTTGCTGAATGTCCTAACGGATCCCGTTCATTTTGGTCTTTCGCCAAAGCTGTGGGAAGAAACTTCACTTCCAGCTCATTTCCTCCTCTAACCAAAGAAGATGGAACACTAGCAACGACCGCCCAGGAAAAGCCAATATCTTTGCGCACCTATTTGCTGGAAATTCCACTCTGGATTATTCGGGAAAACAACCCCCGAACATTACACCTATTGACAGTCACATGCCCGAGATCACCTTTCGCCAACGTACTATCAGAAAGATTTTGCTGGGTCTCAACACCAACAAAGCCTGTGGATCTGACGGAATCCCGCCGATTGTTCTCAAGAAATGTGCCCCCGAACTAACACCTGTTCTTTGCAAGTTGTTCAACCACTCTTACAATTTCGGGGTATTTCCGTCCAATTGGAAAATTGCAAGAGTACAGCCAGTCCCTAAAAAAGGCAAAAAGGCCCTACCTAGCAACTACAGACCTATCGCACTGCTATCTATTATTTCAAAGGTCATGGAAAAAGCCATCAACATCGAGCTCATGAAATATCTGGAAGACTCAGGAATTGTCAACGATAGGCAATATGGCTTCCGCCATCAGAGATCAACTGGTGACCTGCTCGCTTACATCTCACATATATGGCAGCTATCTATTGAAAAGTATGGAGAAACTTTAGCTGTGGCATTAGATATCTCCAAGGCGTTCGACCGAGTTTGGCACCAGGGACTCCTCGCCAAGCTTCCGTCTTATGGCTTGCCCCCTCAGCTGTGTTCTCTGCTTGCTAGTTTTCTCTCAAACAGGTCTCTCCATGTAGTGGTCGATGGAGTTTCATCTGACACTCTACTCATAAATGCTGGTGTTCCGCAAGGATCTATTCTCGCACCAACACTATTTCTACTTCACATCAACGACCTGTTGAAAGCAACTTCATGTCCAGTACACAGCTTTGCCGATGATAGTACCCTCCATACCGCTTTCTCTTCCAGGGCCCCTATATCAGCCCGTGAAACCAGAAATGAACGAGGAAGAAATGTTAATAATATAATTATGGACTTAGCAACAATTCTTGAGTGGGGATCTAATAACTTGGTAGAATTCAATGCAAACAAAACACAAGCATGTCTTTTCTCTAAAAAAGCCGATATCACTGTGCCTAACATAACTTTGTCAGGAGTAACCATACCACTGAAGTCATCCATATCGATGCTTGGTATTACTATCAGCAATAACCTTGCCTGGAAAAATCACGTGAGGTCCATTGCCAAAAGTGCATCCCAAAACTTGGTTTTTTGTTTCGTGCCAAGAGCTATTTCACCCCCACTCAGCTGCTTATGATCTATAAGGCACAGATCCGACCTGTCCTGGAATACTGTTCCCATATTTGGAGCGCGGCACCTAAACATATCCTGAGGCTATTGGATTCTGTCCAAAAAAGGGCAATTCGTCTCGTCGGTGATGCCTCGCTTACATACTCGCTCACTTGTCTGGAACACCGTAGAAAAGTTGGCGATTTGTCTCTATTTTATAGATATTTTCATGGGCGATGCTCTTATGAAATATCAACAATCGTTCCTGCTTTGGCAGTCTCTTCGAGATTAACCTGTCAAGTTCAGTCATCACACCCCTTCGTGGTCACTTTGGAGACCTGCAGAACATCACTTTCCAAAGACTCGTTCATCCAACGAACAGCGAGGCTTTGGAACTCATTGCCTAGGGAGGTGTTCCCCGAGACATACAACCTCCAGAAATTTAAGAAGAACACCAACTCCTACCTTCTTTCCCTTGGTTCCCACGATGTTCTCTGAACATTACAGGATATCCCTTTTCGTGAAAACCAGAACATAAAAAAAAAAAAATTGGAAGTTGTCTCCTATTTAAGAATCTTCTGTCAGATTTTGATTATATTTTATAGTTTCTGAGTTATTCGTGAAAAACTAAATGTCTTTGTTTTTCATCTTCATTTATTTATAACTTTTGCAATTTTTAATCTGCTAATAAAACATTTCAAAACATTCTTCTAGACGTCAATCCAATGAGCTATTGCTCATATTTTCAGGAGCTATTTCAAGAATTAACACGTTTTTGACTTTGTGAAGTAGACTAATAGAGAAATAGTATTTATTCCGTTTCTGGCTCATTAAAATAACGGAATTATTCACAGAAATCGTTTTGTAAATGCAGTAATTTATCTGGCGAACAATGTGTTGGCCTACTTCACTTCTATGGATTCTTCTGATAATTTCCTTCATTTACAAATAACGAAAGGTCCCTGTAGAAATAACCAATCAGTCCACCACATCTTTATTGTTGAAGTAGGGGAACTATTCGATAACAGACTATAAAACAAGAACACGGCGGACTCGGAAAACTTCAATTTTGTCATAAACTACGCTCTATCGAGTCGAAAATTATGTTCTGTTTGCGGCCGGTTATAAACCGACACCTAGAATGTGAATCGAGTAGAATGGGGAATATGCTCCAGTAATATAACATATTGTGTTTCCCCTGGAATGATTTTATATGAAAAGATGAAGGAGGGAAATCAGCAAACCGTGAGTGATGGCAAACGCTGAATTCTCAAAGGATAATATCATGAGTGATGGTTGTTTTTATTATATGTAAATTTTATTAATGTGCACTCACTGCAAATATATCCTCGAGTGAACGCTCAATGTGAATATAAATATAAAATGGGCTTTATTTGTACTAACAATGTTATGTTAAAAGAAATGAGACATGTTTTCATTTCAATATGTCCTGAGAAGTAAAATATATTTCTTGATAAAGCTCATCGACTACTTTATGTCCCACTACAGAGGACGACCTATCAAGCGCGTATTTAAGGGGGGGTAATGGGGGTAATTACTATTGTTACTATTGTTAATTGAGTAGTTTTTTTGGAATCGCTGATTTTATTGAAAATCGAATTGTTCACAGAATGATTCCAAAGTGTTTTTGCTTCCTTGTGCACATTATACATGGGTACTCAATAATATCACGCCATTATATTGTTTAAAAATTAATTATTTTGTTGATTATAAATTTCTAAAGTTAACAAAATATGAGAAATCGGGTAAATATTGTTTTTTTTATTGATATTTCACATTATTATCAGTTTTTTGTCTAACAAAGGCATTTTACAACTTTTTTTCTGAGAAAATACGCTATTTGTTTATAAAATATTTATGAACAAATGGATAATTCTTTGCATTAATTTATTATAATGAAAAAAAATTAAGTTAAGTTGAGTTAAGAAAAGACTAGTATCATTCTTAAATCGACATAATATAATTTCGTCCTCTCAATTTGGGTTCCAACCCAATAAAAGCACCAATGATGCTATTTTCAACCTGTTGAAGGCAGTTTACACAGAATTGAATACCGGTGAAGCTGTTGGAGCAGTGTTTTGTGATTTTTCCAAAGCATTCGATTGTGTGAATCACGGAATACTGCTCCAGAAGCTGGATTGCTATGGAATCAGAGGTGTAGCTTATAACTGGCTAAAATCGTATCTCTCTAACCGAATTCAGATGGTTAAATGTAATAATGAATTGTCGAACCCTTCAAATATCGATTATGGTGTTCCCCAGGGCTCGGTATTGGGACCACTTCTTTTTCTTATTTATTTAAATGATCTTGGTAATATCAACATTTCCGGATAATTCACCATGTTTGCAGACGACACCACAATAATGTGGCACGGAAAAAATGTTGAAAGAAAATATCACTTCTGATTTGGAGAAAGTTAAACGATGGTGTGACTCCAACTTGCTGTGCTTCAACATTGAGAAAACAAGCATACTAACCTTCAAATTCAACTTTGATAACCTAGCTTCAGGCAATCAGAGGGTAACTAGCCAACCCCACACCAAATTTCTAGGTTTATACCTAGATGACAAATTGAAATTTGAAGCGCACATAAAAAAAATGAGTAAAACATTAGCATCAGGCTGTTATGCTGTTCGAGTCATTACCAATGAACTTGGCCTCAATTCAGGCAGAATAGCGTACTTCTCACTGGTTGAATCTCACATAAGATATGGCATCTCCTTCTGGGGTTCCTGCTCTAACCAGTTGATGAACTCAATATTTGTACTTCAAAAGAGAGCATTGAGGTACTTTTGTAAATGTCGTTCAAGGGTTCATTGTAAGCCTCTTTTTATTGAACATCGAATTTCAACGCTAACTTGTATATTTATTCTCGAAACAGTGTGCTCAATACATAAAACAAAATCAAAAGAGCCAAATAATAGACCCTGTTATATTACCCGTCAACACAATAATATTAGTATGCCCATACCAACATCATCTTTGACAAAAAATTGCCTTATATTCGAGAGTAGGAAGATTTATAACCACCTACCTGGCATTCTCAAGAATACAGTAAATCTCGCACCATTTAGAAAGTCAATTAAGAATATCCTTCTCAAAAAGGCATATTACAACCTTCAGGAATTCTATAGTGACAACCTTAGTTAGATCATTATGTATGACTAGCACTGTACACCCATTTATTTATTTTATTATATTGTAATTTATCTGACTACTGAATGTAGTTTATATATCGTATAAATGTAATTGACTATTGTTAAAATTTTAACGTGTAGTATGACAATCAACTAATAACATTTCACCATGTTTTGGAAGTGTTATTAGTTGTGTTTGTATATATTTGTATTTATGAGTAAGTATTTTTATTATTAATAATTGTTCAATTGTTTATGTCCTTTCACAAGAACTATCTTAGACAATGAAGTATATTTTGATTTGATTTGAAGTATTCTTATTTTTTGTGTTTATTGTTTATAATAGTTTTTTTAATTTTATTAATAAGTATTTAAATATTATTTTAAGATTTTTTTAAATTAATAATTGGTTCTTCTCTAGTTAATAAGAATATGTTCTTATGAATACTGTTATTGTTTATTCACTTAACAATTAAACAAAATTGGCATTATGTTTTTTTATTTTGGTCAAAAAAAAAACAACTTAAAAATGTTAATTTTTATAGAATTTTCTAGAAAAATTACAAAATCAAAGTTCTAACAGTTTGTCGTACATGGTTGTTTTTGTTATATTTCGTTGCATTCAAAAAAAATATGAAGCCAATCAAAGTTTGTTCAATTGTTAAGTAAATGAACAATTGAATTATTCATGAGAAAATATTCTTATTAAGTAGAAAATAACCAATTATTGATTTAAAAAAAAACTTTATATTTGTTTTAAATAATAAAAAATGAAAAAAACGATTATAAACAATAAAAAAAATATTTTTTTTGTGGTAATGAACTCTTGGCAACCTTATGCGAAAAAAGAATTTTTAAAAAATATTCAACTCGTCCATTTGTTTATAAATATTTTATAAACCAATTGGATAATTTTTTTTCAATCGTTGTAAAATGCCTTTGTCAGACATGAAACTGATAATAATGTGAAATATCATAAACAAAAATTAACAATATTTACTCAATTTCCCATATTTTTTAATTTTAGAAATTTATAACTAACAAAATAATCAATTTTTACAGTTTTACAGCGTGATATTATTGAGTACACATGTAAAATGTGCTCCAGAAAGCATCTAAATCATGGATGGAAAAATTATTCGGTTTTTAATCAAATCGGCGGTTCCAACAAAATTACTTATTTAACAATAAACATTATCAAAATTCAATTAAAAAAATATTTTCCATCGAAATTACATTCTTCCATTCTTCTTCTTCTGATACTATAATTGTTTGGAATTTTAAATTCTTTTTCTTTTAAATTTTGTGACGCTAAAATATTTCCTTGTAAAAAATTGTCTTCATATTTTAAATACATTGCCAGTTAGTATGGCATCCGCTGAACGAAGTTTTTCTTCGTTGAAACGATTGAAAACTGGGCTGCGATCAACAGGAGCGGTTGGTTGGATTAGCTCTTCTCCATGTTCATAGAGATGTGCAAATAGATGTATCAAATGTTTGCAATTGAGAAATGCAGGAGACTGGAATTCATTTTGTGTTTTTTATTTATATTTTAACGAATAAATCTTTGTTTTTGTACCTATTATAAGTATATGTATATACTTCTTCATTTTGATAGATTTTGTATTTTTGTTGGAATTTGAATGAAAAAAATACTCACGTTTTTTCTACCTATAAATAGAAGTATGTAACTTTTTTATGTCATCACTCCCCCAAGCTAAATTACCAGGTACGCCACTGCGACCTATCCTTCGGAATCAAGCCAAAACTGAGGGTAAAGTTTTGGGTTGAAAATTCAAGTGAATCTTTCCTATGAATTGAGCATATTTTTTTTACTCGAAAGACTTGTTATTTTCAACGGAAGACCATCATTTTATTGTAATATATGCTTAAACCAAGCATGTCATTATAAAAATGCAAATATGAATTCTTTTCAACTTGATATTAACGATTTTTTCAAATTGAAAACGTAATATTTTGATTCAATACTTTTATTCCTCGATACAAGGCATTGCTTCAAATGAAAAAACATAATTTCTTCAGGTTAATATTTCCATTTTCTTTTAAATCATAAACTCAATATTTTCATTGAATACTTCCGATCCTTGATCCTACAACTTGAACATGCATTTCTTCAACTAACAAAATGTAATTTTCTCAAGTTAATATTACGATTTCTTCGAATTAGAAAAACCTAATATTTTGATTCAATCCTTTTTTTAACGATACAAGTATATAAATATTCTTTGAATAAAATAAAAAGTTTCCTCTGGTTTATATTAAAAATTTTTTGGAATTGAAAAGCCTAATAGTTTATTTCATTGATACGAGATGTTGACTATCAATCAAACAAGAAATTTCTCCAATCAAACAAGGAATTACATTTCTTCAAATTGATTTTCGAATATAAAGTTAATGTTTTGAAATTGAAATTCATCAGTTTTTCGAATTGAGAAACCTAATATTTCTCCAATACTATATTTTCCTAATCCAAGACTATTTATTTATATGCATTTTCAGGGCTGTTGGTTGAAACACAAATAAAGCCATAAACTCGATAACCTTGACTATTCAGATTGTATTTTATTTATAACGCCTCAAAGTTGCGGCTGCCTGAAAGTAATTGAGGATTGATCTGCAACTCAATTTTTGGAGACAGGGATTGTTTTATTTAATGGACATAAAATCCTACAAAAAATAATGTTTAAATACAAAATACCTAGTTCACTTCTTTATACATTTCAAAATGAGATGAATGAGCAAGGATATAACACTTTCATGTTTTTCCCACAATAATAGTGGGTAATTTGGTGTCCCTTCTTGGTTCGTTTAGATAATGTTAGATTTCAGATTTACAGAAACTTCCTGGAAACATTTCTTCAAGTTACCAGGTGAATTTTCAATTATTTTTGAAACATTGGCAACTTTCTATATTTTTGGTTTTTATATTAGGAATATTATCCTTGAATTTGTTTTATGTTCAATAATAATAATAATGAAAGAAGGAAATTATGGCAAAATGGACAGATCATTAAACTATAGGAAAAAAAGCATCCTCAAGTGGGAGTCGAACCCACGACCTTATGTTTATCTAGACATATACTCTAACTGCTGAGCTATCGAGGACATAGGAATCGACACACACTCGCGAATACTTTACCTCCATAATTTAATGTGAATGTTGGAATGAATCGAAAATCGAACGTACTCATCAATGGCCGTCGAGACCCGATACCTATTCACCCAACATCATCGTCGAATTGACGATTTCAGTAGAAGATCTAGGAAGATGATCTCCAACCACTGATAAGATTTAGCCAAATATATAATGGAGGTAAAGTATTCGCGAGTGTGTATCGATTTCCATGTCCTCGATAGCTCAGCTGTTAGAGTATATGTCTAGGAAACATAAGGTCGTTGGTTCGACTCCCACTTGAGGATGCTTTTCTTCTTTAATTTAATGATCTGTCCATTATGCCACAATTTCCTTTTTTCATAATTTCTCTCGGACAATAATTCTCCACTTTCTAATAATAATAATGTTTATTCATGTAGTTAACAGTATTATGATTACACTTCTATATATAACGTTACACAAATAAACATAGAGAAACCCTCAAAAGCCAAGGCCGCGCGTGGGGGTTTCTTTGTTCCATTTATGTTATTAGGAAAAGATAGTGGTTCATAAATCAAATGAAAAATGCAAAAAATTTACTGAAAGAGGAAACACAAAATACAATGGAATAAAACTAAAGGAAATATGGTTCATAAATCAAATGAAAAAATTCGATGGTCGATTGTTCTTATATGATGCAAAGAGAACGAAGTGGTTTTTTTTCGATATTGATTGTCAGTAATTTGTGATTGAGCCATGTTATTATTTGAGATAGGTCTCTTTCTGCTTTTTTTTTCAGGTCGTCCCAATTATCATCTTCATAAAATATGGCAGTATCATCTGCATAGCTGATTATATCTCCCGAAGTTCTGATGGTTAGTAGGTTATTGATATAGGCTGTAAATAGTATGGGTCTAGATGTTCCTATACACTAATCATCACACCACCTCGGACACTTTTTCCACTCAAAACACATTATAACCACTGGGAAATAACTTTGGGTTGTTGATTCCATCCTTGAGCCAAGTCTC
Organism: Gonioctena quinquepunctata; assembly: GCA_018342105.1. Classification (NCBI taxonomy): domain Eukaryota; kingdom Metazoa; phylum Arthropoda; class Insecta; order Coleoptera; family Chrysomelidae; genus Gonioctena; species Gonioctena quinquepunctata. The sequence goes on along the minus strand of JAFIRS010002578.1, from coordinate 77,886 downwards.
TGTGATACATATCACATCATACTCGAGGGAATGGGTGGACTTGAAGAATTCGTCAATCTTGGTCCGTAAAACCCGGGTATGTTGGAAAAAAAAGTGATAAATTAGAAGCGAAGATGATAGATGCGTAGATACGAGCCTAAGTGGTCCTCAGGGACTAGTTACCCAGTTTATTAAGAAAATCGCGCGTATCAACTAGTTTAATAATGAATACAAAATCAATAGTTAGTTATTAAATGAATATGACTTTCCGAGCTTACCAATTTTTTTTTGTAGCTGTTTCTTGCACCACATTCAAAGGATTCAATCGCTACCCACCATTCTTGAAACCATGTTACTGCGTCCTATATATTTTGACCATTCATCCAGTTAAACAGAATATACAAATTCATTCATCCCATCCATTTTATCATTAACAAAATACTACGTAGCCTGCCCAGACACGGGATTCATAACGAACTTAAACGAAGAAAAAAGTCCTATTAGCGGATCCCATAAATTCTCCTTATAAAAGTAATTCAGAGTCATAAAATAGCACTTAAAACTACAGGAACCGTAAATAAAACAAGAAATAAACTGGGATGGTTGGAGAGAGTTCGAGTTTTCAAAACGGCGCACCTAGGTGGAAAAAAGTCTTCCGTTCCATGAATAAAACATGTGGGCTTATTGTAACCGCTCAGTTTGGGAAAATCTCATTTATTCAATCTCTTCTTCCTCGAAATGCAAGAGGGAGGATCATTTTCTCCGCAATCTAGGCCTTTGGCAGCCTGGTAAATGAAAGATTTATTTTGTCTTCAACTGTTTTCATATTCATGTGACAATAATATTGAGCTTACTGTCACAAATTGCTTAGTGATAATTCCGGCACCTATTATAATTCCTGATAAGTGAAAAAATATAACGTTGAGTATTTTTTCCGTGTAATTTTTAACGAATCAGAACGTTCAATTCAGTTAAGTTACCTTGTACAATTTCGATAATACCTGATTATACAGGGTGATTCGAAAGTACTTTGACAAACTTCAGGAGGCGATTCCTCACAATATTCTAATATGAATGGTTTAAATAAATATATTTCCGGAAATGCTTCGTTTCCAAGATACAGGATGTTAAAGTTTCATTTATATTTTCGTTTTTTTTAATAACTTTCGGAATTCTGACTTCAATCAAGCGAAAATTGGTATTAAGAGGTTTTTCGAGGTGTCAAATTCGAACTTGATGTTGTTATTGCTCTTACTCGTAGGGGGCGCCACCTACACGTCTTTTTCTTTTTTGAAGATTCATAACTTTTTTTAGCGTACTTCTAGCACATTTTTCAGTAAAAAAATCAATTTCTCTGTCATATGTACGTGAAAAAGCTACCCTTGTCACAAGTCGCTATAAGCAACCGTTTTCTAGATTTTGGACTTGAAGATTTCAAGTCGATTATTTGATAATCGATGCGTGTTGAAGTTATTGCTCCTGGTCTTGCTTCGTGCGTATTGCCATCCGCAAGGCCATAAAAAATAAAATAATAAATATGTTTATTCACCCAGAATGATTCACAAAATATATAATCACTGAAGTTGTGGTAATCACAGCTTGTGCATGATAGGGAAACTTAATTCTAATATGGTTTTACAATATAATAAAATGATGAACAACACAACATTTTAAAATACAACATATGAGTATATAATATTACGATATAAAATAAAAAATAGAAAATATATGTTTTTTTACGAATTTTACGAATATAACAGATTACGGTAACGAAGACATGGTTACAGATTATGGTAAAGGTAGCATGGTTAGTGAAACTTGCAAACAAACATGTAGAGTGAACCCATTAGAACCTATGGTCGTGCGTGGGTTCTCTCCACATCATTATCTACAATTACCTATATGTAGGTGTGGAGTACATTGTTATACATTTTCTATTCAAATAGTAATATAGGAAAATAGTGATAAAAATAATACAATTGTGGTGTTAGTAATACTAATAATAGAAGCGGTAATTATACATAGTGGTGAATATTGGTTAGAAGGAAATAAAAAAAATATAATGAGTTTTCAATGTGGAGGAAAATAATAATGAAATGGAGATTATTATGTTTATGATGTACAATAACAATAGCAACATTGAATCTACTAGGTGAATCGATATGGATTACCAATATATTGACCTTGTCTTACTTTACTTAGTCTCAACTCCAAGCAAAGGTATTTTATTCAACAAGTTTTCTGACGTCGGTTCTAGGTAGATGAGGGATATATGTTTTAAATATTTTTTTCAATAGGTTTACTGAGTTAATGGTTTTCAGATACATTTTGTATATATCAGGCAATGCATTATATATTCTTGATGACAAATATAGATAATATTTCTGGCCTATCGTTTTGTTGGCTAGCAGTATTTTGAGATTTTTTTTCAGTTTTTTACGCGTCGGATAATTGTGGTCAACTCGCTCAAGTGTTTTCCTATTATTGCAAGATATAGTATTATATTATACATATATATCTGCTTATATCCATATTCGTGTTCTACAAATAATTCATCTGACGGGTAAGTAAATTTTTTAAGTCATTATTTTCATATTTTTTTTTGTAGAACGTCCAGTTGTTTCAGATGACTATAAGTCACTCCACCCCAACTCAGGATACCATATTGTAGTCGTGATTATACTAGTGAGTAATAAATTGTTCGCAGGTGACTGAGATTCATAATGGTACGTAGGAATTTGAATTTTGGCAATAAACATCTAATAATTTTGCATATGTTGGAGACTTGATGATCCCATCTTAGGTGTGAATCGATTATAACACCAAGGTACTTCATTTTATCTGTTATATTAATTTCAATTTGGTTAGATATCAGTAATTTATCGAATTCGGGGAGCCCATTTTTGTACCTAGAGAAGGTTTTATCAAAATTTATGGTTAATAGTTCAGATTTAAACCAGTCCGCTATGTTCTTGAAGTCATTTTCGACGACATTCTTTAAGTTCTGCCAAGAGTCTGATGAATATAGGACAGCTGTATCATCGGCGAAGCTTATGATTTCACCGGTTGTTTGCATGGTAAGTTGTTTATGTAGAGGTTGAATAGTATCGGACCCAATACGGTACCCTGGGGTATTCCGTCGCTGATTGTGTTTTCGTGACTTATTTTGTCCTTAATTTTTACGACTTGCTTCCGATCTTTTAGGTAGCTGGACAATAGTTCAAGCGTAACACCTCGGATCCACGCTCTAGCCGATTCCTCCAGTAGCTGCGAATGGTCAACTGTATCAAAAGCCTTGGCTAGGTCGAGGAACACACAGAGCGCCGGCTTTCCAGAGGCTACAAATTTATAGATTTTACTTATCATTTTTGAAATTGTATTATTTGTAGAGCGGTCCTCTCTGAACCCGTATTGATGATCAGATATTATATCGTGTTTATTAAAATAATCATTCAACCTTTTCCTGAGGCATTACTCAAATATTTTCGCCCTAGATGATATCACTGAGATAGGTCTATAGTTGTTTAGGAGGCATGTTTTCTTTTTTTTATGGATGGGCGTCACAACCGCTATTTTGAATTCTGAAGGACATACGCCTGTACTGAATATTTTATTAATCAAGAGGACGAGGGGGTCAATTATTTGTTCGCGAATTTCCTTGAGTGTTCAGCTTTCAATTGATCTATGCCGGGGGATTTATTTACTTTCAAGTCCATTATTATTTTGAGAACTTCTTCTCTAGTTACCGGTTTCAAAAAAAAAGAACTTATAATAGTTTTTTTTTAATGTTAGGGAGATTTTCTGGTTTCGTAATTTTTTCTGCGAGATTCTTCCCTACATCGATAAAAAAATCATTGAAAGCATTGGCTATATCTGTGTGGTCTGTGATAGTTGTTTGGTCTTCTAGAACGATTTTTTTTATTTCATCTAGCTTATCAGAACCTGTTAGATTTGTTATACTTTCCACAATTTTTGGAACTTCCTTTTTTTCATTATTAGTTTATCATGTAATTTATTTGGTTATTTTGATGAGTTTATCTGTTTGTTTTCGATATTCAATATATGTTTCTTTTTTTCCAGGATCCGTAGGGTCCTTTTTATGTTTGCGGTATAAATAATTTTTATGGTTAACGGACTTAACTAATCCTTTTGTTATCCACATTTTTCTTTTATTTTCGTTCCTTTGGTTTTTTACGTATTTGGTGTTCTGCTCAATTAACCCACTTAGTATATGCATAACTTTTTTGTTTGTTGCTGGACGTTGTCAGTGTTGTATAAATCACTCCAGTCTGTTTTTAACAAATCATCTTTCAATTTACTATAGTGAATAGTTTTATAACAGTGAATTTCGTTTTTTTAACAGAATTTTTTCCAATATTTTCTTGTGTAGGAAGATTTATTGCTGTGGCTTTATGATCGGTTATATTGGCATTTTTTAATTATTTGTTTTCGATTTAACAAATATATGGTCTAGGCAACTCTTGGAATCACCCTGTATACGAGTATTTTTTATTGATTACTGAGGTGAAATTGTTTGTGCTATAGTTATCTAGGTAGTCGAATACAGTTTGGTTTCCTTCGAGTAGATCCAGATTGATATCCCCGATAAGAATGTGATTATTTATCGTGGTTCTTTTGCTTTGGTAGGTCTGAAGGACCCCACGAAATTATCGGCATTGGTTGAGGGCGGCCTGTAGATGCAAGTAATGAGAGTTATATGATTTCCTGTTTCAATATTTATCTCTAAAGCTTTACACTCATCGATTGAAATTATATTATGTTTACACTTGTATTCGTTTCTTAGATAGACTAACACCCCATCATTTTTATTTATATCGCCTTCAGTATAGTAGCTACGGTAATTGTCAAGTTTGAAAATATTTTTGTCTTGGAGTTGGAACGTTTCAGTTAGGACTATACAATCAAATTTGAATGTGAGTGTGCTTAATGCAATTCTTAGTTGGTCAATGTTCCTGGAAATACTTCGAATGTTTTGGTGTAGTATTGCGAATTTGCCATTTTTTTGAAAGTTTGTTATATAATTGAGTTCTACCATGTTATTGACTTCTAGAGTTTCGAAAGTTTGATCATGAATATCTCGAATATAGGGATCCATTTTGATTTCCCCAAACACCAGGTAAGTATAAACTAGTAATATGGTACTTAACGAAAGATTAAGTGTTTCGATTTGATGAATCGAGGTTTATTGAGGACATTAAAAAGAAAAAATTTAACTACTTTCCACTGTTCAAACGTGTTCTCATTTTTTGTGTGTCACCTACCTCTCTTGGTGGTTTTCCAGGGAACTGTGATGTCGCTGGGGTATTGATTTTTTCCTTAAGGGTTCTTTGCTGAGGGTTCTGGCGGTTTTGTATTGGATTCAGTAATAAAGAAATACATATCGGCTAAATGAACATTATTGTTTAAATAATCCATTTTTTCAAAATTAGTGTTTTAAAACTTACAGAAACTCCAACAAAACATTTAACTGTCACATAATATGTAATTACCAAAACTACTTACTCAAACGTCGAATTCATTTCCTAAGCATTCTTGTGAAAAATGCAGAATAATGGTAATAACTTCAACACGCATCGATTATCAAATAATCGACTTGAAATCTTCAAGGGGGATAGAGAAATAGATTTTTTTACTGAAAAAATGTGCTAGAAGGACGCTCGAGAAAGTTATGAATCTTCAAAAAGGAAAAAGGGTGTAGATGGCGCCCCCTACCAGTAAGAGCAATAATAACATCAGGTTCGAATTCGACACCTTAAAAAACACCTCCATACCAATTTTCGTCCAATTAAGGTCAGTATTTTAAAAGTTATTCAAAAAAAAACTAAAATAAAAATAAAATGCTAACACCCTGTATCTTTGAAATGAAGCGTTTCCGGTCATATATTCATTTACACAATTCATATCAGAATATTGTGAGGAATCAGCTCCTGAGGTTTGTCAAAGTACTATTGAATCACCCTGTACATAGAGTAGCTCCACCAATCGAAAATTTTACAATAATTTATTTCCGTAGTACCACATCGACATCAATATACAACAATACACAAACTAACAGGACCGTCAAATTTTGACGTTTATCAATAATTGTTCAAAAATGAGTCGATTCGGAGATTTTCATTAAATGCAATAGACGAAAGTATACAAAATACTGAGCCTCATAATACAGTGAGAACAAAGAATTACGTATGGAAACAATTTCTTACGTTTTGTAGTGGAAGAAACTATGTACTAAATGAATCAATTTGCACTGGAATGATAGGATCCATTTTAAAAGATTGGGCTTTCAATATGCGAAAAGGTAATGGGGAAAATGTGGTTAAAACGATTGGAACGTAACGGCAAAACAAATATAAGAAAAATATATGAAGGAGTTTAATAGAGTAATTGATCCATTCTCTAGTCCCATATTTTCAGCCGCACGAAACGCAAGAAATTCGAAAAGAAGGGAACTTCAAATGTTACCAAACAAGAGAAAAGTTAGTGCATCAGCATTTAAAGATACCGAGTACATAGCAATGATAGAAGCGTGGGATGAAAATACACCGGAAGGACTACAAATGAAAATGTTCTTAATTGATTCTGTGGAACATGCGTGGAGATGAAATGAAGGAACGTCATGTTCGACTCATTATTTTCAAAAGGAAACTGGAAATGATGATACTCCAACTGGTAGAATACAATATAATCCTATTTTTACCAAAACCACACAGGGAGGAGTAAAACCGTGTGCCAATAATAAATGGCTTTTACCCAACCATAATGAAGTAAGTCTTTGTCCAGTGAGACTTCTAGATAAACTAATGATAAAAAGATGCGAAAACATCAATATTAAAACAGATAGGTTATTTCTGACAGTGAATCCTAACTGAAGAAAACAACAAACCCTTGGCTGGTTTAAAAATATGCCAATTGGAGTGCATGAAATTAGTAAATGGACCAAAAAGTCTGCAAAATTGGCAAATTCAAATATGACAAACAAAACATTTTCAAATCAATCTCACCGTGCCACTGCTGTTTCACATTGGCAAAAGCAGGTGTATCGGAACAAGTTCAAGTAATAACACCTTCGGTATTTCCACACTTCAATGAGCAGTAGCCACGTTTCCAGCGCAGAAACTAACTCAGTTAAAAAAAACGTAGTATATAATAATTGTAATTTTCATTGTACCAATTTGTATTTAAATTAATTAATTGTTTATATTTACTTGATTTACTCAAAAAATAATCATATCAAATACAAAACGTACTTCAAAATAAATACGGTTATACATCTCAAACTTCCTGCATAATTACAAATCGTGTCAGTTTGACATAATAATCCTCCCGGATTATTTAAACTGTCAAACTGACACTTTTTGTAATTATGCATCGAATTATCGATGTATAGCCTGATTACTTTGACGTACTTATAGTACTACTACTGATAATATATGATAGTGAAAGGAGGAATAATCGAACAAAATATCTCTTTCGTCTTTAGAATAATCTCAAGAAATTTGAAATATCAAAACTTGAAAAGCCGCATATAAAAGGAATCTCCCTAAAGTAACATTTCTAACCTGAAACTCAAAATATAAGTCATCTTCTTGAATTGAATGATCCCAATGAGGCCTGAGAATTTTTTTTGAATAATTATTCAGACTTGTCCTTCACCTAAGGTACCGGGTTAATCACTTTAAATTATTATTGCCTATAAAAAAAAGATAAATGTTAAAGTAGTAGTAAATACAGTAGCGTGCAGATTTCAGAAGATATTTTTTTTTCCAATCGGACACCCAGTATATTATTCAATTTTTGAAATAATATTTTTTTCCTGATTTCAAATATATATCATATGTTACCCCTATCTCATATCGTTTTTTTTTTGTTTACGCTCCTAGAGAAAATATGATCAGTGATCTCTTCATCAATATCCCACCCTATCTGTTACGATTATTACAATTCACTTCCGACAACAAAGAGAATAGTTGGTTTTTCCGAACATACATCATACATGCGACCACAGATTGACAGATTCGGAAAGTAATCCCAAAAGTGGAATTGCATGGCAAATGTTTTCAAACCAGAGTGCACTTTTATACCTACCAACCGAACAATTATTTTTGTGAACGAGGTTCCACTGAAAAAATACGCTTGTGATTCCAGTTGCAAATTTCCCTATCGATTTCCATGAATATGCCAATTCCATAATTTTATTAAAATAAATTCATGAAAAAAAAAGAGAGAAATGTTTGTGATCATGAAAAAACAATAGTTTGTCTTATAGAAAACTGAAAATAGATCCTAGTTCAGTTTCAATTATGTATTTCAGTTCTAGCCAGTTTGTAGCTTTGTAAAAGATCGATTTGTCATCTGCGACTGTTGTTAAATTTTAAGATAGTCCTTTATCTTTTACGTTTTTGGATTCAGAGTGCATTGAACTCACTTCAACCAATCTGGACATGAGTGATGAGTAAAAAATGATTATATAAGACAGTGTTTTGCCTAATTAAGTACCTATTTGATATTTTCAAAACCACTCATTGCAAAAATAGTCAATTTCTTCAAATGATGATTCTTTGACGTTTCTAGAAACCAATGCCAACTTTCAATTCAATTAATTCATGTTCGTTTTGGCCAATCAAAACATTACTATAGTGGGAATATTCTACCTAGAAAATTGCCGCGGGAATTTTGTTTTTCTTCTTGGTTTTCTGACTCCATACGGTGTCAATTTCGCTGGATCAGGTATTGTATAACTTCATAAACGTTAAATCGTATTCAACAAATATATAAATATTTATGTTCGTATACTAAGACAAACAAAAAACTTGGAATTTCTTCCAGATCAGGTATTCTGATTCTCTCTTTCCGACAAATCCTTTGTTATCTGGCCTGGTTGCCATCGTAGAGAAAGAGATACTTGTAGAACTTCACACACATTTAATTTGCTCAAAAAATATACCGGGTGTCCACGGAAGGTGGCTCGTCCCTATAACTTTTTTGTTTTCGGAGATAATGGAATGAAATTTGGAGGATCTGTTTAATGCATAAAACTACATTTTTTGATAAGTAACTCAATTTCATGCAAATTCCGGATTCAACTTTCGATTTTTAAATGGGACACCTGGTTTATTTTCAGTCTTTTTGTCTCCATATGACATTCAGAATACAACCATGTATCATTTGATACTGTTTGTAACCGTCAAGGAGACTTGAGTATTGCAATTGGTTCTTTGGAAAATATTTGAGGATGACACATTCTCATATAAAATTCTGTATACTGACGAAAGCCGTTTCACTAATTTGGGACATATGAACAGAAATAATAAGCGATATTGGTCCGATGCAAATTTACACTTGATGGAGGAAGGAAATTTCCAAGAACGGTTTGGTTTCAATTGTTGAGTTGGGATTTTAGGAGACAGAATTTTAGGCCGTTTAATTTTTGACGGTGTCCTGACAGGGGCTAGATATCCAAGTTCCCTCACGCAGGAAATTGAGCATTTCTTGGACGAAGTTCCATTAATAGAGAGAGAGAGAGAAATATACTTTATTGTCGAAAAAACAAATTCTTATTGACAAAGCTTGTAGAATTAACTAAATACTAACAAATAAATAGCGATTTAAACACAGTTTCACAAATATGACATAAAGTTAAAAAATATTAGTAAGCACCTATATATGTAATAAAAGATAATGTATGAGGTAAAAAATTTTGTAATTTATGGTTCAATTCAGAGAACTCGTTGTCTAACAAACGTTCAAAAGAACGGTACATCTTTATAACATTACAGCTTAAAAATAGAGGTGAGCAATTGTCATAGTCTATAATGAGAAAACTATTAGTCATGTATAACAAAGTTATGTCAGGGTTTCATTAAAAAATTCTTTCGTGTCGTAAAATGCTTTTTTTAATATAGCCTTTTTTTTAAGTTTTCTGAATATTTTATGGTCTTGGATTGTCCTTAGTTCAGTGGGTGTATGATTATATATTTTTTTACTCTCGTAGAACAGAGACCATTTAGTTAGAGTAGACTTTGTAATTGGTAGAGCTATTTTCCTTTCTGTTATTTGACGAGTCGCATGGTAAGTTTGCGTTGTAGACTCTGTCATATATTTTTTTTTATTGGTGCCCCTTTTTACCCATTTAAAGCGCGCGTTTTTTAAAGGTAACCATGACAACATCAACAAATCGAGAAACGTGAAGTCTAAATGACAAATTTTTGATTATTGATCTGACAGGAGTACCTTGTAATGTCAGATAAAATATTACTCACAATTCGTTCATTTATATGTGCTCCTCCATCCATTTGATGAACTTTTCATATTCTTTTTTATATATATCACTGGATTTTCGCGGTATTAACCGCGATTCTGCCTCACTATTCAAAAAATCGATATTAGAATCATTCATTTTTGAGCTCTGGTGACAACAAATATTGATCTTTGGTAACAAATTGCAAATGAATGTTTTTCTAATTTCCATGACAACGAAAGGAATACTGATGTCACATCACGAATTCAACCTTCTTGCATTATTAGTTCTTATTTCTATTTTTTGTAGTAATAATACCAGTATATATGATTTCAAAGTGCACCAATAAAAAAAAACAACGTAAAGTATTCGTGGATAACTGGTCTTAAAAACACTTGCTCTATTTCGAGCACTCCGGCTGCGCCGTCGTGCTCGAAAAATCGCGCGTGTTTTAAAGCCCTTTTTATCCACTTATACTTTAATATACTATTTTATGCATCAAGCATGCTGTTTCCAATATGAACAAGCAGGTCAGTGTGAGAATTTCCTTTCTCAAAAATAATGGTTTGCATGGCTCACGTGGACCCACTTTGACTGCTCTTTTTTGTAGCACAAACACTGAATGGAGGAGCTGTTGGCTACAATAACCCCAGAAGGCTATACCATATCTCATATGGGATTCTATCAGTGAGTGATAGACCATTTTTGCTGTTGCTGCGCTTAACTCGTTTGTGACCACTCTGAGGGCAAAGCATCCCGATGCCAATTTGTTTGTTAAAGCTAGGACATGTTGGTCAAACTTCAGTTTCTCATCCAAAGTTATTCCTAGGAATTAGTTGTTTCTTTGTATTCTAAAGTTTGTCTGTTCAAGTTTGATTCTGGCAATCAAAGTTAAGCCCATTATTTTAGTTTTCTTGTGGTTGAAGCATAAATAATTTGCGTCGCACCACTTTTGAATCATTTCCAGGTCTCTATTTATAATATCTTTCATGTTGTTGTAACTTTTTCCGTGCCAGAGTATGGTAGTGTCATCCGCAAAGATGGTGAACTTTACTTGAATGAGAATATCGGCCAGGTCATTCAGGTATAGGAGGAAGAGAATTGGACCAAGGACAGATCCTTGTGGGACTCCCCTCGAGTTGGATTATTTTATCAACGAGATGGTGCTCCACCTGAGGGCAGTTACGGAATATCTGCATGAAACATACCACGAAAACTGGATTGGAAATATGGGTCCAGTTAAGTGGCCGGCGAGGTAAAATAGGGTTGTTTTCAATTAATACCTTTATTTGTTCCTTTTCAAACACTTTTCAGGTCACCCGACCTTACGCCTCTAGATTTTTATTTATGGGGATCTATTAAAAACGAGGTTTATGATGTACCTCCTGCCACACGACATGAATTAGAGGACAAAGTAAGGGCAGCTATTCATAGGATACACCAAGACAGTTGAGAAACGTTGTAAGAGCAACAATAAGAAAAGTTCGCCTTTGTCAGCAACAAGATGGAGGTCACTTTGAACATCTGGAACCCTGAGGATATGTAAATAGGTTGTTTCAATATAATTATTTCATTTTCAACAGGTGCTTCATTTCAGAAACGTTCTAACGTTATGGTATTTTCTTACAACCTAATACAGTGCGGTATCAAATTAATCGTAATAAAATGCTCTTTTTTTCTAACCAGACAAAACGTCAATCAAACGTCACATAGCTGAGACATTTTGATCGATAACAGTAAAGTTGTATTTTTACAAACATTTTAGGACTGAAATTAGTTATTTGAACGTATCCATAGCCCTATAGAATACAAATTTATTTCGAAAAAAAAATAAAAACCGGTTACAAACAGTAACAAATGATACATAATTGTATTCTAAATGTTATATGAAAAACTGAAAATATACCAGGTGTCCCATTTAAAAATCGAGAGAGTTTATGTCACTTCTGGTGAATCCAGAATTTGCATGAAGTTGAGGTACTTGTCAAAAAATGCAGTTTCATGCATTGAACAGATCCTCCAAATTTCATTCCATTATCACCGAAAACAAAAAAGTTATAGGGGCGAGCCACCCAGTATAAATAGCCCATAAAGATGGCTTATGGACTTTCACAAACATAAACTGTCTCCCATTTCCGACATCTGACATCCACGTGCCCTTGAAAGCAGCTCTCTATCAGACGTCTGCTCTCTGTCACATCAGGAACGGAAGTCCTTGCCGCGGGAATGATTTGAGGTATTTATTTTTTATTTGACGTCTGTCATCAAATCGCATGAAAAGTGAGAAATGAATCAAAACCGATTTAGTGCATTGTATAATTGTGCGAGTAAATATGTTTATGATCGTTTTTCCTGCTGGGGTAATTATTTTATTTCAAAATATTCTTGATTATTTCTATATAACTTTTCCTGAATTTTTGGTGAGCAAACTTTATAGCTCTGTCAGTTGAATTTCGAATGACATTTTTTTTGTAACTAAGGGGTGCGTTTGACAAATAGTTTGTGTAACGATTTGGTTCATTTGGTTTAATAAACCAGTTTTTGAAAATGTTTCCATAATCGTCATGTGTTATTGTTGTGTCGAGAAGGTCTATTAGTTTTTCTTTTTCTATTGAAAATTTTAATCTAGGGTGATATTTAATAAATTTTACTAGAATGTCAACTTTGTCAGTAGGAATACATGTTAAACAATGGTCTACATATCGTTTTAAAAAATATATATATATATATATATATATATATATATATATATATATATATATAAGTTTTGTTCGATTCTTGAATCCTTTTTGAGATATTTTTTTTGGGAAGGTTTTCTTGGGTTTTGGATTCTTTGAAAACAATGTTCTAGTAGTTCGTAGGAGAAGACGTTTCGTCCCTGGCCGGGGACATTTTCAATTCTTTATTTTTTTTTTTATATAAAAACATACATGGTTTGCTGGAAAAAAGTATTTTTCTGTAACATACATTGGGAAACAATACACAAACAGGTGACCTACCTTGGCAGAAAGTTCGCTATTTTTTTGAAAAAAAAAAAACTGCGAGTAATGATCGTGGTATTACCACTGAGGTGTAGTAATTATACAGTTAGGTTTTTGGTTTTTGTGCCTCATTATGTTTTGTGGCTATAGTTATCAAAATCGGATATCTTATTCACTTTTGGAAAGTTTACTTTCTTGGCTGTGCGTGCGTTCATTGAATGGCTGACAGAGATGTGGTCGGAAATGACGTGTATCTTGTCATGGAGTTCGTGTTTGCTCGTTGAATTCGTAGCTAGGATGGTTGGGATTTCGAATCAGTGTATTGGTGTTAGGGGAAATGGGGGCTAGTTGGTTCTTCATAACAACTGAAATATGATTTTGGTTACTGGTAGTAAATTTTATAGAATATTATGGTACAGTTGACTCAGGTTTCTTATATCTGTTCTATCATTCATGGAATTAGGCTCTCTTTTGATATATATCATTTCTTTTAGGCATCTTAGGCAAGTTTTTTTCGTATGTTAGGATTTTTGTGTTTGTGAAATTTGGGTTATGGTTGTCAGTTAGGATGTGTTTATTTAGTGCTGTATTAGAATTTTTCATGTATTTGTGCCCTTTTAACCTGTTTTCAAGGAGTTGTGAGTCATTCCAATATAAACTTTTGGGCAATCGTTACATGGGATGCTGTAAATCAAGTTAGATTTCTTCATGGTTGGTGTTTTGCTTTTCAACGGTGTGTATAAGGATTTCAATGTATTATTAGCTTTGTGACTGATTTGGATATTGTATTTTGTGAGGATACTTTGGATGTTTTCTGAAAGACCTGGTATATAGGGGACTGCAATAAAGTTTGGGTTTGTTTCTGTTGGGCGTGGATGTTGTGTTTTGTTGTAGAATATATATATATATATATATATATATATATATATATATATATATATATATATATATATACAGGGTGAGTCAAGCTGAACGCCTCGGACTCTCGTGGCCAAATGGTATTTTTTTTCAGTAAACGTCTGGGGAAGCATATGTATGTCAATCTGAAGTACATTTTAAAAATAATGATTTTTATACAAGGTATTTGAAAAGACGTTACATATCTAAGTTATATTTTTTCAAATGGAATACCCTGTATTTTCATGCATTTTTGAATTCTTTGAGAAAAAATAAGCTGACTTCCCTGTACCTAACTCTCTCCGTTTGTGAGATATTCAACTTTTTCAGAAATTCATGATCATTGGAATTAGCTACGACAGGTGTACGAAATTTTGACAAGTCACTCAAATCCCTTTCAACTAGTGACTGTGACCCTAGTAGACGATCAATAGTATACAGTGTGTTTTATATTATCAGGAACACTTACCGCATATATGAACTCCAAGAACTTTGTTATTTCAAATGGAACAACCTATATTTTTCCACGTGACCAGATTCACCTCTTCATTTCCTTTCGAACCATTTAATATTTCCTTATACCTAAATGTGGTGCTTCAGGAGTTATCGAAGCCTTTTCGAAATCCGATGAATTTTTTGAATTAACATTATTCCATCTAGTTGAAATCGTATTGCTCTCGTGTTCTCAGATTCAAGAAGTAAAATGAAGAGTTTCACACTTGAAGAAAGAATCAACATGATTTAACCATTGAAAAGTGTTACGAAAATTGCTTATTAGCGTCGAGGGTTCATGCACAAAAGTACCCAGATCAAGAGCATCCTGATAAAAATGTATTTGAGAGATTATTAGCCAGATTTCGAGGAACAGGTAGTATCGAGTACACTGTCCGAGAGATATCGAAACCAGTGACTGGGAATGAGGAACTCAATTTCGAAGTTTTGCAATATGTGATCGAAAATATCAATACCAGTACTAGAGCCATTGCAAATGCAACAGGTATAAGTCAATTATTAGAAAACACAAATATCATCCATACCACATTAAGCTGCATCAACATATGTATGGAAGGGACTTTGAACGCATGCTAGATTTCTGTTTATGGTATCTTGAACGAGTTGGCGGAGAGATGAACTTTTATGAACATATTTTATTCACAGACGAATCAACCTTCCATAACACTGGTCTGGTGAATCGACATAACTTTCATTATTATGACACCGAAAACAGACATTTATTTCGCCTGAACCGGTGGAGTGTTAACTCATTCGGTGGAAGCATAGGAGACACCATAATTGGTACTTATTTCTTTGACGGGCATCTGGATAGAAGGGAATTTTTAAGATTCATGAAAACAGATTTTTGGAATCTTCTGGAAAATATTACTTTAATGTGAGACAGAAGATGTGGCTACAATTATATGGTGCTCCGGCACATTTCAAAGTGTTGTCAGAAACTATCTGGACACAAAATTCACATATGAATGGATAGGGAGAGGTGGTCCTTATAACTGGCCAGCGAGATCACCTGATCTTACACCCTTGGACTTTCTTTATGGGGATATATCAAGGATATTGTACACAGTACACCACCCACTACTCCTGATGATATGAAAGTGAGGATTAGAAATGCCTTCCAAACAGTAACTCCAAATATGTTGAAAAATGTCAGAAGCTCATTCGAAAAAAGACTTAGATGCTGTATTGAAGTAGATGGTGGTCATGTCGAACATGTATTGATATTTTTTATTTTCCCCTGAACTTTAATCTTTCAATATTATTTTTTTTAATAAAAACCAGTAACCCCAAAAATAGTAGATACAGGTGGACCGATATAACAATGCTCTAAAGAAAATCAACTGTAAGTTGAGAGTGTTCAAATTCGATTTGCCAATAATATTGAAAAACTATTCTTCAGTATTCGACACCAGACTACTAGATGAAATAATGTTAATTAAAAAAATTCATCGGATTTCGAAAAGGTTTCGATAACTCCTGATGCACCCCATTTAGGTATAGGGAAATATTATATGGTTCGAAAGGAAATGGAAAGGTGAATTTGGTCACGAAAGAAAAATAGGGTGTTCCATATATAATAATAATAATAATCGTTTTTATTGATAGTAAGTGAGACATAAATCATACATGAAATGTGATTCTAGTACTATCAAAGGGCAGAATTAGTGTTTACCCATGTGTTAGATGGGTAAATACTTTCTTACACTCAACCTTTATACTAATATACTAATGGAGAATAGAAATGAAAAGAGAAAAAAAAAAAAAGCTAAATTACAATATCTAGCAATATATCTATATAATAATAATGTGTAAGGCACAAAAAAAAACAATGTAAGTAATGATATGTTAGTATGTCTGAACACGTAGAATGGGGATAGATTAAACATGGATAATTATTTTATTTATAAGTGTAGATGTACAGCGGGAATACTTATAAATGTATATCATCCATCAACAGAAGTTTTTTCATTTTTTTCTTGAAGAGTCCAATGGAAGTATTTTTTAGAGCATCTGGTATCTTATTGTATAGCCGTGATATCATGTAGGAAAATGAAGACTGATAGAGAGAGGTTTTATGCAAAGGTGGTGTCAATTTGGACTTGAATCTTATATTAATATGAAAACACTCTGTATACTATTGATCGTCTACCCAAGTCACAGTAACTAGCTAAAGGATTTGAGTTACTGGTGGTCGAAATTTCGTACACCTGCCGTGGCTAATTCCAATTATCTTGAATTTCTTTGACAACGTTACATTTTCTGAAAAAGTTGAATATCTCACAAACGGAGAGAGTTAGGTATAGGGATACTCTAGCAAAACCAGCTTATTTTTTCTCAAAATATTCAAAAATGCATGAAAATACAGGGTATTCCATTTAAAAAATATAACTTTGATATGTCACGCTCTTTTCAGATACCTTATATAAAAATCCTTATTTTTCAGATCGACATACATATACTTACCCAGACCGTTTACTGAAAAAAATACCATTTGGCCACGAGAGTCCGAGGCGTCCAGCTTGACTCACCCTGTATAAATGACAAAAAAATTGGTTTAATGCCAATACGAATAAAAAAAATTACATGGGAAAATTCTTGCTGAGTCTATCAACTAAAATCTCAATTACTGTGAATACGTGCCTTTCAGTAAGATCACGTAAGGGACTTTCTATCCCTCCTGAAACATTACGAGAAAACCCATTCTGTGGATTAGATGGATGTGAATTGGCGATCACAAAAACTACTATTGCCTATAAATAAAATTGAATAAGTCATATGAGGCCCACGTACCACTGTCCTATACACGGACGTGGACATTGAACGCATCCAAGAAACCATAAGGATTCAACTAATGCGTTATGAGCGGTTGGAAGTTAGGGGAGAAGGAAAATGACCCCATTATCTGAAAGCCCCAACCCAGTTCTTCATGATTTTTTCATAAAGTCGACCATTTCTGAGGAGGAATATGGAAAAACTATATAAAAGAATATCAGGGATGACCTGCCAATCTATTTCGAGTTCCCTTCTAGTGAACTAACTGATGGAAATAAAATTGATATTATACGATACAGTAGGACTTTCACTATGAATGAAACATTTAATTGAATTTCAATTTCATGTCATTGGTGCATCGATTAGTTTCACGAGTTTGCATTGATTCTGAGAAATTGAGCCAATAGACATAGACATATTTTATTGACTACGTTTACAATTCGTATGTATGGTCAAACAACGTCGAGGAATGGAAGTTTTCAACTAGCAGTTAAGCAATGTAAAATAGCAACATTCATTCCATTTTTCTCAATTATTATTAGAATTCTGCATAACACTGGTAGGTGTGTCCATATACTCATGAGTTGAGTAGAACCTGTGTTCAGAGAGATAGCTTTTCAGTTTTTCTTTTGAAGCAGGGCATATCCAAAATTTTCCAACAGGGGATAATTTATTATAAAGGGCAATATCCAAGGAATTTTTTGCATTTTTATTCAATCTATAGAGTAGAGTAGTTTAGAGTAGAGTAGCGTAGTTTATTCGACCATGTTATGTACAAAGAACATTTATGGCAAGTCACAAAACAATATAGCTTCAAGCTGAATATTGACAGTTAAAAGTATGAAAGATAATATTTAAAAACAACAAATTTACATAAAATATTTAAAAACTACTATTTTACATATAAAATTATAGCTGAGAAATTGACAGTATAACAACCAAAAAAAAACTCTTCATTATTGGGTATGTAAATTGTTAGAACAATACAGAACATTTTAAAAGAGAATAGAGATGAAAAAAAAATTAATGAGAGGTAAACATTTTAAAAACACAATGAGCTGGCTGAAGCAACATATTGCGGGTACCTTTCGCCAGATTGAATATTACCAGTTCTTCGCCAAACTGTGTCGGGCCAAGGTTATCATAAAAACAATGGCTGAGCAGAATTTTTTTCATCACAATTTTGAATCTTTTGAATTCCAATATTTTGACAGAGTTATCAAGGATGTTATAGAGATTGAGGTTCAGAGAATTTTCGCAGCTGACAGCTAATCTATGTCGTGGAATAGACAGTAAATCAGCCGATCTTGTGTTATAATCGTGCGAATCAGAGGGTCTGGAGAATTTGCTCGCGTTTTGGTGTATTTCTAATAATACTGTGAAAATGTAAAGAGTAGGCAGTGGCATGATACCTTGTTGGATGAAATGTTGAAGACAATGTTCTCTGTAACCCAGATTCGATAATATTCTGATAGCTTTTTTGACAACTAAAAACTGCTATAGCATTCGATGAATTTCCCCAAAGTAAAATACCATAAGAGAGCACTGAATGGAGTAGGGAGTAGTTTGTCTTTCTCAATGTACTGCAATTTGTGATATATTTCAGTCGTCTCAATAAACAGAGTACTGGATAATTTCCGAAGAACATGATCTATGTGATTGTACCAGTTCAATCTATCATCAATGATGAGACCAAGAAACGTAACATTTTTTCCTTCTTGATAATTTGTGTTTGAAGAGACTATCATATTTTGAGTTTTGTTTTCATTTAATTTGAGTTTATTTTGAACGAACCATTTATTAGCTCTCCGATTTATATTCAATAAGGTTAGAATACGATTGTCCAGAGCAAATAAGTGTTGTATCATCAGCGAATGAAACACATTTTGTAGGTGCAATGTATTGGCATAAGTCGTTGATGTAAACGATAAAGGTCCAAGGACTGAGCCCTGTGGTACCCCATGATAAAAAAAAAATGTCGCCGGATTTTACATTGTTTAGCTCTACGCATTGAAATCTGTTTGTAAGGTAAGATCGAAGCGGGTCTAAAGTGATGCCTCTTATTCCATAGTGGCTTAGTTTATCAATTAGTATATCGTGCAATATACAATCGAAAGCCTTTGTTAAGTCGCATAATGTCAGTGAGGTATGTCTGTTTTGATCAAGACCCTCCACTATATCCGTCACAATTTTGAAAGCAGCTTGGGTCGTGGACTATTTTTTGCGGAAACCATATTGTGATTCGCTAAAACAAAACTTTTTTCGAAATAGGAGTACAGTCAAATGAGATTCATTAAGTTGGTCAGAGCAAAATCATAGACATCACGAGAGCTAGAGGTGCTCAGTCTATTAATCGCAGCAAATACTTCTTGGAAACACACAGGTTCCAAAAAGAAAGAGTTGACAGGAGAGGGAAAACTTCTGGAATTATATGTGCTATGAGAGTCCGCCTTCGGAAGAGATTTGATGGTTTCCTCAGCTATTGTGCAGAAAAATACATTGAAGTCGTTTTTATAAAACTATTTTACGGTATTGTCGTGATGTGATTTATTTTTCTCGGAATTTATTATATTCCAGCACGCTCGTGATACATCAGGAGAACTGACAATGTATTCATCATATGCCTTTTTTTTGCCTTGACAATTCAGATTTATATATTTTCTTCATAAGTTCATATGCTTCAATTTCCTCAGCTCCTTCAGAAACCTCAGATAATATTTTGAAAGCTTCCAGTTTACTCCTCATAATTTTCAGTTCATTATTGTACCGGTTCAATTTTAAAAAGCTTCTAGTTCGTGATGTCTTCTTCGGAAAACAGACTCTTGTAGAATTTTGTAGAGTATTGATGAAAAAGCCACATTTACCGTCAATATCATCGTCACTGGGATCCAGAAAACCCCAATTTACTTGGGAGAGAATCGATTTGAATTGATCCAATCCTGCTTGTGTCATTGAGATCTTGATGATCGCAGCATTATGCTCATGAGGACATTCGTACATAGTCAAAAATTGACCTTTATGGTCAGAAAGGCAAGGTTTAAGTGTACATTCCTCAAAAGTGTTAGCACTTAAATCTGTAACTATATTATCAATGCAGGTGGAGGAATTTGGTGTGACTCTGGTATAGTCTAAAATTGTTTCAGATAGGCCAAAAGACTGTATAACTCTCTTAAAGTTGAAGAGTGTTTGTGAATTTGACATAACTTTGTGGTCTGAGCTGCTCAGCACAGCGAGTGTTATATTGGTGAACATTTGAGTTTTTACTTAGTTCATTCTTTTCAGAATGAATTTCTGGTGATTGATGAAATATATAAAGAGCAGTTAGAGTTAAGACTTTGAATTTCTGGAATAAAGGTTTACAATAGTCTCTGAAGCCAGCATTTGCTACAATTTGGTTAGCTTTTTAAAGCTTGAATACTTTGAAAGAATCAGATGCATTACCCCATAGAATCTGTCAGTGAAAAAAAGCATAATAGATACCCATCAGTGTGTCTGTGCTTAGTGCATTTTTTAGTTGTCTCAGAATGAAAATCGAGCTGGAAAGTTTAGAACAAACCTGACCAATTTAGAAAGGAGTCTAAAAAAATCCTAAAAGTTTAGTGAGCTCATTAGTTTTTGTTGCCTTTGTGAAAAAGGGGATGTGATTCGTTTTGTTTGCATTAAGTTTTAAATTATTTGCTGCAAACCAATATCCGGCATTTTCTTCAGCTATTTCATTTTTTGTTTTGATTAATTAATCCTTCATAAAAACGACCTGAATGTTAATTGCCGTATTTTTATTAGTTTGAAAGTTATTTCAGTTTTTTTGTTGAAAAATGAAGTCGGGTTCCAACTTCTGTATCGTGTAATATTGAAAAACGTTATAAAAAATACAAAATTGTTATTATCAATATATTGTTGCATATGGTTGTTTTTGTAATTTTTCAAAGATTTATAAAAAAACTTGTCAGAATTTGTTTATAACAAACTATTAAGTTAGTGAACAATAAAAAAAAATTGTTTCTTCATAGAAGTTTGTCAATTATGATTAAAAAAAATGATTCAACCAATTATAATAAACAGTAGAAATATAAAAAACGGTTATAAACAATAAAAAATAATTTTCAAGAAAAAAATTAATGTAAATCATATTTTCAAGACACCAGAATTATAAAAAAAAAATTAAACATGGAAGTAGTCAATTTGTTCATAAACAAAGGGCGTGAAAAAAATATTTACGTTATCAAATGCCTTCCATCAATACAAAACCAGTAATATGGTAACAAATATTTTCATAATTTTTGGGAATTTTAACTTTTTTGCAATAAAAAAAAATTATTATAAACAAAATAATAAACTTTAAAAAACAAATTTAAAGCGAAAAATTTTTAGGTCAATTATTTTAAAAAAATTAATTGCTTCCAATCAACATGGAGCTCTTAGAAAATTCAGTTAATTACCAATCGCCTAAGTTTTTGAAAAATTGAGTTAGATCAATTTTTTCAACGGGACCTTATTACTTCAAGAACACAATTTGTCTAGAAATATGTTTCCATTAGCACTAGGAGACCTATTAAGGCATATTACGTACAAGTTGGCTTTGGCAGAGAAAGCTATGAATAAAAACATTGAAAAATATATGGCTATTAATTTCAGGATTTTACGTTGTTATTCACGAATCTTTTCAAGCACGACAACGAAGTTTCGTACAGAATTCAAATGTCTTTCCACATTATACGGCACAAATACCAAGACGAGAACTTTCTACAAAGATCAGATCTTGATGGAAACTGGACCCTTTGTTCTCTGTCCACCACTTGTATTTCCAATGAAGAATTCAATTCCAGTTCGAGTATTAACCCAACACGAAGCGTCATTGTATCGAACGGAGATGAGTTTGAATGGTGGCTGAGAAGACAAAAAATCCTTTACAGCGCCATCGATCGAGTTCTAATTGAAATCTTCGTAATGGAATTTCCAGCGCTGAATGGATTTAATTATCCAATTAACATGCAGGTTGCCTGTATTTCGATCACTGGGGATATTATTCTTGTACTTTCGTATGATTGGAGAGTGTTAGCATTTCATTATTGGAGACGCAAATATTTTTCGCCAGTCTCTATTGACATGTTATAGTCTGATCGATATGTGCCTTTTTTTCGAATTCGAGTTCGCCTTCACCGAAAATTATGATCAAGTTATCATTCGATTCGTGATTGCATCTAGAATCTTTTTGAAAAAATTGATGTCTTACTCGAAAAGATTGCAAAAATTATAAACAATTCGGTAAAAAAACAGGGGTTTCGTTTTTTGCAAATATCTCAGAACTTTTGCAGATATCTGGAATCGAAAAAAAATCCTCAAAGAACAGAAAATTTACTAAAAAGAAGTATAACCTCCCGGAATTATATCACCAATATTTATAATTTTAATTAAGAAGTGAAAATGGGGCTAAAAACGGGTACCCCGCGAGATTCGTTCACTTGAATAAAACATTTTTTCAACCCATTAAATATGAATATTGAAACAAAAAAATTCATGTACCATTTGGATACATGAATAAACGATAATCAGTCCGCATGACCAAACGACCAATGATTTTCTTGATGAATTTGAAGATTCTTTGGGATACTTATTTCCAACTGTTGATGAAGTGGTATGTTTAGGTGATTTAAATTTAAATTCAAAGAGGTGGATGACACCTTCATTTATGACAATATATGTGAAATAAACTCCAATGCATTGGGCTGTCATGGGCTGAATGTTCAACTTATTAAACCTTGCTGTCCACTTATTGTACCATATATTACACACATCATAAACTGTTGTCTTTCGAGCGGTGTTGTCCCTGCTGTTTGGAAAATGGCTGAAGTTCTGCCTAAGAAACAACATTCTTCAGAATACAAGGATCTTAGAGGTATAAGTATTCTACCTATGCTCTCCAAGATTCTAGAAAGATCAATTGAAGTACAGATGAGACAACACTCCGCAGACTACTCACTACTGCCGGCTGTTCAATCTGGCTCTCTCAAGGCTACAGTTGTACTACTTACTGAAAATAGTCGTCGACATCATTGCTTCAATTGATAAAGGTCAGTGTACAATTTTGGTACTGCTAGATTCCAGCAGAGCATTTGACACCATTAACTTTGAATTAATGCTCAATATTTTGCACTATATAGGTTATTCAGAAACGGCCGTGGGCCTCATACAAAATTATCTGAACAATCGTAAACAGTGTGTGAAAATTGAATCTAAAAGTCCGAATATATGAAATTGAACTCGGGGGTGCCACATGGCTCAATTTCGGGCCTTTTGCTTTTCTAGATTTATACCATCAATTTAATAAAATCCCTAGAACAACCAACGTTCATATATCTCACTGAAACTGATCTATGGAAACAGGCACTTATTTCCTCCAAATAAAACTATGTGAAGCATTAGTTCTATCGCATTTCAACTCCGCTGACTCCGTATATGGTCCGAACTTCACAGCTGTGAATAATAATAAAATTCAAAAAGTGCAGAATTCCTGTTTGAGGCTAATTCACGGTGTGAGAAGAAGACAAAGAATATCACATAAATTAATACAGATTGGATGGTTAAATATGCAAAATAGAAGAATTCATCACGCAGTCACTTCATACCACAAAATTGTTTTATTTAAAATTCCTACATATTTGCATCATAAAATATATTTCAGGATACATAACCCAAATCTACGATTCAAAGGGTTATTATCCCCATCTAAATTCAAAACTGAAATATTCAGGCGATTCTTTACTTACCAAATTTACCAGTTGTATAACTCCGTTCCTGAAAGTATAAAGAACCTCAGCATTACTTGCTTCAGATCTGAATATAAAAATAAACTATTCAAATAACAAGTCTATATATTCCTCTACCTCGCTTCCCAAAAAAACTAATAAGTATAAAGATAATCATCCCTTTTCTCTCATTATTGTCTATTGTCAATCAAAAGGCTACATACTGCAATGTTCTCCTTGACACACTGTATCAGGGTTAAGTGGAAGAACATTTTCGTAGTGAAGCTACAGAAAATGAACTTCGCCCTTTATTTTCAGAAATCTGTTTTTTTACTATTACAATAAAATAACTTCTATGTACAGAGTGACCCATTTGAAAATTTGAAAATTTCACGATGAAATAATTTTTTTCAACAGAAATATGGCATAAGTAAAGTTTATATCAGTTTATCAAAATATTTCGTCATATAAATCACAATCTTGTTAAAAATATCGTTTAAAATGCTCTTTCAGGTCGTTAGCAGTCGAGTTTGTGAACAGCAGTTATTCAAAATGGCGTCAAATTATGTTTCTTCCAAACGTAACTCCATAGTATAGGAGATAGTTATGTCCATCAGAACACTGCAGTTTCTTGCCAAAGAAATTAAATGTACATCTTTACATCAAATAGTAATCAATATTCAATAATCAATAATAACCAATATTGATAACATAAATGAACTACAACAAAAGAATGGATTGAAATGAGAGTACCTACACATTAATTTTTTAATTCGATACATTTATTCTACCATTTTCTGATGCTAAATAACCATGAGATTCGATCAACATTCGATCATTGGTTTGGGGTTATATCTGTGCAAGCCTGTCTTATTCTTTCACGCAGTTCCTCTTTGGTGGTTGACAGTTTTTCCACATATCAATCTTGGTTTTATTCAAACATGCTTGGGATACCACATTTCAGAAATATTATTTTTATTAGGAGGCTTTGTAACTTTAGTTGCTATAGAGATGACAAGTCATCAGAACAATAGACGAAAAGACACAAATTTGTCAGTGTTAACAGTGAAGTTTATAACTCTTCAAGTAACTACACTAATGAAGAAGTATGGCTGATAATTTGACTTTGCAGGAGAAAATTGAAATAGTAAGACTTCGTGGTAACAACGACAGATCCGAAAGGGAAGTATGTAGAATTTTCAATAACATGCTTCCGGAGCATCGAAATATTAGCAGAGCTACAGTTGGCCGAATAAACCAAATTTTCAATCAGTATGGAGCCGTTTGTGAACGTATTCTGAAGAATAGTAATATCGTACAAAGACAGAGACGAAATAATTCTGAACGAATTCGAAATTATTTTAATAATAATCCGAAAACAAGTGTGAGAATTGCAAGTTTGAACATTAACTTACCGCGTGAAACAATAAGGAGAAATCTTAGGAAATATAATGAGATGAAGCCCTTTAAACCAAAGTTTCTTCACACCCTAGAAGAAGGCGATAATGAAAAGAGGATGGAGTATAGTTTATGGGCTCAAGGAGAATATCTAAATAACAGAAATTTTCTCAAAATACAAGGTACTGGACGGAAGAAAATCCACATTGGATAATAAATTGCAGAAGACAGTACTCACAAAAAATAAATGTTTGGTGTGGAATATTATATACCAAAATAATTGGCCCCTTTTTTTTAAAGCAATTTGAATGGTCAAATTTTTTTTTTTTTAACTAATTTTCCAACGATATGGATGAACTTTCACTGGCAGAAGAGGCTCATCTTCTATTTTAATTAGATGGCTGTTCCATCCAATTGTGAGAGATTGGTTGGAAGAAAATTTTCCTAATCGGTGGATAGAGCAAAATAGTGCATTGATCGAGTTTCCCCCCAGATCCCCGGACTTGACTCCATTGGATTTTTTCATGGGGCTTCGTTAAAGAAAAAGTTTACAAAATTCGCCTAACGAGCAAAGACGAACTGAGTGGAAGGATAGGACAGGCTTGCAGAGATATCACCCCAAACCAATTATCGAATGTTATGGTTAACATTAGAAAACGATACGATAAATGTATCAAATTAAATGGAGATTTGGTTGAACAGTCTGAAATTTAATCTGTAGGCACTGTCATGTCAATACATTCTTTTGTAGTAGTTCATTTATGTTATTAATATTGGTAATTATATTATTGATGTAAAGATGTGCATTTCTATGCTTTGACAACAAACTGCAGTGTCTAAGAGACATAATATATCCCACATAGAATTGTTATGTTCTGAAGGAATATTTTAAACCATATTATTTACAAAATTTTTATTGAAACTATTTGAATTATTTCGAAATTGATATGAATATTTTACGTATGCTATATTTCTGTTAAAAAAAATAATGTCATCGTGAAATTTTGGTCACACCCATTTGAAAGCATCACAAATCCAGTGGCGGTGTCAAACTTTATTAAAAAAATTATTTTTTGGAATTTTGACCTTGAAAAAAATTCTAAGTAGGCCGTGTAGTTTTTATTTATATTTCGAATTCATGGCATCCAAATAGAACTATTGATGCTCTATCTACTGGAAAAAAAACTTCTGAATCGCATAATAAATAACAGTTTTAGAGAGGTGGCCCGCTTTCAAATGGGTCACTCTGTATATTACTTGAAACTAATAGGGACCTTTATTATTATTTTATTGGCACTAGAAAGTAACAAACTTACCTACTCACATGCATACATTTCCAGAGAGTCAAAATGATAACCACCACTTCAGCCCCGCTTGAGTCGCGTGAAAATACTCGAGACAAAACTGGAACACTGAATAAAATAGGATGTTCGTGGACGTGGAATTGTTTATTTTCCCAGTGCCCAGCAAGAATCGTAAATTTTTTTGCGGTGCGGACATAAAAAAATTATATGACCCCCAGAGCTACCATACGTCGTTCACACAGCCGTATATCCAATGAAATGTTTTATAAGGCGTTAAGAAACGGTATATCAAAGACGACTCATACTGATTTCTTCTGTTGTTTACGGCCACTGTACTTTTTCATTTCTCTCTCTCTTTTTTATTGCCCGTTTTATTGGGATACTCGGAACACTATCGCAGAATTGAGCGGTTCCGAATGCGTTTGCTCTTCCATCAGATGGATTGGATCATTTCATCCAGAAAGTTTTCTATTTACAAGTGAGATGAGCCAATTTATGGAATTGGAGGATTGTAGTAGGAACTCAGGAACACTATTTCATATGAAATTATTTATTTTGTCATTTCGAACTCCAGGCCAGTTGGATTTGAACTGACGTAATTGTTTCCACGATGCACACTTTGATTTGTTATTGAATGAGATATCCTGAAAAATGAACTGGTGATTCGTAATATTTCCATTCAATTTATACTACAAAAATCACCTATATTTCATATGAAATTGTTTATTTTGTCATTTCGAACTTCGAGCCAGTAGGATTTGAACTGACGAAATTGGTCCCCACGATGTACACTTTGATTTGTTATTGAATGAGATATCCTGAAAAATGAAGAACGGATGATTCGTAATATTTCCATTCAATTTATACTACAAAAATTATCTATATTTCATATGAAATTATTTATTTTGTCATTTCGAACTACGAGCCAGTAGGATTTGAACTGACGTATGCACGATGCACACTTTGATTTGTTATTGAATGAGATATCCTGAAAATGAAGAACTGATGATTCGTAATATTTCCATTCAATTTATACTAAAAAAATTATCTATATTTCATATGAAATTATTTATTTTGTCATTTCGAACTCCGAGCCAGTAGGATTTGAACTGACGTAATTGTTCCCCACGATGCACACTTTGATTTGTTATTGAATGAGATAGCCTGAAAAATGAAGAACTAATGATTCGTAATATTTCCATCCAATTTATACTACAAAAATTATCTATATTTCATATGAAATTATTCATTTTGTCATTTCGAACTCCGAGCCAGTAGGATTTGAACTGACGTAATTGTTTCCCACGATGCACACTTTGATTTGTTATTGAATGAGATAGCCTGAAAAATTAAGAACTGATGATTCGTTGATTAATATACTGTTCTGTACTGATACAAGAGCTTTCATTGTACAGTATGGAACAGCCATATGAAAATCATTCATATGGCTGTGAATGACTTACGGTAGTTGTCATGAAATCCAATTCCAATCAGATTTCGTTTATATTTATACCACTATTAGTTAACATTATTACCTGTATCATATAAAAATTTTGGGATCATTTACCACACCGAAAGCGAGATATAAGGCTTCAAAGTTGCAATGTTCAACTCGTAATCCCTATAGTGTGCTACCGCGGACACCACATTTTAAGGCATAACTAAAAACCCTCCATTCCGATCTTTTTGAAAAACTGGTATATTATTAAAAAGTTGGTAACAAATTTTATAGAAAAAATTAAACACGCGTAGCCATACAGTTATTTAGTTATTGCCATGAAGAAAATTTGCGTAAATGATGTTGGGCGTTATGTGAAAAGTGCAAGAGAGGGAAGGCTGAGAATCGTGGCAACGCCTCAAGCGAGCGCTCGTGATTGAAATAAGCGAAAGCGCGAGGGTCTTGGGGGTTTGAATTGAACATATATTTATGAATAATAATTTTGAATAATTGCGTTAATATATACTGATGCATTTTAAACATAGACAAAAATGATTCAGATTTCCAAAAGGCTAATGAAATATAAAGTATGAATCTACAAAAAATATAAACAACAATGAATGTAATATGATTTATTTTTCTAACTATTATATTAAATAACCATTTGTTTGACTCAACATGTATTTTTAAATCAATAATGATTTCAGTAAATGCTTTCCTATTTTTAGTAACTCTATGTTTTCTATCCTCCAATTTTTCAGTTGGGTGATTAATCACAGCTTCTTCCTCATCGTGTTTCAGAAAATGTTATATTTTGTTGCGCAATTTTTTTCAATAATTCCCTTGATATAACATTTTTTAAGGCACTTAAATTGGGTAAATTACAAAATATAATTTCGTTCTCAGGTCGCTCTGAAATCCATTCTTTATATGATTTCATGTATGTTGATAATTCTGACTCTTTACAAATGAAGCGAAATTATGTTTGCAAAATGTGAACATCATACATCGCTTCGTAGAAATTATGTGATGTTTCGTTTGGTGTTGAATCTTTGGCTAATTTTAATAGCTCGAACATTCCTGGCCCTTTTCAATCTGGAAACGTTTTTCTAAAAATACTAGGTTATCTACAAATCCTGCTATCATGGTAAAATATTTCATCAAATTATTATTAATGATTGCTCTTAGTAATCTCATCGAATCTCGCATTATGCACATTAGTAAATATGGAGTTATAGATAAATTTAAAAATTCTTTAAATGCTACCAAACAATCTACTAAATTTATTGAATCGACTTGTACATCATTCAAATATAATTGACCAGAAATTTTAGTACATCCCGTAATTTTTGTCGCCACAGGATTGATGCTTCGTAGGCTAACATATTTATAAAATCCTCTATTTTCACATTTGGCCACGTTTGTTAAATGTCATCGGTCATGCACAATCCAGATGTTTCTAAATCAAAGTAAACTATGGAATAATCTATTGATATTGATGTTTTTTAATAATAGTGATGATGCTCTAATTCGTTAATTCCAACGTTTGGTGATATGTTACACTTCTGACTTTTCTTTGATTTCTTAACATTTCCTTTTTTTGGTCAAATCAACTCTGCGCAATTTTTTTTCTCTTGTATCATCAACAGTTTTTTTCATCAGAATCGTATCTTTGAGCATAGTTTGACCACGTTCAAAATTCATTTTTTTTCTATATTCAATAACGATACCACGCCAATGTTTTCAGAGCAAACTGCACTGTATCTTGAACAACTAAATGCGAGCGATCGTTGGATTGCTACGTTGCCAACAGTCCAGTCATGGCTTATTTGCTGTGTCACGCATGCTAGTTTAAAAGAGATCCCACTAATTCAGCGTTTGAACATGTATCGCGTCGCGCTACAACCGAGCCTAATTTTTGACACTACCTTAACTAAGATACAAAGGGAAGAAAACAAGGTATCTACGTGTATTTTTTTTTAAATAATTATTCGTTGATTGATCCATGACCTGTAACTAAGAAAAAAAATTATTAAAAATTTGCCATTATTTCCATCAAAATAAAAAAAATCTATCAATTACCACGAATATTAAGAATAAACAAGCTGAGATCAACCCCAAACCAAGGAACACAAAAAATACAATTACACAAGAAACTCCTAAGAAGAAACATAATGCAATTGGTCAAGATCCATCAGGTATTGGGGAAAAACTAAGGAATCGTACATAAAGGGTGATTCAAAAGTACTTTGACAAACTTCAGGAGGTGATACCTCACAATATTCTAATATGAATTGTCCAAATAAATATATGTCTGGAAACAATTCGTTTCCAAGATACAAGGTGTTGTAGTTTTATTTTTATTTTATTTTTTTTAAACTTTCGAAATACTGTCCTCAATTGAACGAAAATTGATATTGAGAAGTTTTTTGAGGTGTCGATTTAGATCCTGATGTTATTATTGCTCTTACTCGTAGGGGGCGCCACCTACACGTCTTTTTCTTTTTTGAAGATTCATAACGTTTTAAGCGTACTTCTAGCACATTTTTCAGTATAAAAATTAATTTCTCTATCATATCTACGTAAAAAAGCTACCACTGTAAAGACGCTATAAGCAACAGTTTTCTAGATATTTGGACTTGAAAATTTCAAGTCGATTATTTGATAATCGATGCGTGTTGAGTTATTACCATTATTTTGCATTTTTCACAAGAATGCTTAGGAAATAAATTTGACGTTTAAGTAAGTAGTTTTGGTTCAGTTGTAGGGGGCGCCACCTATTCTATTTGTTTTTACTCATTTAAAATACTTATGTTTGTATCAAGGGTGCAAAATCTGTATTTGTCTTAATAAAATTCGCAAGAAATATCAACATTGCATTTCAAGAAATTTGAATATGTAGAAAAAAATAAAATAAAGTAACTAAATTGTATTCAAATGAATTGTTCAAAATGTCCACCTTCAGCGAAGATACAGGCATTCAGTCTTCTGTCATTGAATCTCGTACCCGCTCAAAAATTATTGCTGTGTTTCTTATTGTTTCACAGGTGTCTACCATTCGGTTTCTTAGATCTTCCCCGTTCGCTACTGGAGTTTTATGAACTATTGACTTCAAATGTTCCCCAAAAATAAAAATCTAGCGGGTTTAGATCTGGGTACCTTGGTGCCCACGCCTGGTTAGGTTCTTTCTTCTACACCCCTACCAATCCATCGATATGGAAAGACAGTGTTAAGGAATTCCCTGGCTACAACGCTAAAATGGGCCGGAGCCCCATCATGCATGGGAATTTCTAATGGTACATTCTGAAGTAGTCCCAGTAATTCATTTTCTAAGGAGTATCTGTAACGAGAGATAAGTGCCATGTGAAGTGGAATGAATAGAAAAATCGAATTTAAACGGTTTTCTTCACATAAAGGATTCAATATAAAATTGAACCAGAGAAAGGTAGATCTCAGGTGAAAAACAACTACTTTCCTGGCAAATACCACGCAGAACGTTGAATGATATTCACCTGAAAATCCATGCATACTTCCATATAATACCACGCAGAACGTTGATAAGCTCGATTATGTTCAATTTAAGTCGTGTTCACCTAACAATCCGCATACCGGTTTCAGGCTTTGGCCCTCATCAGTACGGAGTAGTCAACCAAGTCACTTCTAAGGGACACTAACAAAATCATCGATCTTACCTATAGGTCGCCGGAAAGATAACTTTAACTGGCGGTACCAGTGACGAAAGAACACCCGAAAATAGATACCGCCAGTTAAAGTTTATTTTTCCGGCGTACCTATAGGTGTTACAAGATCGATGATGGTTTGTTTACGTTGTCTCACTCGCAGATTCTGACCTTGCTGGTTATCCGTACTGATGAGCCAAACTGAAACCTAGCATGTATGAACGACAATTGAACATAATCGCTTATCGAAAGAAAATTGCATTCATCATTGACTAAGTATCATGGATTTCAGGTGAATCTTCAACGTTCGGTATTACCTAGTACAGAAAGTAAATTCGATTCTTCACAATAAGATCTACCTGCCATTAAAGTTCTATCTTTTCGCATATCCTTAATAGGACCTAGTTTACAAGATCGATGATGGTTTGTTTACGTTGTGTCTCACTTCAGCCAGAGTTCTTGGACCTTTGGCTGGTTGGGCTACTCCGTACTGATGAGGCCAAGAAGCCTGAAACCGGTATGCGGATTGTTAGGTGAACACGACTTAAATTGAACATAATCGAGCTTATCAGAAAGAAACATTTGCATTCAATGTCCATTGATATTATATGGAATATGCATGGATTTTCAGGTGAATATCATTCAACGTTCTGCGTGGTATTTGCCAGGAAAGTAGTTGTTTTTCACCTGAGATCTACCTTTCTCTGGTTCAATTTTATATTGAATCCTTTATGTGAAGAAAACCGTTTAAATTCGATTTTTCGAGTATCTGTAAGTTGCGCCATTCAATCGGAACGGAAGAAAAAATGGACCTATCGAATAATTATCGATTATTGCCGCCCATACATTTCAAATAAAATTGATACTGATAATGTCTTTCACTGACTGCGTGCGGATTTTCCAGAGCCCAAACATGTTGTTAAGAAAGTTTGTGATAGCATTTCGGGAGAAGTTTACCTCGTCCGTGAAGAGACATATCTTAAAAATTGAGGATTTCTAGCCAATTTTCTCAAAAACCACTGACACATAGTAATGCGTTGGGGAAAGTCTCGTGACATAGGAGCTTGTACCCTTTGGATATGGTATGGATAAAATTGTTGATTGTGGATTATTCTCCAAACTGTGGACTGAGTAGAATTGAGAGTTCCAGCAATTATTCTTGTACTTGTTTCTGGATTCTCCTCGAGAGCGTTCGAAACAGCTTCTTCCAATTCTGGGGTTCGGACTGCTCGTGGTCTTCCAATAATATCAGCTGCCCTCCTGAAGCTACCTGTTTCTGCCAAACGACGGTGGAGACTGGTAAATGTTGGAGCTGAAGGCAGTACTCGATTAGGAAATCGCTCCTGGTAAATACGTCTTGCTTCGCGCGCATTGCCATCCGCAAGACCATAAACAAAATGCATATCGGCTAAATGAGTATTATTGTTTAAATAATACATTTTTTCAAACTTATTGTTTTAAAACTTACAGAAACTTCAACATAACGTTTAACTGTCATATAATATGTAATCACCACAACTACTTACTTAAACGTCAAAATCATTTCCTAAGATTCTTGTGAAAAATGCAAAATAATGGTAATAACTTCAACACGCATCGATTATCAAATAATCGACTTGAAATTTCCAAGTCCAAATATCTAGAAAACGGTTGCATATAGCCACTTGTAACAGGGGTAGCTTTTTTTACGTAGATATGATAGAGGAATTGATTTTTCCACTGAAAAATGTACTAGAAGTACGCTCAAAAAAGTTATAGATTTCCAAAAAATATAAAGACGTGTAGGTGGCGCCCCCTACGAGTAAGAGCAATGATAACATCAGGTTCGAATTTGACACCTCAAAAAACCTCTCACTACCAATTTTCGTTCAATTGAAGTCAGTATTTCGAAAATTATTCAAAAAAAACGAAAATAAGAATAAAACTTTAACACCCTCTATCTTGGAAACGAAGCGTTTCCGGATATATATTCATATGGACAATTCATATTAGAATATGTGAGGAATCACCTCCTGAAGTTTGTCAAAGTACTTTAGAATCATCCTGTATATTTGAATTCCAATAACACTGTATGTATGTAGTGAGCTCAGCATATCTTATTGAATCAATTTTGCATTTCCTGTTTCTTTATAGAAATTGAATCATATATAATATACAGAGTCGCTGATATATATGGAAACGGTCGATTATCTCCTAAAGTAAGATAGCTAGCGAAAAATGTTGGACACAAAAGCTTTGGGGTTTTTAAAAATCTATTATAATGAAGAAAAATTAAGTATACAGGATCAGTCAAAAAGTCATGACGAAACAAAGTCGCTTTTTCTGTATATTATTCCATATTTCAATTCTTCTCAGAATTCTAAATGAAATTGATATAGCACATCATATCCTAAATTCAACCGTTCTCGAGATATCGAATTTTGAAACTTACTCTTTACTTTATTAAAGAAAAAGTCCGAAATGATGGATATTTATTATGAAAATTAGACAAGGTGGAGTATTATGGATATGATTAAATTTTAATTATCAACTTTTTAGAGAAAATAAAAAAGCATAATTGTTCAGGATTGATAAAAATGGATGAAACGAAAAAATGTATTTTTTAATGAATGTCCTGGATATTTTAAAGTTTATAAAAACTATAGTTATGCTAGAAAAAAAAAGATAAAACAAGTTTTAATAAACAACAAATATTTTCTTTGTAATTCTATGTGATAAGGTGCTCAAAGTGTTCACCATTTACTTCCTGACGGTAATGAATTCGCTGAACAAAAATTTGTAGTGAATCTAAAATCATGTTGGGACGAATGGTGGAAATTTCATGCCCTATCCTTTCTTGACACTCTTCGATATTTTGCGGCCAATTTTTGTAGACTACATTTTTTATGTAACTCCACAGAAAGGAGTCAAGTGGAGTCATATCGGGAGACCTAGCTGGCCATTCAGTGGCCCCCTGCGTCCAATATATTTATCAGGAAAAGTTACATCTAGATATGCCCGTACCACACGTTCCAAAATGTGGAGGAGCCCCATCTTGTTGGAACCATATTTGTTCTGTCGGCAAATTGGGATTGTTATTGTTTCGGAATAATCTTCCGAGCTCTGGAATAATATGCTCTTGCCAAAGTAATAAATATCGTTCAGTGTTCAAATTTCCGTTCATAAAATAGGGTCCTATGACGTGTCCACCAATAATGCCACACCAAACATTCACTTTTTGTCGTCGTTGAGTGTGAACTTCCTTCATTCAACGTGGATTTTGGTCTGACCAATACCTACAGTTGTGTCGGTTTAAACAGAATGTAGATTCGTCAGAAAACAATATGTGGTTAACAAAGTTGACATTTTCCTTTAATTTGTCCATAATAACTTCACAGAAGTCGATTATACGATCAAAATCGTCTTCACTCAATTCTTGTAACAAATTAATTTTATATGGATGGGTTTTTTGCAGTTTGCAAATTTTTTGAATGGAATATCGACTCATGTTATGATTTAAAGCCCTCTGTTGTGTCGAATTTATTGGATTTTCCACCACATCTAACATGACATGCAAATAATTCTCTTCATTCGTAACGCTCACTGGTCTTTCACTTTTTTATCAATCTTTGACACCTCCAGTTTCATGAAAACGCTGCAATGTTTTTGAAACGGTTGATTTAGATATAGGTTCCCGATCGGGATGCAATTCATTAAAAATATCCACTACTTGGTCACAACTTCGTCTTCTATCACCATATCCTATGATCATTAAAATTTCAATATGCTCGGTTTCACTTAAACGTGCCATTTTTGAGCGAAAATTATTCACATTAAAGGTATTTTTTTGACATGTGTTGTCAAGATCATTACTGTCAGACAAAAGGAAGATGCGGCGTTGTTATGGAGCTAAAAACTTTCAAAAGTAACCTGAACGACTATAAATTTAATGGACTGAAATATTTTTATTTATTCAAAAGCAAGTTATTTTCTAAATTCGATATTTCGAAAACGGTTAAATTTAGAATATGATGTGCTATATCAATTTTATTTAGAATTTTGAAAAGAATCTAAATAAGAAATAATATACAGGGTGTTCCATTAAAGAAGAAGCAACTTTTTGACTGATCCTGTAAACTTCATTCTAATCCATTTTGAAAACCATGAAACTTTTGTGTCTTAACATTTTTCGCTAGATATCTTACATTAGGAGATAGTCGACCGTTTCCATACATATCAGCGACCCTGTATGAATTGAATGCGTTGACATATAATGACAGAAAATAGTGGGGTTTTATTGCAAAACCATCTCGAATCAACTAGTGGTTTTATCAGTATAAAACAGCAAGAAGACATTTTATCACTATAAAACTGATTTGATTGGTTCTCTGTTTGAAATTTCGGCCATTTGATTGGCTCAAAAATGAAGAGGGAAATAGTCGTTAATAAAACAAATTAGACTCCTTCCACTCACGTCTTCACTGAAAAACATTGTTTGGCTGACAATTTTGAACAAGACGGTCAACAACTAGACTTTTGAAAAAGTACGAAAATCAACGGAAAAATTCCCAATATTTGCCCAGCTACTATATGAACAATTCCTGTTCTGTTCAATCACCTCTAGAAATGTCCTCCATCAACTACCCATCCCATTAGATCAAGTCAACTACTAACAAAGTCCAACCCGATCCCCAAATCACTACTGATCATTTTAGGAGCTAAAATTATTTGCAACACCCTAGCGATGAGAAAAACAACGCATAATCGAGGCCGACTTGAGATATAGTAGGGTTGTAAGTTTATAAACTCTGTATTACCACAAGAAGTGATAACATTAATATTGGAGATTCACCACGACCCAAAACCGACAAGAAATTGGACGGAGTAAGGAAATGCCAAATCAGTTTAACTGGAGAATTATAATCTAGATTCTCACTTTTTTATGATAATAATATCTATATTTTCGAATAACAATTTGTTAGCATTCATTACTCATAATTTTTTGACATTTCCAGAAACAAATAGAAACTATCAATTCAAATCATTCTTGTACCTTTTGGCCAATCAAAATAATCGTGTAGTGGGAATTTTCCACATAGAAAATTGCGGCGGGAATTCTTTGAGGTATTTTGTCTTTATTGTCTGACAACGACTATTTTTGATTTGATGTCTGTCATCAATTCACATGAGAAGTGGAAAATGAATAAAAACTTATTTGATGAAATCGGTGAGAAAATCAAGAAAAATGCTTGTAAAAATACTATGACAAGCAACATGTCAATTTGAAAACAATTTCAAACATTTCGCGAGGAAAAGGGCTATAAATACACCAACAACATAAAAAAAAAATAACAAAAATTTTTACCGACGAAAACATCAATTGAAAAGCAAAACATAAGATAAACCTTCTTAGTCTTAATGATAATTGAGCTCCTAAACTAATGTGAGTAACTAATTTTGAGTCAGCGCCAAACAAAAAATTATCGATGATAATTTATTACTTTGAAGAGGTAATCAAAACGCCGCTGTGCATCTCGCTGCCATCATTTTACGCCTTACCTAATTCAATTGCTGGTTAGTTTGGTTACTCACATTAGTTTAGGAGCTCAATTATCATTGAGACTCAGAAGGTTCATCTTATTTTTCGCTTTTCAGTTGATTTTTTCGTTATATTAATTTTTCCACACCCCAAAATTCGGAGATGACTGGGATTTGTCAATATGTTTCAACAAAACAAGGTTACCTGGACAATTTCCTGAATAAAAGTACTCGTGTGGAAAATCGATCGCAGCAACGATTTTTGATAAAAATGCATTTTTGTTCGACGACATCCAACCTGAGATGTCTACCATTATTCGAAAAGATTAATTTGTTATGAAAATAGAAATTATAGGTTCAATGTTCATAACGAATTTTTATCATGCAAACACGTTTACCTTACAAAACTCCTGGTGTAAATAATCAATCGCAAGCCGCAAGAGCAAACAGAAATGCAAAATCCGCTACAAAAACTGCTCAATACATTTTCTTAGTCGGCGCAAACACCCTCTCTGCACTTGAAATAGCATGGCTTCACAATGTAATGTAATTCTATTCAACAAGGCATCTCTGGTGTGAATAGGTGTATCGTGAACGAGGCTTTTCAGATGTTCCCACAGAAATAAATCCAATGGATTTAAATCCGGAGACCGCGGTGGCCATGAATATGGCCCACCCCTACCAATCCATCTATTGGGGAAAATCTGGTTCAGATGGTCCCGCACAATCAAACTAAAATAAGGAGGAGCGCCATCATGCATAAACCACATATTTCTTCGGGTTTGCAATGGAACATGTTCCAAAAGTCCATTCAAATCGTTCTGAATGAACTCCAAATAACGTTCTCCTTTCAATCGGTCATGTAGAACGAATGGTCCTATGAGATGGTTTCCTATGATATCAGACCAAACATTCACGTTGAATTTCCGTTAGTGTTTGCTTTGCAATATCCCATGGGGATTTTCTTCGGCCCATATGTGGAGATTATGAGAGTTGATTACTCCATCTCTACTGAAACCTACTTCATCAGTGAATAAAACTCGAGTAATAAAAGTCATATCCTCTCTTTGCTTATCCAGGAACCAATTGGCATATTCCAGTCGTGCTGGAAAATCTTCAGGTGTCATGGCATGTACCTTCTGGATGTGATATGGGTG
Source organism: Gonioctena quinquepunctata (assembly GCA_018342105.1). NCBI lineage: Eukaryota > Metazoa > Arthropoda > Insecta > Coleoptera > Chrysomelidae > Gonioctena > Gonioctena quinquepunctata. Next base: position 39,243 of record JAFIRS010002578.1, on the reverse strand, counting down.
GAGCAGTTGTTCCCTAATTATTCTATGAATAGTGGACTTGGATGTATGGAACTGTTATGATGGGTCTCTGATGCTCATTGAAGGATCATCAGCGACAGCTTCCAAAATATTTTCCTCCAATACAACGGTACGCACAGCCCTGGGAACGCCCTCACCACCTCGTTTTGGCAAAACTGAACCTACAATAATATCGAAATAAAACAACAGGCTCCAATTAATTATCCATTAGACATACCTGTCTCCCTCAAGCTGCGATCGACACGCTTGAACGTTTCTCTTGCTGGTAACGTTCGATTGGAAAAATGCTCGGCATACAGACGACGGGCTTCTGCAGCATTACCAAATGCTCGTCCATACAATGCATGCATATCTGCATATTCGTTGAATGTAAACTGTTCGGCCATATCAAAACACTTCAAACTGTCCAATCAGAATATTGACAATACAATGACAACGCACCACTCAACAAAACAAAATCGCATTCCAGTTGTCATTTTTTATCTACACTAATTTTATTTTTTTCTACAAGGTGTTTTTGTCAACATCTGTGGAAGAAATGGAACATAAATTTATTCACCGGATATTTTTCACCTATTCATGTGCAGCCGTTTTTGTAGTTTATTCGTTTGCTTTTTATTAGTTATGTCTCCCGATGTGCGTTTTTTCACCTAAATTTATCTTCGGGTTAAAGATTTTCTCCCATGAAATTATACTTATCAGTGAAACTCCTCAACATTTAAGCTGTGAATGTTGAGTTTCATGAGATTCAGATAACACAACACGAAACGTGCTTATTCCACGCGTCCATACGAAATATGGACTGAATTCGATATTTCATAGTGGAGTAGCTTGTTAGTTCAAAAACACCACGAATCTAAATAACTTGATATTTCATTTGAAAAAATATCTACATTGTGAATGAAACTTCCAACTAGGTATGTACTTTTTGTTTACGACTTTATTTTAGCATATTTTGTATTATCCCTGTTATTAATGTTGTTGAATTAACGTTAGCATTAGTATTTCTACTGTGAAAATTTTTCATTTCAAATAATGGTGGACGATCGGGTTCATCGAGTAAAACTGCATTTTTATTAGGAATCGTTGCTCCGATCGACTTTCCACACGAGTACTTTTATTCAGAAAATTGTCTACGTAACCTTATTTTGTTGAAAACTATTGAAAAATTATCTGTCATTTCAAAGTTTTGGGGTGTGGACCATCGGGGGTAGGCCGTTCCTGACTTTGTAGCTAAACAACTGACTCCTGAATGAAAGCTCATCGAAGAAATTCATTTGTTTAGTCAATCACCAAAATTAAGATGATTTTGAATATTCACTTTGAAAGTTATCAAAGAAAAACATTTTTCATATTGTAACTTTGAGGGCCCGTAACTTGGTAACGAAGGCTTTTAGGAACAAAAAATATATGAAGTACTGGTGATATTTTGACCCTATCTATACATTTCCGAGAGGAAAAGAGGAAGTCTAGGGACACCCTGTATAATATAAATTAATTTTTAAAGTTCTGGTTTGTTAATTCCATCACTTTGTATATATTTCCATCCTTCCATAGAATGTTATTATTGTGACGGATGTAGGAGGATCTGTCAATGTCAACTCCATATGTGTGCCAATTTTCACAAGTGAAAAATCAATCATCCCCTATCTTTCTACCCATAGGGGTGAATAATTTCATTTCGAATTGAAATTTGATCAACTATGAGTTATACCCTATCTATTAAAAAAAGAATCATCCAAATCGGAAAACCCACTACAAAGTTATGCCTGATAGAATCGGTTGACGGATCAAAATTCAGACGGTGAACGATCTATATCCTCCATTTTGCTACACTTAGGGATTGATTTTGTTGTTCAAACTCAAATGGGACCAACTTCGAAGTACAATAGAAAAAAAATCATCGGAATCGAACTGCTCTGTGAAAAGTTAAGCGTGATCATACATAAAAAAATATGCGCTTCGACTAGAGAACCTCCTCCTTTTTGATTTCGTCGGTTAAAAACTGGTCGACATTTCAAAAGACTATGCCCATCGGGCTCTTGTGTCTATTACCTGGCAACAAGTTGTCGAGAATCTGTCAAATAATTTTCAATTTATTCTTATTCCCTTGCGATATTACAACTGATAATATAATCAAAAGGATAAACTCTGAATATCAATTTTCTAATAATTTTTCGTGTTCCTCTAAATATTTTTTCCACCATTATCGTGAGAAATCACCATTATAGATTTATATTTCGAAGAATAGTTTTTCTGATGCAATTGGCTCATATATACAGTGCTTCTCAAAAGTCCCCTCCCCCCTCTTATTTTTGGAACGATTATACATAAACAAGTGAAATTTGGAAACTGAATATTAAAGGTTGTTAACTTCCCCACTAGTGATGACAGATGACGGAATCGTCAAAGATGACGTCACAAGGCCAATGTGACCAATAATTTTAAATGGAACCCTGCGGCGAGCGACACCTCTTTCAAAAAGGTATCGGAAAAACCTATTCAATGATACTAATTTTGTTCGTGTTTATGGTAGTTTTGGCAACTCGCTTTTAAAAAACGCTCAGCTGTGATGAATTAAATCAGTTAATACTAAAATTCCAAATTCAAGCTCCGCCTCTCAATAGTTGTCAAATAAGCTGACGTTTTTGTTAGTCTCCCTAATTCGACGTTTTTGTAATTGTCCAAGTTTTTGTACATTTAATAATTTGTGTATTGTTGATCGAACGTTTAACTGTTTTTGCAGCTTTTGGTACTTTCAATATTTTTGTACATTTCAATAACTCGTTAAACTGTTGTGAGCCGAACGTTTGAGTGCTTCAAGAAGCGAAATGGTACGTGCTTTAGGTGATAAAGTAGCAGCGATCCTAATTCTTGGTGAAACTGGACAAAATATTCATGCAGCAGAACGCTTTTCTAATGAGAGGTTTCCCGATCGTCCCATTTCGAGGACTTATTTTAGGGAGTTTCTTCGTAAGTTTGAAACAACGGGTAGTATTAATGATGCGAAACGATCTGGCAGACCACAAATTTCTGATGAGAAAAAAATTGATATACTGGCAGAAGTTATAGTTAATCCCACTTCTTCAACAACTCACGTTGCATCTACCTGTGAAGTCAGTCGAAGTACAGTACACAGGGTGTTGAAAAAAAAACAAATTTCATCCATACAAATTAAAAATGGTTCATCAACTCTCAGACGACGACCGAGACCGAAGACTAGAATTTTGTGAAAATATGGAAACTAAAATTAACCAACAGCCAGACTATGTCAAAACAATTTGTTTCAGTGACGAAAGTACTTTCTATCTAGATGGAAATGTGAATACACAGAATGTGAGGTATTGGAGTGACGCAAATCCTCACCTGTTTCGTGAAACACATACCCAATTTCCCCAGGTGAATGTTTGGGCAGGTATCCTGGGAAACCACATCGGTGGGCCTCTTTTTTTGAATACTAATTTAACTGGTGAGATTTATCTGGAGCTGTTGCAAAACGCAATGGAACCGTTAATCCTAGAAATTTTGGAAGATAATCCAGATAAATTCGGCAATTTGAAAATAACATTCCAACAGGATGGTGCTCCTCCACACTATTACGGTACAGTAAGACGGTATTTGGATGAGGAGTATCGTGGTAGATGGATTGGACGACGAGGTTCAACGGAATGGCCAGCTCGATCACCGGACCTCACACCTTTGGATTTTTTTCTGTGGGGGTACCTTGAATCGAAGGTTTACGCCACTGAACCTGACAATATTGACGTTTTAAAACAACGTATTGTTGCAGAATGTGAGGCTGTTTCCGCAGACACATTTGCAAAAGTACGAGAAGAGTTTAAAAATAAGATACTTCACTGTCAGGAAGTAAATGGAGGTCACTTCGAGCAATTTCTTTAAGTAGATACTGATTCTCAAATCTGTAATTAATATCATACTAAATGGAATTTGAATTTTAATGTTTACTAATGAGCCATTAAAACTGCCATAAACACAAACAAAATTAGTATCATTGAATAGGTTTTTTCGATACCTTTTAAAAGAGGTGTCGCTTGCCGAAGGGTTCCATTCAAAATTATTGGTCACAATGGCCTTGTGACGTCATCTCTGACGATTTCGTCATCTATCATCACTAGTAGGGAAGTTTACAACCTTTAATATTCAGTTTCCAAATTTCACTTGTTTATGTATAATCGTTCCAAAAATAAGAGGGGGGGAGAGGACTTTTGAGAAGCACTGTATAATATAATAATTCCACTAACCAAGGTCGCAATCAACCCAAGAAACTATCAATACATACATTCGTGACACGCCCAAAAAAATATCACGCCAGATTTATATCCCTTTTTCTGAGGCTATAACCTTCCGTCCTTAGAGATTTCAAAATAATCCACAATAGTATGGCGGAAAAACGTTCGTTGAAGAAAGGGTGAAATTGTATTTTTTTATTTACATCAATTTTGCAACTCCTGTTTCTTCCGTTTACGAATTTGTGGGTATTCTAAATCTTTATCGACCCTTCCAGTTTTCTTAGATGTACGAATAGCATACTTCGTTAAATCTGCAACAGAAAAGTTATGAGGTAATCTATGAAATGATATTACATCAATAAGTTAAAAAACTGAAACCCGACTACTGAAAAATCACGCCCTAAAAATTATGTGGCAAGAAAATATTCTCATCTGAAATTGTGATGTACAAATTATTAAATTTGTATCGTCTATTAAATATACAACTCACCGTAATATAGTTTAATGTATTCAATACATATTCATAGGGATGTTCAGAGGATAGCCGTGGTCATATAATGACAAAGGTTTTTAATTTTCTATCCAGCAATATAGATTTTTTTATTTTGTTTATTCTTCATCAAGAAAATTGAATTTGGAAATGTGCTTCAAATGTATGCAATCAAATGTATCTTATACTTTGCCTAGGTGCTGAATATCTGTCCAAACTGACTTTTCCAATTGATTTTGTGTCATAAATATCCGATTTAAATGTATCGTTTTTTCTGATACGCAGGTGGTAAGATGCCCAACAAAAAGAAGGAACTGAAAAGGGTTTCTTTTTACATCAGAAAAAATTATACATCATCATTATTTTAAACAATGAGTCTATCGGTTACCCAAAGAACTGAGATTTTTATATTATTGGGATGTGGTGATAAAATGAGAACGCAGAAGCGAAATCCTCAATACTAAGTATCTTGACCGTCACATTTCTCAGTCTACGGTTAGAATAGAAAACAAAATTCGTGAATTTGGAAATGTCACAGATATTCCTAGATCTGGTAGGAAACGCATTTTATCCGATAAAAAGAAATCGGATGTATTGTTAGATATTCAAAATAATACTCATAAACCTACAAAGAAATTGCCACCGATATTAATATTAGTCTTCTAAAAAAAAATATGACCCATATAAAATTCATTTGGTTCAAGAACTTAAGGTTGGCGACAAATATGGCTTGTAAAACTAATTCGATAGGGGAGCCACCATGCATTATAGTGAGTATGTATCCAAGTCTCAAACCGTGCAAATCAGTAATTATAGTCGAAACTAATTTCTACTGCGAGACAATAGCCGGAGAACTGGCCGGCGGGCTCTGTGGCCGATAAAGTTACGTACTCCATGTAATAGCTGTCTTGAAGTATCAATTATCATTTGGAGGTGAAAAATGACTCGTGAAATAGTTATTCCGAAATAACATTCTTTCAAAATAAAATCCGACGTTGTTATATCCATTAGTATGAGGTCCAACAAAGGTTAAAAAAATGAACCTAGAGATTCGTGATTATAATGGCGGGCTCGGCAACATGCCAGTTGGGTTGTCTTGTGAAGGTGAAATAAGAAAATCCCCGTTACGGATTTTACGGCAGAATATATTATTCCAGCGCCAGCGGCAGATAAATTGTTATTGAATTTTGAATTTTGATATTATTCTAGTGAATGTTTCGAAAATCACGCATTGTCAACCGGACATATATCAGTTTTGAGTCCCAGGTTCATATGAATTTGGATTGCGACTTTTTTGTTGGTTTGTTTGGGAATGAACCGATTTTTATGGAATCAATGAATTATCTTTGGATACCATAATTCACTTGTTGAATTCTCACAACAGAAGTTGGAAGGTGCAGGTCATAGTTTTTGGAAGAAAAAAAAAATCCCAACCAAACTTTGTTCGAATTTCACAAAAAAGCAGTTTCCAATGTCTGTGGCATTTTTACGGTTCATTCTACGTGGGCCTGAACCAGGCGAGTGATTAAATGCGCTTTACTCACATGTTTTAAATCTGATTTTTTCCACTTTCGCAGAAATTAAAAGTAATTATTTTGCAATTGTTGTATAAATTACTATTGTGTCATTAAGTCGTCGAAACAAAATTGCAACTAGCCTACTAAGAATTGAATTACAGGGTGTTACCAAATAAGTGCAAAAGTTTTTAGGTGGTGATTCCTTGTCGAAAATTGAAGGGGTTCTTTCATTTAAACAAAAACTTTCCTTGAAAAGTTACATGCTTCCAAAAATGAGAAAAAAATATATTTAATTTTTTCATGAAATTGCTGAAGAGAAGAAATGACATTCCGTGGGCATGTTCTACCAATAGAAAGCCCACCTATGAATATTTTTTTAATTTTGTTGTGTTCTTTCAAAGGGGTGAAACATGCAACCCCTATTCCATTTTTTACCAGAACTTTTCAAACAAACATAATTTCTCAATTTAAAATATGTGTTGGAAATAACGATTCATTGCAAAACTTTTTTAACATTTGTGTTGTGTCCGTAAAAGCAATAGTTTCCTAACAAAAAAATAAAATACAACATTATGCGTGAACAGATCTTCTGTAAATGGAATCGAAAAAATCTAGGTAGGTGGACAGCCACCTATAAATATTTATATTTGACCGGATTTCATGGATGACTAGAAAGAATTGAATATATATATATATATATATATATATATATATATATATATATTCAATTATCTCTAGTCCTCTATGAAATCCGTCAAATTCTGACAAAAAATTGATAATCTTCGACCCCAAAAACCCCCTCATACCACTTTTGAATAGAATCAGGCCATAATTACAAAACTATTCATCTCAAATTCATGAATTTTCACAAAAAAAAACATAATCTCCGACCCCAAACACTCCGACATACCAATTTTGAATAGAATTGGACCATAGTCGCAAAACTCGTTCGCCATCTTGGAGCCGCCATCTTAAATCAATAAATTTTGACAAAAAATCAATTATCTTCGACCCAAAGAACACCCACATATTAATTTTGAATAAAAGCGCCCTATAATCACGAAACTCGGCGGCTAGTTTCTACTGTGAAGGGGAGTCCGTGACGAGCTACTGCTTATTCTTAATACGTTTGTGATCTTTGAGAAGTGTTTATGAAAATGGCATCGGGTGCAAACTTAACACCAGTTAAACCCAATACATTTGTTGCATACTCTGGAATCTCTAGTAATTTCAATAGGACCCGAAAATTCATCTGATTCGGATACCGATGATGACTGTGAAATGGACATTTAGGTAAGTAACTACATACATTCATTACCATCACTATTTCCAACTAAAACATTTTAGGTAAGCTGCCGGAGTCGCGCACAGGACGCAGTTATAATAGTTTGACAAGTGTAACTTTGATACATCCAATAATCGATTAATTTTCAATGATTACTCTAAATTTAATATTTTCATAAACATTATATTGGAAAGTTTTATAAATAAATAAATAACAAAACATGGTTTACCGAACGCACGTCACTGATCAGTACTCTTACCATCGATGCTTTTTAATAATTTCATCGTTCTACTGTTATTGTGTCGGAGGTTTTTGAAATTGTTTATTTAAGTTTTATTGCTTCAGGAAATTCAAAATTAGCACGACAATTATGTTTTTGTATTTGACAATTGTTAGAGCTTCCGGCTGTGAGAAAATATTCAATTGAGCATTGTTGAAATATCATAAAACTGCTTCTATTCGTCCCAGTACTTTCTGACATACTTCAATCGGAAATATAAGCTCCAGCATGCCGACCAAGCGTTCTGGCAACTCTCCGTGCTGAAAATATTCAACTCGAGCCACGTGGCGAATTATTTATCTAAAAACAAGTTTGCCCCGACTTGTGGTGAATTTCATGGCTCTTTCTCATAAGGAAAATATCCACTAGATTCTTACCTTTCATACAAATACCACAAAACAGCAAGAATACAACACAAAAGTAGGTTGAAATGAATAAAATCCAATTTTTCAATGTAAAAATACTCCCCAATACTTCCGCCAGCATTCTATTATTTCCGCAGCAACTGAAAAATGTCCAATATATTCCTCGATCACCAGTTTCTCTGAGACCCTTTCATCAACTTCCGAAAGACTGAATAAAAAGTTCAATAAAATCGATTTTTTAGGTGGAAAGGAGTTATGTCAGAACTGTCACATGAATTACGTCTGTCATCATCTGCCATTTTCTTACACTGTGCTAGTTTTCAGCAATCATGTGAAAATATTCCCATCCACTTTTCAGAGTACCCTATTTATAGGTGAGTGTAGCTGCTCATTTTAAAATACCGCAATTTGGTCTTCCATAAATCGCAGGTCATTAAACGTGATATGAAAAATTCCATATTTGAGTGAATAGATTTTGTGACAGGAATACTTGAAGAACCATAAAAATATTCATTGAAAACACAAAGGAGGTGATTTGAGGACGATATATCATACAATGTGAGTATTACTACTTTTTACCAGTTTCTAATATTTTCTGAATTGTTTCCAAACGTCTGAGAATCGCTCGAGTGCCACTTGAACCATATCGATGGAAAGCATAGAATTATGTTAGCTCTTTTCCACATGCTTTCAAGCTCCAATAGTTTTTAAAGAACGATAATTATTGGTCAATTTGCTGTTAGTTTCTTCCACCTTCTATTTCAGTAAAATTTAGAATACCTACGTATTTTCGTTTGCTGAACACGAATCTGCAACGAAAACTCTGTGCTCTCGAATGTTTTCGAAGTAACGACCCTTAGAAATCCAATGTATCGTTTATCTACCTTCTGCATTTCTATTAACATTCTTTCATTACTTATATGCCATCTTTTATATTGATGTAACCATGATTCATTCACTTTCGTCAAAATAAACCTTGTCAGTCTCAATAACTAAGCTCCTAAACTAATGTAAAAAACTTTGTCGTGATATGAACAGTTTGATTCGATAATTCTCAAAAACGCTTCAGTTAACGCTTTATATCTCGAGAATATCAATCTTAGCGATTCGATTTATGAGACTTTCTTTGTAGGAAATTGAATTTCCTACAAGTTTGTCATTTACATTTTTTCCATAAATGCAGTCATTTATGAAGTAACGTCAAAAAAATTTGAATTTTCTACAAAAATCAGATTTAGTGACCCGTACAATCTTACAGGTGCAGATTACAGCTACGTCGCAAAGCATTTTGTAATCCTGGGTAAATCGGCTTGGTACGATATGATAGCATAAATGCCGCTGAGTTATAGATATTTGAAAAAAAATATCAAAGTTTAAGTGTATTTCAAATGGGAAATCTTTCCAAGCTCTGGGAAAGTACTCAATGTTATTACGGGCTCAAATTTTCAGGAAATTTTTTTTGGGCATTTCCAACATCATTTTCGTTTGGGACCAAAAAAAAATTAAAAAAAAACACCCTAATATATGTATAATGGATCGGGATAACACAAAAAGGGGTTAACGGAAATAACGGGAAAACGGGAAAAACGGGAAAACGAAAACGGGAAAACGGGATAACGGAAAACAAGACGATGGGAAAACGGGATGAGGGGATAACTGGAAAACGGGAAAACGGGATAACGGAAAGCGGGCAGAGTCAAAAGCATAACAGAGATGGAACAACACAAAGAAAAACATAGGAAATAAAGTATACGCGGACGAAAGTTTTAAATTCTATGCTGACGAGAGTTTTCAGAAAAAATTTTTAGGGAATATAGAAATTTATACAAGACAACGTCTGACGGATCAGCAAATATTGAATATTGATAAAAAAAAATAAAAAAATATGGTATTATCTAGACAATTCAACTCATGTATAAAAAATCGCATATGCCACAGTGCAATTGTCAGTTTGACAGCAGCAAAAGTTAGCTGCAACTTTTACAGCGACAAATGCACTAGTGGTTTTTTCACTTATTCATTTGTTTATCAATTATCGCGGTGTTGGTTGCCAAAATAAATAAAGTTTGCATTGATATGTTTCTAAATTTCTTATTCGTTAAATTTTCCTGCCGAATTACACTCGATGTTTGATTGATATCGGGTAAATTTGTGTTGTTCAAATTCTTAACTGTTTCCTTTAGCAATTTGACTCAAAAAACTATCAACCTTAAAACGCTCCACCTTCGGTGTCGCGTTTTTAATAGTTGTCAGTTTTTCTCGTCTAATTGCTCGGCAACAGTTTCTCATTAAACAACCCAAATTTACTTACCCGATGAAATACAAACCTCTCGTGCAATTATAAGTGACTATTAAGAAAAAAGTCTACAGATTTCTCATAAAAACAGCCTATTGTTAATTAATAATTTTTTTTAGAGTTCACGTTTAAATTCCAAGTCGGATAATTGTTGAAAACAAAAGATCCTGAAATTATTTTGCTCCATGGAAACCTCTTGACAACTACACTCAATGAGTTTATCAACTTGCGGTATTTTGAATTGTTATAATGTATTTATTATGAATTATTTAAGCTACAACAAAATCAAAAAAATAAGAAAGGTACCAAAAAAAAATTTCCATTGAATTTATTGTTTTAAGATATGAAGAAGCTATCATATAACATTCGTTTTAGATTTTTAGCGCTATTTGTTTGAACCTTTTTTTTCAAACAAATGGATTGATAACATTTTTTAGAAAAAATATCATTCTGCCATTTCATTTGTTTTAAAATATTATGATTTAAAAAAACCTTATTTGTTCATTGTTTGAAAATGTTTTTTGTTTTAACAAATTATTGAGATACAGTTTTTGTGTTAAAAATAATGATATACGATTCTCTGCAAAATTCAGAAAAAAAAATTTCATTTATATTCAATTTGTTTATCGAATGAACCATTTGTTACAAATATGTTTATATTTTTTTCGATTCAGAAAAAAATTACGAAAATAACCATATGTAATAAAATGTGAAAACATTTTTTTAAGCATTTTTTATTTTGGTACATTTCAAAAATATGTTAGAAATACGGTAATGGACTTTTCAAACGATTTCAAAGAGAATACATTTATCATCGGAATGTGCCCAAAAACTATTGTTGATCATCAGTTTCATGCAATTGTTTAAAAAAAATCGATGGTTTCTTTTTTATTTTTCGATCTTTCATGACTCTCATCAACTATCGAAGATACAGCAATAGACTTCGAAGACATTTCCATAAGTAATAAAATATCTACCAGAAAAATTTGGATCAAAACAATAACTCTGCTAGTTTAAAAAATACATGCATTTTTATTAACAATCAACTGATTTCAACTCCGGTTCATTTTATTTTCTCATTTATAATTTATGTCGGATTTGCTGTTAATAAGTTATAATATAATTGTAAAATTGTTTTTAACCGCTTTCTTAGTTGTTTGATCAACCTTCGGTAGTTATTTATCGAGTTAAGATCACGGGGGCCTCACCTTTTATAGTAGGATTCGAATCCACTCTTGGGGCCTTGAAAAATGTTTGCCGGCTGCAGGAGTCGAACCCGCAATGGGTGGAATCAGTGGGCACAAGACTGACGCTCGTACCACTGAGTCACTAGCCCCGTTTAATATTATTTTAAGCTCATATACATTTATCTTGCTGCTTCTTTTGTGTATCATTTTTCCTCCGATCCCCTATACTTGGTTTTGGTGTATACGAGTATTTAATCACAGAAAATAATGAAAATTGTTTGTGGCATTCAGACGAGAAAATGAAAACTAGAACTGAAAAATAAAAATGTGGATCGGCCAGGATTCGAACCTGGGACCTTTCGATTTCTAGTCGAACGCTCTGCCAACTGCCTTGTTTGAAACCGGCGATTCATACTTTTAAATTCAGTAGTGTGTTAGTAACGAAGATGATGAGGGTTAATGTGATGCATGAAAACATTCACGCATGCACACCTAATGAAATTATATTGGTCTATCCGCTGGTGTCAATCATGTTTACGATTTTTGACCAACTTCAAAACCGGAAATGTTCAAGTGTGCATGACTCAAGCCAAGTAAATATAAATAATGAAGTGGATAGCGCCTGTAATTGAATATCAATGAAAATAGTTTGTGGCATTCAGACGAGAAAATAAAAACTAGAACTAAAAAATAAAAATGTGAATCGGTCAGGATTCGAACCTGGGACCTTTCGATTTCTAGTCGAACGATCTGCCAACTGAGCCACCAGTCCTTGTTCGAAAAATAATCTTGGGAATTTTTATTGAATGCCAATAGATCGGATTGTGTATTGATTACACGTTTTCCGACATGTTTTTGTGTTTTACCTCGTTTTTTTATCAAATGTGATCCTCGTCATAACGAACTGAAAGGCTTTTCCACACAATTTCGTACTCCCAAACCTCATGTCAGTAAGAAACTTATATTTGGCTGAATTTCAATTTTTTAAATCGATACATTGATGTAACGCCTGATGGACCTTAGGTCTGTCCGAAACATGCACCATCCCTGTTTTAGAGGGTAATAAACATTGTGGGGTATGACTAAGAGTTTTCTTGGAACATTACAAAATAACTGTTTTGGTAAAGTAGAACCAGAAATCTAAGAAGGTCGTAAATCACCAACCACTTGAGTTATCAGCAGGCGGTGGATTCCACGAAGAGTTGTACCTGCCCTAGCCATTGAATTTTGTTCTCTAGGTAGGTATAATGATATTGGGTTAAGATAATTATTAAGAAAAATAGCTTGAATATATGTTGAAAAAGGAAACATTCTCAATTAAATGTTTCCTTTTTCAACATGAATACCCCACAAGAGGTTATCTTGACGATGGAAGATAGTGACTAAAGTTTATCTTTCAGTCGCAGATGATTCCACATCTGATTTTATGAACATCCTGTTTATATTTTCAACAAATCAAGCTTGAATATAATTGAGAATTGTTTATTCATATATAATATATGATAATAATATATATATATATATGTATATATATAATTAGATTCTATTATATAATAATAATATATGATATACCTAATTAATGTAAAATGTCAAACTTTATTCTTTATAAAAAGTTCAGCTTCTCGATAAAAGGTATTTATAAACAAAATTACTCACGAAGATCAGTTTCACTTTCACTGCCGTCATCCAAATTGATAATAAACTTTTCTTTGGGAATTTCTTCTATATCCATATATGACTTTTCCACCTTTTTGATATGGGAAACACACTCGGCCCAGCTGCTATCAGGAATGTTTGCAGTTTCTGTTTGAATAAGAGCTACCAGAGTTGAACTTGAGGTTGGAGAAGTATTATTTCTTCGAACTGCTGACTTAAGCTGATGCCATATATGTTCAATTGGGTTAAACATATACAGTGATAAGGAGGAAGTCTGAGCCCCGTATGTCCCAAGCTTTCAGCCAATGAATTACAAAAATATTTCTTTTTTATCGAATAACTGCGTAACTTCTAGTAACTGTTTTTTGTGTACTTTTTTCCTCATAGTACATATCATTATTTAACATATATTCCTGTATAGTGGCTTTGGTGTCATTTGAACACAGTGCTTTATCTAGTCTTCGACTGTGGTAGCTAGCATTATCCATGACGATAATACTGTTGGGTGGAATATTTGGTATGAGTTAATTTTGGAACCAGTCTTCGAATAATTCGGCTGTAGTATCATCATGATAATCAATTAAAGAGTCCTTAATATTCTTTGCCGATAAAGACAACGCATTTGGTATAAAACCATTTTTGATTCCTGCGTGAATTATCGTAATGCGTTTTCCTTCATTAGACGGCGCATTAGTTTGGCACAAGTCGGATGAGTCTACCCAACTTTTGTTTGGAATATCGTGTGTATCGAACCAAGTTTCATTCAAATACACTACTGTTCTGCCATATTCTCCAAATTCGTTAATTGCCAATAAATATTGAAATCTCCATTTCTTAAGGCGCACAGATTCCATTAAGATTTTTCTGCTACTAATGAGTTTTTTAAATTTAAATCAGTTTTGTAAAAGAGACTTCCTTAAAGTCTCTTTGCAACATTTGATACCAGTTTCATTCTTTTTGAGCCGTTGCATTAAAATATCTAATGTAGACACAATTTGCTCTTTATACAAGGCATATATTGTTCTTCGAATTTTATCTACATCACAGCCATCTAGTTTCCTTGAACCGCAGAGTCTTTTCGTTTATTTCTTTTCAAAACAGGGGTACTTACTATTTTAAACACTGTGGAATACGGTGTTTTTGTTAAGGAAGCTCTTTCTTGCACAGCTTGATCCTTGGACAATCCACGTTCCAGAACGGAAGTATAAACATTCAATATAATTTGTTTCCCATGAGGGTGTAACATTTGTCCGACTAGTGGTACTACGACCACCAGTTGAAGTACTAGCTTCAGGATGAGCCCATGGACGCCACATAGACACTTTAAAATAGACACAACTGACAAAACGGAATATTAGGTAGGTAATGACTAAATGTTGTTTAACTTTTCTCCTTTTATTTCTGAAATTGGAAAGCGGTCAGTTCTCAAAACATTCTTGTTTTCCAAATCTGGTAGGAAATTTATTTTGTAACTGCAAATAGACCATTATCGCTATAATCCCGTTACTAGCCAATTAGTATTGAAAGTCTGGTGGCCAGGTAAGTAAATTTTATTATTTACACACATTTAAACAAATCCCCACCAAGGGTTCTAAATCAACCTTACGAGATTTTTTATTATCAAATAAATTTGAATACCAAACTGTCAACAAAAGCCAAAAATAATGGGGAGCCCATTTTTATTAAAATTCCAAACTATTAAAATGCCAAACTATTTCCGGACCTGTGAATTTTTTAAGGGACACACACTTTTATCGCTTATCTATATTTCGAACAATAGGTTTTAATGAGGGTCGTCGGCTAATATTGATTTAAGACCTTCTTAGATTTCTAGTTCCACTATAATATCCACTTCTGGACGTGAACAGTCACCCAATAGGCTGATGAGGCACTAGAATCGTCTCTCAATACAAAATATATATTCTGAAATGAATAAAACCGGTACTCCACATCTCAACCTATCCTCCAGAGGACTCTACCCTACAATGCACCAAATGAATCCTGTAGCTCATCATGACTCGAATGGATAATTCCACTCCTAAACGCATTCATATCGTATGATCTACCGTGCCGTCTTTGTTCTTCAACTCCTAAGCGCATGGAGCATGGCAAAAAACGAACTTCGATGATAAATCAAGCGCCTTATCTCTACTTCAAAATCCCATTTAATATATGAGGGTATATGTTGTCGAAGTGAACGCCGAGAATTTACATTTAATTAAGGCAGTATATCCACTCTGGAACGCTCCAGGAGCATCCTTATTACCCGTATGTTTTATTACTCGACTATATGCCTCAATTATGGGCCCTTACGGAATGTTCATTGAATACCGAATAGTGGAGTATTGAAGGATGGGATTCTTGGAGGTCTTAGTTCATGATATCATGAGATTATATGGATCACCGATGACTGTCTTATACTACAAAAAGACATTGATTTTCTATTCAACTGGTGTACAGCTAATAAATGGACCTCGCAACGCATCAATGGAAAATTGGCTTTCGGTGAATTTGCTCGAATTTTTTATATATTGCAAAACTCGTGATGCTGATCAAATGTCTCCATTGCACCACCGCTCTAAATGCAACAGTTCAGATTATATAGGGTGCTAAAGATAACTTTTCCAAAATTTCAAATGGACATTGTGAAGAGACTATTTCGAATATACAGGGTCCTGCAACAGTGGCGCGGTGTTCCATATCTCTATTTAGGAAACAGATAGGAATCTATATTTCTATAATATTACCTTAATGCTCGAGCTCGACAAAATAAAAAAATTGTCGGTCACACAGGGTGTTCAATTTTTTCTGGGCGGATCCCAATTGTGTTTTTTTTAAATGGCAACCTATTCTTTATCGCTTTTTTGGTTTCTACATAGAAAATAAAAGATATTTTATGTATATCTTCACTTCGAAAATATTGACCGTTTTCGAGATTTCTAGCATGAAAGGTTTTTTTTCCAATATTCTTCACTCAGAATATTTGAAATTATAAAGTTGTGCCAAGTCCAATAGGATTTTTTTTTGGTAAAATATTCTACGTTGGTAATTCTCTCAAATGATATATCTGAAATCGACCTGTGACATACAGGGTATGAAAAACAGCTTGCCACATATTTTAAATGAAAATTTGCAGAATCTTCCTTATTTTAAATGGAATACCCTGTATATTATCGATCCTTAAGAAGCGCCAACAAATGCCCTACAAATTAAATTTAATTTTTCTTAAAACAGCTCTTTTTTTCGAAAAATGGCAAGTATTCATATTTCTTCGATATAATCGAATGAACGACTTTTTTCAAAGCGAAATCCATTTGAGGACTGATAAAAATATACGAAAGATATCTTGTTTCAATTATGTGGGAAGAAATTTCACTTCCAGCTCATTTCCTCCCCTAACCAAAGAAGATGGAACACTAGCAACGACTGCCCAGGAAAAAGCCAATATCTTTGCGCACCTATTTGCTGGAAATTCCACTCTGGATTCATCGGGAAAACAACCCCCGAACATTACACCTATTGACAGTCACATGCCCGAGATCACCTTTCGCCAACGTACTATCAGAAAGATTTTGCTGGGTCTCAACACCAACAAAGCCTGTGGATCTGACGGAATCCCGACGATTGTTCTCAAGAAATGTGCCCCGAACTAACACCTGTTCTTTGCAAGTTGTTCAACCACTCTTACAATTTGGGGGTATTTCCGTCCAATTGGAAAATTGCAAGAGTACAGCCAGTCCCTAAAAAAGGCAAAAAGGCCCTACCTAGCAACTACAGACCTATCGCACTGCTATCTATTATTTCAAAGGTCATGGAAAAAGCCATCAACATCGAGCTCATGAAATATCTGGAAGACTCAGGAATTGTCAACGATAGGCAATATGGCTTCCGCCATCAGAGATCAACTGGTGACCTGCTCGCTTACGTCTCACATATATGGCAGCTATCTATTGAAAAGCATGGAGAAACTTTAGCTGTGGCATTAGATATCTCCAAGGCGTTCGATCGAGTTTGGCACCAGGGACTCCTCGCCAAGCTTCCGTCTTATGGCTTGCCCCCTCAGCTGTGTTCTCTGCTTGCTAGTTTTCTCTCAAACAGGTCTCTCCATGTAGTGGTCGATGGAGTTTCATCTGACACTCTACTCATAAATGCTGGTGTTCCGCAAGGATCCATTTTCGCACCAACACTATTTCTACTTCACATCAACGACCTGTTGAAAGCAACTTCATGTCCAGTACACAGCTTTGCCGATGATAGTACCCTCCATACCGCTTCCAGGGCCCCTATATCAGCCCGTGAAACCAGAAATGAACGAGGAAGAAATGTTAATAATATAAATATGGACTTGGCAACAATTCTCGAATGGGGATCTAATAACTTGGTAGAATTCAATGCAAACAAAACACAAGCATGTCTTTTCTCTAGAAAAGCCGATCTCACTGTGCCTAACATAACTTTGTCAGGAGTAACCATACCACTGAAGCCATCCATATCGATGCTTGGTATTACTATCAGCAATAACCTTTCCTGGGAAAATCACGTGAGGTCCATTGCCAAAAGTGCATCCCAAAAACTTGGTTTTCTGTTTCGTGCCAAGAGCTATTTCACCCCCAGTCAGCTGCTTATGATCTATAAGGCACAGATCCGACCTGTCCTGGAATACTGTTCCCATATTTGGAGTGCGGCACCTAAACATATCCTGAGGCTATTGGATTCTGTCCAAAAAAGAGCAATTCGTCTCGTCGGTGATGCCTCGCTTACAAACTCGCTCACTTGTCTGGAACACCGTAGAAAAGTTGGCGATTTGTCTCTATTTTATAGATATTTTCAGGGGCGATGCTCTTCTGAAATATCAACAATCGTTCCTGCTTTGGCAGTCTCTTCGAGATTAACCCGTCAAGTTCAGTCATCACACCCCTTCGTGGTCACTTTGGAAACCTGCAGAACATCACTTTCCAAAGACTCGTTCATCCAACGAACAGCGAGGCTTTGGAACTCATTGCCTAGGGAGGTGTTCCCCGAGGCATACAACCTTCAGAAATTTAAGAAGAACACCAACTCCTACCTTCTTTCCCTAGGTTCCCACGATGTTCTCTGAACATTACAGGATATCCCTTTTCGTGGGAACCAGAACATAAAAAAAAAAAAAATGTACATTACAAGGTGTCCAAACAAATATTTTTTTTGAAATAAATGAATGTATCACATTTTTCTACATGGAAAATTAGTTTTTTCATTGAATGCAGAATTTTACATATAAGTCGTGCAATATCAAACCAAACACGATTAAATGAAAAAACATTATGAATATTACTAATAATTTTTTCTCATGTTATGGTGTATATTCATGAATTGAAGTCAGAGCTTAAGTTCTAGATATTTAAATTGTCAACTGGCAAACTACAAAAGGGAAAGTTTAATGAAGGTTGATAATGAAACTTTCATGAAATATGTTCAACATGTCTTCCATTTTCTCGAATGCAGAGCTGAAGTCTATGTTTGAAAGACTGTTCTACCCTGCGCAAGGCAGCTGGTGTCATGCTGCGAAAAGCATTCGTTATTCTAGGTCGCATATTTTCGGAAGAAGTTGGTGGCTCGACGAAAACCATATTTTTTATGTATCCCCATAAAAAAACAATTTTGTTAAATCTGGTGATCTAGCGGGCCTCCTGACAGGCCCATTCCGTCCTATCCATTCATTGGGAAATACTTCATTTAAATGATCTTTCACTTCTGCCGAATAGTGAGCAGGAGCGCCATCATGTTGTAACCACATTCTATTGCGAAGATCTTCTAACAAACCTGCTAAATCATTTCGTAAGAAATTGAGATACATTGTTCCATTCAGATGTCCCTCAAAAAAGTATGGACCAATTACATATTCTCCAATGATGCCTCCCCAGACATTTATCGACCACATATGTTGATAATCCACCTGTCTCAATAACTTGGGATTTTCTGTCGAATGATAATGGTAATTATGTGGATTCACAAATCCATTTTTATGGAATGTCGATTCATCCGACCATAAAATGTCATTGACGAATTTCTCCCATAGCCCAATTGCAAAATCTCTCTCTTTTCTCAAAAACGGCATAGAGTAGTTCTTGATGTAATCGAACGTGGTATGGATGATGTTTCTTCAAAATTCGTTGCACTGATCTCTCACTTATATCCATTATTTCACCAATTCGTCATTGACTCCCACAAGGATATTTTTCAACGGCAAGAAGAACTTGCAATTCATTATCTTCATAGTAGCTGGCTTGATGCGCTCATGTTTAGAATAATTGATACTTCCAGTTTCAACAAATCTTGTCAGGACCTTTCGGAAAGATCTTTCATCTGGATGCCTTCTATCTGGATACCGTTGAGAATGAATTTTACTTGCCAATAAACAATTCCTGTCTGATTCACCTAATATGAAAATCATATCAATCAAATCACTTTTTGAAAACAACATTCTGAGGAAATTATATCGAAAGTTCAACTTCACGAATTCACTAACCGATTGTACACAAATGAGCAACACCGGTGGCGATCTGGCAACAACGCATCCAACAACGACGTCTTCCGGCTCTACACGTAACAGGGCACGAACGAAGGAAACCGATCGTGACGATCGTGCGCAATCGACTAACCACCGTTAGAAATTGAGGAGCACATCACGAAAACATCAGTCGAGTTCGAGACAATCGAATGAATTACCCAGAATATTCTCTAAATATCCAAAAAGAGAGGAGTATATTCCGAATACACATGGAATATTCACAGGCCCATAGCATATTCCAGGAATAATCCAATATGCATATTCCTGGAATATTCTCGGGAGAATCTACCACGAATATTCTCGTGAGAATGGTCCTGTATGAATATTCATAGAATATTCCTGTGTGAATATTCATGGAATAATCATGTATGAATATTCATAGAATAATCAAAATTGAATATTTTGTATTGTATATTCATGGAATATTCTCCCTTATTTATATGGAATGAACATGCAAACAGAGTTTTTGTTAAGACAAGCTGACACAAATACACTACTGTACTGACCAGATTATAATTGGTCGGAAAATATCGAGGTGTACTTTCACGACCAATCAAAACCATTCCGCGCGCGTCAGCGTCTGTCGTTCATCCGGTAGTCGTAGCTTAACCCGATGGCAGAGCTGTAAAGTTGAATGCATTTTAAATTGACATTTGACATCTTTTGTTCTTTTTTTACTGGTATGGGTTACTTTTGCATATTTGTATGTGAAACTACTGTGTTTGGAATTGTTTAACGAATATTCTTAATAATCACCACAGTGTGGTGAGTACACTTTTATGTTACCATTTATTTCATTCCATAAAAATTTCATTTGTATATCACTGATCATTTCATTTTCAAGGCGTTTTCTACAAAATGCCTAGAAGAAAAAGAAGCCGTGCTTGGTATAAGGAAATACACCAGGAAACTGAAAATATTCTTAATGCAATTTTTACACAAATTCCGTCACAGCATGCAAAAGGACAGTTAAGTAATCAAGTTGAAACTATTAGTGATAGAAGGGATTCAAGTTTTTCTGATTCGGATAGCAGTAGTTCGAACTTGCAATTCTTGTTTTTCAGAGATATCCCCGTAGTGTACTAAAATATGTGTTATTATTATTATTATTATAACTATATAGAAATAGACCTGTTCAAATTCATGTTGTTTTATTTCATTGTATGGAAGGGGTGCGCAGTCTGCGGAAATCAAATGGTTTTTTTTCTGAGTGGAACCTGCAATTCCAATCCACAAATACTCTGAGGAAAACAATTACGTATTGCCCTACTACATAATTTTTGAAATGAAGTTTTGTTTCTTGGCGAATGTAAGCAAATACATTGCTTGAATTGTCAGACATACTTAATTGTAGAAGTTCATATTATTGATGTAAAAGTGCCATTAAAGATTTTATATTTGAGGATACCCATGTGGGGAAACAGTTGTATTTTTCTTTATTTTCTTAATTTCTGAAATTTCAGGGAATGGTTATTTTGTTCTGAAAACCCTTTAGGATATTTAGGGAATATTACTATCATATTCCTGAATTACTTTGAATATTCTCGGAATATTCATATTGGAATATTGGCCTTCCTGGAATATTTAGGTATTTCTGGATATACAAGGAATATTCCCAGAGGATATTCCAGGAGTATTCTTTCTGGAATATTCATGCTATATTCTGGGAATATTCTGGATATTCCGGGAATATTCCTCATGGAATATTCAAGGAATATCTAAAATATTCCCCACCAGCACATTCTAGGAATATTCCAAAAAAGATATGTAAATCCCTGGCACTTTAAGAATATTCCAATATCCCACAAATAATATTCCATGAATATTCATGGAATATCCAGTGCTGTCTGGGATAGATATCACCTGAAGACCAAAAACACAGAACCCGGACGGAAACCCGAGAAACTATCTCAACATATAAATATGAACAGAACGTGACATCATTGAACGCTACAACGTGTATCAGGTTATCATAACAAGGTCAAAGTTATTTGTTACGTGATATCATAATTAAAGTTAGTTAGTTTTTAACTTTTGTTGTGTGAAAATGATTTAAATTAAATAAAATTGTAGAGAACTCTCATGAAACTGGACATAAATGTGTATTCAATTTCTGGGATAAACCTCTCAAGGCCAACGTTATGTCTAGAAAGAACATTCGCACGTTAAAATTTAGGCATACAAAAAATGGTCACAGAAGAACAAATACAACACTTCCAACATGCTTTAAAGTCCTCTTTGGGAAGTGCATAGGTATTGCGTCTCAAAACCTCCCAGGGATATTTGTGCTCGCTGGGTAATATGTCAATTTTTCGTCTTTCGAAAACAGTATATAAGTATCCTAGTTTCTTTCAAAATATCCGACTTTGCGAGAAATTTGTGAGTGCAAGAGCATTGTTTAAGTGAAAATAATAGAAACGCCATTTCTGCAGTTTTTTTTTTTATGTTCTGGTTCCCACGAAAAGGGATATCCTGTAATGTTCAGAGAACATCGTGGGAACCAAGGGAAAGAAGGTAGGAGTTGGTGTTCTTCTTAAATTTCTGGAGGTTGTATGCCTCGGGGAACACCTCCCTAGGCAATGAGTTCCAAAGCCTCGCTGTTCGTTGGATGAACGAGTCTTTGGAAACTGATGTTCTGCAGGTCTCCAAAGTGACCACGAAGGGGTGTGATGACTGAACTTGACGGGGGTTAATCTCGAAGAGACTGCCAAAGCAGGAACGATTGTTGATATTTCAGAAAAGCATCGCCCATGAAAATATCTATAAAATAGAGACAAATCGCCAACTTTTCTACGGTGTTCCAGACAAGTGAGCGAGTTTGTAAGCGAGGCATCACCGACGAGACGAATTGCCCTTTTTTGGACAGAATCCAATAGCCTCAGGATATGTTTAGGTGCCGCGCTCCAAATATGGGAACAGTATTCCAGGACATGTCGGATCTGTGCCCTTATAGATCATAAGCAGCTGAGTGGGGTGAAATAGCTCTTGGCACGAAACAAAACCAAGTTTTTGGGATGCACTTTGGCAATGGACCTCACGTGATTTTCCCAGGAAAGGTTATTGCTGATAGTAATACCAAGCATCGATATGGATGACTTCAGTGGTATGGTTACTCCTGACAAAGTTATGTTAGGCACAGTGAGATCGGCTTTTCTAGAGAAAAGACATGCTTGTGTTTTGTTTGCATTGAATTCTACCAAGTTATTAGATCCCCACTCGAGAATTGTTGCTAAGTCCATATTTATATTATTAACATTTCTTCCTCGTTCATTTCTGGTTTCACGGGCTGATATAGGGGCCCTGGAAGAGAAAGCGGTATGGAGGGATACTAGTTTGGATCATAAAACAGAATTTTTGTATTTTCAAAACTATTTTAACGGTTTTTACATATTCCTTTATTTTGTCTAAGTAATAACTTTTTTGTGTAAGAATTTATTATTTTGACGAAGTTATCACATTTAACTGTAACCAAATTCAAATAAACGTGTCGATTCTGGTCGGAATTTGATAGTTAAAATATGTCAACAATCTTCAAATATCGTATATCGTGTACCTTAAGCGAGTAATTCTCAATTCTTATATATTCAGTTCACTACTATATTCTTTTGGGAAGTAGATACATGTTGATACCCAGCAATAATTAGAATTCTGTATTTGAATATAGGTTCCCACTGAGTACAAATATTTATTGGTGCCCGCCATCTATGGAAAACTAGCGGAACTGACATTGGAGTTATGCAAATATCATTGCAAATATCTTGTTCTATTTGAGTGTTTGAATAACAGATGGCGATAGTAATATCGAATGAATATATTTCTCTCAATGCAGGAAACCTGGAAACTTCTGAATGTGGAATGTCAGAAATGTGAATCGCGAATGAAAATCCTAACCTAAAATAACTCTGACAATTCACAAAAATAGATGTTCAAATTTGCATACTTAATGCTTTAGGCAATAGGCAAATAAGTTTCAGTTTGCTGAGTAGATAGATTCATTGTAGTTTATTAGTGATTGACTGTGAAGTACCAAATCAAACTCTAATTGGGCACCAAGGTCGTTTTTGTTGTTCATGTGAACCTCAAGTAATTTTTTTCCTAAAATTTTGGTAAGAAATGGTTCACTGCTTCTAATAAAATGCTCTAATTTTCTTTTTTCGAATGTGTCCATTGATCTAACCTAGACTAACTACCTACTAATTAATAAACTGCATTTCAATTGTTTGAAGGTTGTAGAGGATGCGGTAACTTTATTACTCTCGTTTCAGACGTACATCTTCTTGTTGGATTTTTTGACGACGATTCGGTTGCTTGTAGTTATCTGCAATCGTCTTCGGGTGAATACTGAGAAGTTTAAGTGTTACTTTCTATTCTACTTCAAATCCACTGAGACGGTGGACGTTCGAAAAGGGAGTAGTAGAGTAATCCTGCATTTTAATTATTATCCATGACATCATCCTTCATATATTAGGTGTTGAGTATATGTTCCAAACTGATAACGATCTGTGATTCATTCCACCAAAGTGTTTATTTGTATGAAATGACACATGTACTTCACAGTGAGAAACATTAAAGCTTCCACTTCCTTACTTGAGAGTATTTTATACTGGTTGAACTCTTTTGTGAAGAGGTTTTTCTTTTTAATTATTTTTCATTCCTGAAAATAATAATGACAACCTGGCCGGATATTCTAGGTCAAGATATTTCATTTATAGAAATGGGCGAATATCTATAAAGCAAAGAATTAGAGGAATGAGGCAATACACGGATTAATATAATTTATGGTCTAGAAATTCCCATGAAAAATAAAAAAAATTTGGTCTCTCGACTAAACTCCTATTTATCCATTAACAATACAAAATATCTTACAGTAATTTTTTTATCAACTCAAAGGTAGAGTAGATACTTTATATAACAAAAGGACCATAGAGTGAGGAGTTGGGGGGCAGTGTGTGTTTGTTGTCTGCATTAATTTACACACATACACATATATATGAGGGGGAACTTTCTTTCCACGACCCTGTATCAAGATAGACTATCTATAACTACATATATTGCAATCTCAAATTATTGAGAGGGGCGCTATATTTTAAATAATGAAATCATGGTCTTGAATTTTGAAAAATAATCAGCATTTTTGTATTTCAAACAAACATTTGAAACGAAACACTAGTCACTACAGTTTTAGTCTGTCGGTCGCTCTGCCTGTATGGCTTTCTGTATTCTGTATGTGCAACCGTCCGTATGCCTGTCTCCTGTCTGTCCATTCTGTTCCTGTCATAGCTTTCCAAAATATAAATCGTTTAACCTAGATAATAGGAATATGGAATTGTCATAGAGTTTGAGGACCCAAAAATATAATTCAATTATTTAAACATTCTTTGTTCCCCAATGTTATGGGGTACGTGGATTGGACTATAGAAAATATACCGTCGCGTGGGGTTTCAAATGAGAGCTGATTTTATGAAAAACATTTTTTTGTAGAAAAAAGTACAACTTGAGTAACTGCCAGTCAAAAAAACAATTGTAAATGCTATCTGTATTTCCTTTTGTTGTGAAGTATCAATGAAAAAATCAAAGAGTACAAGTACCTATCATCCTTTACATTTACGAAAGGTTCGACTTTGAAATCGTAATTATAATAATAACGTTTATTGTATCTAATAAGAATCATATTTATTCTTATTGAAAGAGTGTACGGCTACAAGCTATTAACCTTTCGAAATTGAGAGCAAAGTGGGTTACAATAAATAATAAAATGTCATATAGTAACTATAGGTGATAAAATATGTAAAGAAAATCGTAATTATAAAATCCTGAGTTTGCAAAATTACCGAGTTTGAAGAAACTTATTCTGGAAAAGACAGATTTGTTTTTCTTGTCATAGTGTAATAAGAATAGTCAAAAACAGTAATTAGGAACAAAAAAAATATTTTACAAATCCCAAAAAAATGTGTGATAAGACTGAACACTACTGAATGCAAACTAAAAAAATTCTTTTTTGCAAAACAAAGATGCATAAGTTATGTTTGTGGCATGTACCTGTCATCTCTTGTTTCTATTATGTCCCCTTTCCTGGTCTTCTTGATCTGATTGTCTTTGTTCTATTTTCTCACATGAAGAGGCTTGTTTCTGCAACATAAAATAATCTAAACAAATTTTCTTATCTTTTTCTCGGTTACTTAATTTCAAAATGTCACAGTATCATCAGAACGTCCTTCAAGTTGATCTTCTGATTTCTCGGCATAGAAGAGAACCTACAGCTTTAGCAACAACGCAAATTTTTGTTTTCGGATTGGGGTAATATTAGTTTGAAAATATAAACAAAATTGTACCTATAACCCCTCATATTAACATTATAAAAATCGTTTATTCCAACACCTGATACATTTTTTATTTAGTAACTACCAAAATAAGCACCCGTCATAATCTTTACGTAAACTTAGGAGGAAATAATTACCTAATATTTCTGCAAAAAACTATTTCAGTAGCATCACCGGACGGCATTTTTCAGTTTCTTGTGAAACTCTGACCAACAAGAAACAGGGAATTAAATAATTCTGTTATATATCGTTTCTGTTGAATTTTAGTTGGGCAATTGTATACTAGATGGCGCATAAGGTATGACTTTGGAATAATTGAAGGTTTTAGAGATGTATGAACATCCCAATGGCTGAAAGGGTTAAATTAAAAGCTTTCGTATACTTTGATTTGAAAATATTGGTTTAGTAGGTATTCTGGATAAATTTGATTCAACAAAAAATAGTTTTCAGCCCTGTTTTGTTAGATATCAAATAAAAGCCGTTATATTTAATAGGAACAATAAACAACAAGTACTACAACAAAAAACTCCCGAAGAAAATTTGGCAAAGTAACAAGGCTAAGGACCTAGATGGTTTAAATATCAACTTCATTTAGCTTCTTCATCAGTGTATACTTTGCATTGGTTGGTACGCAACGAGGTTCAATTCACACTTGACGGTTTTTTCAAATAACTACTATATTGATAATTGTGATTTTGCCATTTTTTTCAACCAATTATTTAAAATTATATCATGAAACTTGTGTAGTAAGTAGTTGAAATGCCAGAAAAAAAAATTGCATGACAACTGTGATAGTTCAAAGTATAGAAAAACCTATATTTTTTTTTCATTTATTCAGGAAGCTTGCTTATCAGTTACAATTTGTATAAAAAAAGTTTGTAAGTATATGAATTTTCAATAAAACGACTAAATTGGTATTGGAAATCATATTGATTATCCATGCAATGATTGGAATGAACCTGGGGCCTCCTAAAATCTGGTAACATTGAATTATTAAAGAATAATTAATTGCTTTACTATTTTTCAAAATAGATTGCCATGAATTACATAATCCCGCCAATTTATTCGAATGATACTATTTCAAGGTATGCAGAGATTTTCAACAAGATTTAGATATCCGTAAATTGGCAATATATTTTTTTCCTCCTCCTTATAATAGTATATTAAAGTATAAGTGGATAAAAAGGGCTTTAAAACACGCGCGATTTTTCGAGCACGACGGCGCAGCCGGAGTGCTCGAAATAAAGCAAGTGTTTTTAAGACCAGTTATCCACGAATACTTTACGTTATTTTTTTTTATTGGTGCACTTTGAAATCATATATACTGGTATTATTACTACAAAAAATAGAAATAAGAACTAATAATGCAAGAAGGTTGAATTCGTGATGTGACATCAGTATACCTTTCGTTGTCATGGAAATGAGAAAAACATTCATTTGCAATTTGTTACCAAAGATCAATATTTGTTGTCACCAGAGCTCAAAAATGAATTATTCTAATATCGATTTTGAATGGTGAGGCAGAATCGCGGTTAATACCGCGAAAATCCAGTGATATATATAAAAAAGAATATGAAAAGTTAATCAAATGGATGGAGGAGCACATATAAATGAACGAATTGTGAGTAATATTTCATTTGACGTTACAAGGTAGGTACTCCTGTCAGATCAATAATGAAAAATATGTCATTTAGACTTCACGTTTCTCGATTTGTTGATGTTGTCATGGTAACCTTTAAAAAACGCGCGTTTTTTAAAGTTCGATTTAAACACGCTGAGGCGTGCTTTAAATGGGTAAAAAGGGTTACCAATAAAAAAAAAGGTAATTTAATTTACTTCTTTACGTATACAATATTAAAGTATAAGTGGATAAAACACGCGCGCAAGTGTTTTTAAGACCAGTTATCCATGAAAACTTCACGCAATTTTTTTTTATTGGTGCACTTTGAAATCATATATACTAGTGTTATTACTACAAAAAATAGAAATAAGAACTAATAATGCAAAATGGTTGAATTCGTGATGTGACATCAGTATACCTTTCGTTGTCATGGAAATGAGAAAAACATTCATTTGCAATTTGTTACCAAAGATCAATATTTGTTGTCACCAGAGCTCAAAAATGAATTATTCTAATATCGATTTTTTGAATAGTGAGGCAGAATCGCGGTTAATACTGCGAAAATCCAGTGATTTATATAAAAAAGAATATGAAAAGTTCATCAAATGGATGGGGGAGCAGGAGGTATCACATATAAATGAACGAGTTGTAAGTAATATTTCATTTGACGTTACAAGGTACTCCTGTCAGATCAATAATCAAAAATTTGTCATTTAGACTTCACGTTTCTCGATTTGTTGATGTTGCCATGGTAACTTTAAAAAACGCGCGTTTTTTAAACTAACACAGTAAGTTGAGGGTAATAATTGAAATAATTGAGCCCCACGGAAATAATTCAAATGCATCGATTATTTCAAATCCCAATAACTCGAAAACAGTTGCTCGCAGCGACCTCTACCGAGAATATATTATTTACACAAAAATATTAGAAAAATAGGTTATTCCACTAGAAAATGTGAGGTACGTACAAAACAGTTATGACATTTCAAATGACTGAAAGGACATGTAGATGGCGCCACCCCCACGAAAGAGACAAACTAACATCAAATTTGATTTTGTCATTGAAAAATACTCCCAGATGCCAAACTCTACTCGAATATCACACTTATTTTGAAATGTTTTAAAAAAAGTAAAAATAAGAATTCTACTTCAACACCCTGCATCTCAGAAACGAATGACTTGCTGACATATGTTTATAGGAACTTTTCTTCTACGTGCACGTAATTAAGAAACACCCTGTATAATTAGCATAACTCACGTCTTTAACAGCAGTCAGTGGAATTAAAAGACCTACATTTTCACGTTCTCTTTCAAAATAGTTTTGTAGAGACTCTTTTGATAATGCTTTAGGCATATTGATTCATTATACACAGATTTTATCACTTATAATTGCACGAGAGGTTGTATTTTAAACTGTTTTTCGAGTCAAATTGCTAAAGGAAACAGTTTAGAATTTGAACAACACAAATTGACCCGATATCAATACAAACATCGAGTGTAATTCGGCAGGACAATTTAATGAATAAAAAATATAGAAACATATCAAT
The DNA here is from genome assembly GCA_018342105.1 of Gonioctena quinquepunctata. Taxonomy (NCBI): domain Eukaryota; kingdom Metazoa; phylum Arthropoda; class Insecta; order Coleoptera; family Chrysomelidae; genus Gonioctena; species Gonioctena quinquepunctata. Next base: position 9,861 of record JAFIRS010002578.1, on the reverse strand, counting down.
GCAAACTTTATTTATTTTGGCAACCAACACCGCGATAATTGATAAACAAATGAATAAGTGGAAAAACCACTAGTGCATTTGTCAACAGTAAAAACACAAGAGTTTTTTTTTATCGGATAAATTTCTTTATGTAACGAAATAATTTTGCCAATCAGTAATTTTACGAGAAAAACTGACATGACAAAATCGCGAGACCAAAGTCGAGTGATTTTGTCAAATGTCAGTTTTTCAAGCAAAATTACTGATGGAAAAATTTTGAGTTAAAAAGAAATTTATCCTTAAAAGAAAAGCTCGAGTATTTTTTGGCAAGATAAATTAACGACCGAATATATGAATGAACAACAACAATAATTATCTTTATTGATACAATTAAATTATTTAAATGAACAGTTATTAAATACACAATTGTTATAAATTGTTTGGTTTGGTGTACTGATTTCAAAATTTTCTTCTCTGGTATTCACACATGTAGAATATTCATTTTGATTTTTCTCACTCGAAGGAACTAATAAGATTTTCGTGATGTTCAGGATCAATTTGGAGGTAGGGTTTGATAGAAGATGATGATGAGTGTCCCGTTATCTTTATAAGTTGTTGGTCACTTACTCCTGCTTTGGCTAACTGGGAAACTGTACTAGCACGGTTCGAATGATTGGTAATTTTATTATTTGTAATGTCGAGTCCAATTTCAGTTGCAGAATATTTGGTCCAAGTAGAAATCGTATTAATACCCAGTGGAACATTTTTGTACCAACCTTTAGAATTTTTGTTTTTCCAAAAGGGATTTGGAGTTAAAAAAAGTTGTTCAGATGTTATGTTTTCATTTCTTTTTTGTAACAGTAATTTTAACAATGCAACGGGACAAATACCTTCATCCATTTCATTTTTTGTTATCCTTTTGCTGTCTGCCAATTTTTTCGACCCACCCTGTGTCATTTTTGAAAATATTGTATTGTATTCAAATCTTCTTGTTGAAGTTCCATCTTGATTTTTTTCTTCTTTAAAATGGTAAATTTTACAGTTTGCAGCTTCTCCCCCCCTCCAAGCTAATTCATAAGAAGCTATATGAAAGAATCTTTTTTGTAATCCCTCTGGGTTGTCTATATTCCACAATTTTGCCATTTTTACTATATCTTTCTTGTTCAATGCTACAGAACTTACTTTTCTTTTCTCTGGAATAACTTGTAATTCTTTCCGTTTACTATTTCTTGCATCACGAGCTTCTTTAAAAGTTATGTCGGCAAAAGGATCAAATTTAATATTGTATTCATTGAAATATTTTTCTCGAATCATCTTCGCAGTTGAATTCCAAATTGATTTAACTGCATATTCTTTATAATCTTCTCCATTCCTTTTTTTTCATATTATAGGCCCAATCCTTTAATATATCTGCTACTTTTTGTAACGGAGTTATTTTCGACAGTTCGTAATTTCGTACTTGACAAAACTCCATAAATTGTCTCCATATTGACGCTTTAGTATTTTTTGTTATTTGTTGAGTCGAAACTTCCCCAAAACGACTCATGTTGTAATGTTTCAGTATCAATTATCAACAATACTTGAATAACTGACAGGGCAGACATTAAAGTGACGTAAGCATACTAGATGTAGACGCTTAAGAGGAACAGGCGTTTTTATCGGTGATAAAGAACGAGGCACCTTTTTTATCGCTGTCAAAATGACAAAACAGTCATCTTTAAATGACACATTTTATATAGGAGGTAATTTATCACTTATAATTGCAGGAGAGGTTTGTATTTTATCGGGTAAATTTGGGTTATTTATTGAGAAACTGTTGCCTAGCAATTAGACGAGTCAAATTGCTAAAGGAAACAGTTTAGAATTTGAACAACACAAATTTACCCGATATCAATACAAACATCGAGTGTAATTCGGCAGGACAATTTGATGAATAAGAAATTTAGAAACATATCAATGCAAACTTTATTTATTTTGGCAACCAACACCGCGATAATTGATAAACAAATGAATAAGTGAAAAAACCACTAGTGCATTTGTCGCTGTAAAAGTTGCAGCTAACTTTTGCTGCTGTCAAACTGACAATTGCACTGTGGCATATGCGATTTTTTATACATGAGTTGAATTGTCGAAAGAATTGATTATTTCTGAAAATAACGTTTTTTATTATCAAAAGAAAACACTAATGCATCCAACGAAATGATACATAAACTCAACCATAAAAGTCACAGCTGTCAGACGAATGAGATGAATGTTTTCTTGAGCGTTCGGTTTGGCAACGTCTAACATTTTACCAACAGGTTGAGCAACTTTAAAAATTATATTTCACTAGTTTTATCGATATTCAACGAATTTCATTGGGAATTTCAACTTGCTTATGTTGGATGTACAAAATTACCAGAAATTACGCCATTCTCTTTTTAACGTGAATACACTATAAATCATTAACGAATACTTATACGTTCCACAAAAAATATTCTTTATAAACGTAAGAAAATATGGGCAGGTGTGAAACATCACCAACACTGCAAAAATTGACGAAATCGACTTTTACAAATTACGTTTATTTCTTATACAGTGCATATTTCTTATAAATAGGTATGGAATTAATTCATTTTTATTTAGAGTTATTATGTATTTGTTTAAAAATACCTGCAACAGGTCGATTTCTATTGCCAATTTGACAATTTATGGTATAGTTTTCCCGATATCAATTGCAGAAGCATAAAAAAGTATTGCGGTGAAATCCTGTGAGCAGCAGTGGCGGAGATAACTAATTTTATTTAGATATTTTAAGATTTTAAAAATACTTCATAAATAATGAAATATGAAAAAAAAAATTAAAGACAAGCTTTCATTTATACAAATACATTAAGAAAGAAAAATAATTTCTTTCATTCTTTGATGTAGGTTATTATTATATCCTAAAACGTATTTCGATCGGCACACACCAAGACCACAGACGCTACTGGTTTTTAATCTTTCAGAGCAATCAAAACACAAATATAACGCGTGATTTATGACCTCCCATCGTATAGACACACCCCCAAGCATTGATGTCCGACTTGATTGGCCCAGAAAAATCGGTTGAAGAACAGACAGCGGTCACTCAAGTCCACGTTGACTATCGGCTCTTTTGATCTTCCCTTCGCCGACGGAGAATGTTTACGAGTAGTACACATTATTTTTCGTTCCGTTTCTTCGCATATACGCTCGTGTTAGCGAAGTGAGTTATTATTTGCTCCCTATAGAAACAGCTTCTGCAATTGATATTGGATGGACTATATGAAAATATTACCCCCTTCTTACGCCCACTCTGTAATATGAAAACTATCTCAAAAAAAATTAATGAGAAGGGGGGTCGTGTGCCACCTTGTTCGAAAGGGATTTTCATTTTCTGTTCAGCAATATTAAGTGTTTTCAAATGTGGTGCAATTATAACTGAGCAAATTCATTTTGAAAATGTACAATTTTGATACTTTACGTAGAATGAAGAAAATAATTTTTAGGAATAATTTTTTAATTTATTTTACAATTAAATTAAATGTACAAAATGACCACCATTCACTTCTTGACAATAGGCAAGTCGATCTTGGAATTCTCGTACATTTGGTAGGACCTCAGGGGTTATCCTAACTTTTAAATCTGCCTATTGAAATATACTTTTGATTTTGAATAAATAAATCAGGTATTTTCTTATCTGTTTTGGTAAACGCCAGGAAAAAGTCGTTCAAGACACCAAAAAATTATTCATAAAACTCACATAAATAATGTAATGTCAATCTAGTAGACTACTGTTATTTTGATATTTATAAGTTGCTGACACACGTCAGTGTATTGAAAAATATTTGGGTGTGTATTTGATTCAACTATGGCTCATTCATCAGAAACTCAAAGAATAGACATTTTAATTATGATTGGATGCGGTAATAAAACAAGAACTCAAAAGGAAGTTTAATAATAAATACCCTGGTCAACTCGTCTCACAGTCTATAGTTAGCAAAATAAAAACAAAATTTCATGAAACTGGACATGTAAAGACTATACCAAAACCAGGTCGAAATGTTAAATTGGGTGAGGAAAAAAAGTTAGATGTACTGTTAGCGATATTGAGAGCTTTACTAAAAGAAAAATACCATCCTTATAAAGTTCAGTTGCTTCAGGAGTTATATGAGGATAATATTTTCACTTTTCAGCATTATCATCAGTAGAATAAAAATTCATTAAAAGGAGCCAAACAGGGTAAAGAACCTGGCACCTCATCATTGGAAAATTGGCTTTCGGTGAATTTTTTATATATTGCAGAACTCGTGATGCTGATCAAATGTCTCCATTGCACCACCGCTCTGAATTCAACAGTTTAGATTATATAGGGTGCTAAAGATAACTTTTCCAAAATTTCAAATAGCCTGATTTGTTTGAAAATATGAACAGGATGTTCATAAAATCAGATGTGGAATCATCTGCGACTGAAAGATAAACTTTAGTCACTATCTTCCATCGTTCAAGATAACCTCTTGTGGGATATTCAATGTCCAGCGTGGCTTTAGCCGGGAAAGTAGTTGTTTTCTGTTAGACATTTACAAAAAATAACTTCATTTTCATCGTGGATTTTTCAATTCACAGAAGGCAACAATTCTGTGAACTGATGATGGACAGAATGGAAGCAGATTTGCAGTTCATAAACAAAAATTTTTTTTCTGATTAAGCTACTTTTTATTCAAATGGAATGGTTAATAGACAAAACTATAGATATTGGAGCAGGCTCACACACAATATCCTAAAAAAGTTAACGTTTGGGCTGGTATCATTAACAACAAAATGATTAACCCTTATTTTTTTGAAGGCACAGTTAATGGTGAGGTTTATCTAGATTTTTTTATGAACTTTTCACAGCCTACTTTAAAAAGACTTTTTCCCAATATTAATGATCCAAATGCAATGGATAGATCAATTTGGTTAGATATTGTTTGGACGAAGTTTTTCCCCATAAGTGGATTGGAAGACGTGGAACGATTGAATGGCCGCCTAGATCCCCCGATTTGACTCCTCTCGATTACTTCTTATGGGGTTGTTTAAAATCGAAAGGATATTTCAATAGACCAGACAATATTGCAGATTTAATTTAAAAGTTAGGATAACGAAAGAAATTGACAACATAACACCTGAGGTCCTACAAAATGTTGTTCGAGAATTCCAAGAGATCTACTTGCTTGTTAGGGGGGATTGGCGCGATGGGTTAGCGTCCGACTCATGATCGAAAGGTCGTGAGTTCGATTCTCGGCCAGGGCAGAAATTTTTCTATTTAATTTGAGAGAATTAAATGTTAAATTTCGTAGCCGGGCCGAGAATGGTCCTCGACGATTCGCTGTTGCGTTCAAATTAACAGTGCTGCTCCTAGGTGGCGTATGGAGTTAGTAACAAGGCCTACCCAGAACACTATGAAATGATACATAAATACTCAACTTGTGACTGGCCAAATGACGAAATGTCAAAGCCATTAAAAAAAAAAAAAAAAAAAATACTTGCTTGTTGTCAAAAAGATAATGGTGGTCATTTCGAACATTTAATTTAATTGTAAAATGAATTGAAAAATACTTCCTAAACATTATTTCCTTCATTCTCGTATCAAAATTTTACATTTTCAAAATTTTCTCAGTTATGATTGCATCAAATTTGTAAAAATTGATATTGCTGAACAGAGAATGAAAATCCCTTTCGAACAAGGTGCCATACGACACCCCTGCTCATTCAATTTTTTTGAGGAGGTGCTCATAATTCAGAGGGGGTGCAAGTAGGGGGTATTTTCATACTGTAAATTGTCAAATTGACAGGAAAAATCGACTTGTTCCAGGTTTGTTTAAACAAATACATAAGAACGCTTAAAATGTATTTATTCCATACCTATGGACCGCACTGTATACAAAATAGTATATATGCTTCAACATGTTGAATTTCGATACATTTTAACGGTTATACATAGTGAAGATAGTTTATCTTTCAGTCGCAGATCATTTCACGCATGATTTCAAGAACATCCTGTTCATTGATTTGTTTGAAAATATGAAAATCAGATGTGGAATCATCTGCGACTGAAAGATAAACTTAAGCTATCTATCGTTGAAGATAACCTCTTGTGGGGTATTCATGTTGAAAAGAGAAACATTCTCAATTTAATATTGATAGAAATATTTTTCTGTGCAATAATATTCAATTTAGAATGTTCCTCTTTTCATCCTGTTCAATTTTCAAGGAAGTTACGGCGGGCTGTAATCTTCCCATTCAATATTGTTGGGGAAACACTTGTGGCAAACCACTTTCCGAAGTTTTTTCTCTCCTTGCGATCCACTTTGAAAGTTACCGACCGAGAACTTCACAGACTGCGTTTTGGCGACAGTTCCAGAGAAATTAGTTCACAATTCATCAATGAACACTTTTATGATTTTTTCTAGAAAATTTCCTATGGAAGTTCTGTCTGAAAAACTCGATTCGGAAACGTTCGATATAGAATCAGTATCCTCACAATTGAATTATGCGGATGAAGAGGATGACCCTTTCATAAATAGTTTATGGGGAATTCATAAAACCCTAGATGCATTGAGGGGTAAGAATTTACATGCACTTTCAACACATATTTGTAATTCATTTTGTTGTATTGAAATCGCAAGTAAATACACATTCTTGAACCAATTAATCTTCTGTTGAATATTCCCATTTCAGATTGAACAGGAATCGAGTTGTTTGCTTCCTTACATGAATTTGCTTTGAATTGATTTCCATATTCTTAACGTTACAAAACTAATGAAGTTACTCGTTGCTCAGTTGAATTTATCTCACTTCAAGATAATCAATCCCTTGTTAAAAGTGTTCTGACAACGAAAGTACTGGAAGGGATAGAGAAGGCGTATGACACGTGACTTTTTCAGCCAATGAAGAGCATTTGGGCGGTCGGTTGTACTCATTGATCACATTTTAAGAAATTTCGATAATAAATGTGAAATATCTAATATAAATAGTGCCCTAAATGATCATAAATTACTAGTTACCGGAATCAGTACGAATAAAATTCTATTCCAGTACTTTTACTATTTTTGATGAGAATAAACTTACAGAAAACTTGAAATTAATACACGAAAAATTAAAAAAATGTGACGAACCAAATAAAATTCATAACGATATACTGACCGCGATTAAAAATTGTTCCCGTCAAAAAATCATAAAAATAAGAGAAGACTCAAAACCCTGGTTCAATGAGAATATCTCCAAACTAATTAAACTCCGTGATAAATTCTATTACAAAAAAATATATCACCCCACCCAATTGTTTATTGATTCGTATGATAATTATAATAAATTAGTTAAATTAAGTGTTGAAGAAGCAAAAAAAAATAGTCTGAAAAAATTCCAATGCTACTACAAAATCAGTTTTGAACTCATTGATTGAACTGTTATATAATAAATCAAGACGATATGATGAAATTGCATATATCTAGAAAAATGGAAAAAAGATTAGTAACCAACAAGAAATTTGTAAAGAGTTCAATGATTATTTCATTAATATTGGTCCTGAGTTGTCATCGGATTTCATGGCCAAAAGAGAAATTTCAATTCAATCAAAAATTTCATCGATGTTTTTGAGACCCACTGAATCTGATGAAGCTAATAAATTTAACGTTCTCAACAGGCTCAGTACCAGACAAATCAAAAATTGACAAAGTTAAGCCTATTTTCAAAACGGGTAAAAAAGATCAAATGGGGAATTATAGACCAATCTCTATTCTTTCGGTCCTTTCAAAAATTATAGAAAAATCAGTACATTGCAGATTATTGGAATATCTCGAAAAATCGAATTTATTGTTTAATGGGCAATATTAATTTGTTGAAAATATAAACAGGATGTTCATAAAATCAGATGTGGAATCATCTGCGACTGAAAGATAAACTTTAGTCACTATCTTCCATCGTCAAGATAACCTCTTGTGGGGTATTCATGTTGAAAAGGGAAACATTCTCAATTGAATATTGTTAGAAAGATTTTTCTGTGAATTGAAAAATCCACGATTAAAATGAAGTTATTTTTTGTGAATGTCTTACAGAAAACAATACTTCCCCGGCTAAACCACGCTGGACATTGAACTACATCTGATAGATATTCTGAAAAGTAGTTGTTTTCTGTTAGACATTCACAAAAAATAACTTCATTTTAATCGTGGATTTTTAATTCACATGGGCAATATTTGTTTCGAAAATCAAGTGATACTGAATCAGCGGTTCTAGATGTTATCACTGAACTCCAGCTAGATATAGATTCAGACAAAAAATGCGGTATATTGTCATTGGATCTTCGAAAAGCATTCGATTCAGTGGATCACAAAATCCTATAGAGTACTTTATAGGTAATTAGAGGGCCTGCATATATGTGATTTTTAAATTATCAGACAGGCAACAGTTTGTATGTATGAGAGAAAGCTATAGTTCACAGAAAACTGTTTAATGTGGTGTTCCTCAAGGGTCCATTTTGGGACCTGTACTTTTTCTTATATTATATAAACTCTTTAGCAGACTTGGATTTGACTGGAAAAATTAAAAAGGTTTTCTGATGATACAACAGTAGATATGCTATGCCGGTACGAGCGCAACCCCTATTTTGGGGTGGGTTTTGGCGAGCGGTTGAGGGGGTGGTTTTCGGGTGGGGGTAGGGATGATGGTGGCGGTCATGGGCGGTTCGTTGTAGGAGGGGTTTGTGAAAAAGATGGCGGTGAGAGGGGGGGGTGGTTGTATGTGGGTAGGGATGGGGGGATGGTGGGCTGTGATTGGTCGGAATGGTGGCAGCCATGTTGTGTATGGGAGTGTGTGATTGAGAGTGGGAGGTGGGGAGAGCTGTGATAGGTCGTGGGCGTGGTGATAGCCGCCGGCCGTTATCCAATAGCCGAGCAGCATATTGAAATGGGGGTGTCAACCAATATCCGTCAACGGCATTGGTTGGGAGGAAGTGTCACGTGATCAGTGAATGGCGGCGGCCATTTTGGAAAGTGGGAGGAGCCAGCGATGATGCGGCTATGACTCAACCGACAAGTCTTTGCAGGAATATTATCTACGTCAGCACTTCTTATCAGTTGTTTATTTAAGCGACCGGATATCGGCGGCATCCTTTGTTTACATTGAGATAAGATATCGGCGGCGGCATCCTTTGTGAAAGAGTTTGTTTACATTAACAAGATAAGAGAGTATGCAGCTGCACGCTCGAACCGTGGGATAACTTCATTCATATGATTACTATTCGTATTTGTATCTAAGCGGACTAAGGCACTGTCGGCGACATGGAAGCAGGACGGATAACTTTTAAAACGTCACCATATATACAGGGTGGATCGAAAGAGTGTTTAGAGGAGGAGAAGAACGAAACAAGTATATATTGAAGTTTTTTGTTGAAATGACGTCAGTTGAGGTTATGTTGTCGATGACAGAGGAGTATACACGGAAATTGGAACAGTTTCATCGAAAAGTCAGAGCTCTGAACGAAGAGTTGCAGTTTTATGAAGAGAAACGAAACATCACAAGAAAATTGAAAAAGTTGAATCTCTGCACGACACAACCATCAACATCGAAATATGATTCAAATGATACTAGTGACTTTGATTCTGAACACCATCTTATACGTAGACATACCGTATGATGATGATGTACGAGGAGTAGCGATTTCTTTCAAAGATGGCAATCAGTCTTGGATTCCAATGAATCGAACAGCAGGACTTCGAAGGTTATTCTTCACCACAGACCTGCCACCCCACCTCGAGGATGATAACAATTGGATTCCAATGAATCGAACAGCAGGACTTCGAAGGTTATTCTTCACCACAGACCTGCCACCCCACCTCAAAA
>JAFIRS010002577.1:0-201158 GCA_018342105.1 Gonioctena quinquepunctata | reverse complement strand
GGCAGGAGGCTGCTCTCCATCGACTCGTCTATGGGAAGAGGGCGGATTAGACCGGACCGGTACCACTCTAGGTAAATTACGACCATTTGACAACACGTCATTTGATTCCATATGTCAGGTAATAAGGAAAGGGCGTGAACTCAACCATAATAAGATGGATTCACGCCATATTGTCCCAAAACTAACTAAGAAAACTATCAGAAGTAGCTCTAGCGGGGCCGTACCCACAAAGGGGATGTCCACAGGAAGGAGTCTTGTCCTTTTGCTATGGTGCCTCGTGGTGGATGGCCTCCTAGTAAAGATAAAAGTTGGTACTACACCCCAGGCCTATGCGGACGACATTAGTCCTCCTGGTCGATGACCAGAGGTCCGGCTCGTGAGGGGCACCATGCAAAAGACCTCAACCGGGTGGTTTAAATTGTGCCGTCTATTAGGGGCGGAGTGTGAACCCTGAAAGGCGGAGCTGATTCTTTTTCACCAGGAAACGCAAACCAGAGCCCTCCCAAACGTCCAACTCAATGAGAGGTTCTTACAATACAAAAACTCAGTCAAGTACCTTGGGTCATCCTTGACTACAAGCTTAACTGGAACGATCATATCAACACAAAAAGCCGGTTCTGGGCATGCAGAAGGGCATCTGGCAGTACGTGGATCTATACTGGATCTCCCGACTCTCATACGCCCAATGATTACGTACGGAGCCATCGTATGGTGGCAAGGTACAGCATCCGGCAAATCAAAAACCCAATGAGGACGGTCCCCACTAGGGCCCTGAAGACACTCACTTGCACCTCTTCATTGAATACGGGCCCGCAAACTATCGCTCGCTTGAGAAGCTCCAACCAATGACGGAGCGAGTGAAGGATTGTCCACTCCTTAGATGCCAGGGGACAATTCTTCACCTGTCATATGATTCACCAAAAGGCTGTCAGAAATTTCCCCAAAAAGGAAGGACTGGAGTAGATGTGAGCACCTCTGATCCTCACCAATGTGATCATCAATTTTAAAGATGGTTCCAGGATGGGTGAAACAGCCGGGCCGGGGTATACGGGCATTCTCTAAAAGCTGAACTCTGCTATGCCATAATATCTAATAATTACTTAAATCCAGAAATGTCAAAATAATTATGTACTGTATATCGGCGAAAGGAAAACTCGAATAGTATATATTTGACACGAGCGAATAAACTTCAAATGAAAGAATACAGGGCGAACAAAATTATTAATTCTTATGAATGGTAACTTACAGCCGATTTTTTTTTTTCATGTGTGTGTACATCTTAGAGAAAATAAAAAAAGAAAGAAAAGAATGAAAGTTGTAGAGGTCATGGAGCTCTATCGTACATATATAATATATATACTAGCTGACCCGACCTGTCAAAATTTTTATATTCCCTAAATTGTTTTCCTGAAAACTTCTGTCCGTAATCCTGTTCTCCCGTTTTCCGTTATCCCTTTTTTCCTTTGAATCCCTTTTTCAAGGGACAAAATCACCAAAACACCCACCTATTCAGGCTTTTTTATTATATATTCCTGAAAACTTTTCCGGGAAAAAGACTTTTTCAATTTTTTCTTCCTCCTCCTCCTTTTTCCCTAAAACCTTATTCGGGTATTACGAACATTAAAAAACAATTAGCCTACCCATATTTTTATGTCACAAAATTCTTTAAAAAACATAAATCGATATATTTTGGGGTTTTTCGAAAAGGGAAATAACATAGAAAATGAATTTATCCTTACATATTTTCCACTGTATACCCGGGTTTTCAATTTTCGTCAACTCCTATTTTTCTTTTCCCATCCTCGGTTAACAAACATTAAAAAAATGGAAAAATCGCCCACCGTTCTCACTTTTTTGCGCCTACAAAGAATCGGATTAATTTTATATAATTTTTTGCTTAACTTTTTTTAACTTGCCGGTGGGATTATAAATTTAGAGTTGGTACGAAACATCTGTGGGCGGATGACTTTTTGGAATCTGAAATCTCTTCCGTTATTTGTTTTGCGTTACCTGAACGCACGGGAGTCGACTTTTGGGTCGTGGATTCTAGCCTGACATCTGTTGGTGCCCATCAATGTGCACGGGAAAATTTTGTGTCATTAAATTCCCCTCATTAGGTCTAAGCTCCCCCCCGAATTATAGGTGTCACCTCTACAATTTTGTGCATTTTTATATATATATATATATATATATATATATATATTCAATTTTCCTACGTACCGTTGGTAAAACCAGAGATATTTTATACGAATTTGAAAAAAACAACCGTCCTGATTGGGAAACCTAAACAGGCTGTAGACGGATGGTGATCTCCCATTCAACAGTTTCATATTCTCGTTTTTTGTATTGCGTCCCCAAAAGCACTAATGACTATTGGTATGTGGGTTGGTCTATTGGCATCTGTGGTGACCTATTGATGTTGTGAAAACTCTTATTTCCCAAAAATTTCCCCATGAGGGGCTAAGCTCCACCCCACAGATTTAGGTGCGCATCTATAATTTGATATTTTTAAATTTTCCCTACGTACCGATTGGTAAACCAGAGATATCTGATAGAATTTGAAAGAGACCACAAGCCGTCCTGATGATTGGGGAAAACCCTGAAACAGGCTGTGCGGGTGGTGATCTCCTTTTATTCGTAACAGATTTCTCATATTCTCGTTATTTGTATTGCGTCCCTAAAACGCACTAGGTACACGACTATTGGTATCGATGGGTTGGTCTATGCTGGCATCTGTCGGTGACCTATTGATGTTGTACAAGAAATCTCGTATCTTCAATTCCACGATGACAGGTCTAAGCTCCACCACACAGATTATAGTGTCGCTATCTATAATTTGATACTGTTCATATTTCCGTACGTACCGATTGGTAATAACCTACGAGATATCTGATACGATTTGAAAGAGACCACAAGCCGTCCTGATGATTGGGAAACCATGGAAACGGAGCTGTAGACGGAGATGGTGATCTCCTTTGGATTCGTAACAGATTTTCTCCTCGTGTCTCGTTATTTGTATTGCGTCCCTAAAACGCACTAGGAGTACGACTATTGGTATCGTGGGTTGGTCTATGCTGGCATCTGTCGGTGACCTATTGATGTAGTACGAAATCTCGTATCTTCAAAATTCCACGATGACAGGTCTAAGCTCCACCACACAGATTATAGGTGTCGCTATCTATAATTTGATACTGTTCATATATATATATATATATATATATATCTATATATAGGGTGTAATCTAACCTCTTGCACACCCGTGAATGACGAGTGTATAGTGCCATTTTAAAACGAATTACAGTGGTTAAAAATCTGTTTTTTCAAACATGTTTTGTTCTTTGTAAAATTCGACAAAATTTAGTTAGTGTCTCCCGCCTAATCACAGGTGACCAACCCAGAGGAAAACTTTGGCAATTGCCGAATGCAATAAACATTTATTCCGACATTTGAATAGGGTAGAATGTGGACTGATTGTGTGGTAAATGTACACATTGCAAGCTGCCAGATATATATATATATATATATATATATATATATATTCAATTCAAAAATGAAGAGAACAACAAACTGGTGATAAAATCAGAACTAGTTGACTTGTATTGAAAAAGGAAAAATATCTCATTTTAAAAATAATTTCGAGACCATTGTAGTGAATCAGAACACGTGAACTGAACCCTGTTGACAAGCAAGAATCTCGCAAGCACGGTTCACAAAACTGTCTACGAACGAAACTTTGTAAAATTCTACTAGTGTTTTTGATTGGTGGTGAATGAAAGTCTTAATTAATTAAAATTTTTAATTTCTCTAAAAAAATAATTTATATTACATTATATCTAGTACGAAAACGCCCGCACAGTGATTGGCGACTCCAGAATCCAACCAGAACTGAAATTTACTACTTTATTCATAAATGCGACAAGTGATTCATATTGTCTTCTACTCTTCAAAATACACTCGATATAGCTCGGTGTATAGTTTTGAGAGCCAGCGTACTGTTTTCTGATTGGTTGCTAATTAGGATATTTCATTCACCAACCAATCAGAAAACACTAGTAGATTCCAACAAACTTTCGTTCGTAGACAGCTTTGTATGCATGCGAGAATCTTGCTTGGCAACAGTGTTCATTTCACGTGTTCTGAATTACTACAATGGTCGTGATACTATTTTTTTTTTTAATATCCAATTGTGAAGGTTTCCCTTTTGTGTCGTTTGTTTCTTACAAGTGACTGTGATAATTATGATGAGTACCTCAAAGCAGAGTTTGAAGTCAACCAATTCTGACTTTATCACCATTTTGGATATAACAAGGTTGTTTTATTCACTTTGAAATTGAATATATATCTCATGCAGCCTGCAATGTATACATTTACCACACAATCAGTTCAACATTCTATATTATTCAAATGTCGAGTTGAATGTTTATTGCATTCGGCAATTGCCGAAGATGTTCCTTCGAGTAGGTCACCTGAAATTAGGCGGGTGGTACTACCCAAAATTTTACACAGAACAAAACATGTTTTCAATATTTTTTTTCAGATTTTAAACCATTGTAATTCGTTATAAAATGGCATTATACACTCGTCATTCACGGGTGTGCAAGACGTTAGATTACACCATATATACATATACATATATGACATGAAAATTGCTTCTGTGAAAATATAGCGAATGAAGATACGGCATTTCAGAGAAATATTCAAATTATAGAAAAAAATCATCTTCGAGCAGTATTCGAACCCGCGACCTCTAGATCTCTAGTCTTACGCTCTACCAACTGAGCTATCGAAACACAAGGTTCCATCTGTTTTTCCCTATAATTCAATGTCAGATGTTCGGATGGGTTAAGAAGATAGAAAGGATCTCACGCACTTATCAGTGGCCATCAAGATCAATTTACCTTTCACCCTAACTTCACCATCGACGTGACGGTTTCAGCCAAGGTTCAGGAAGTCTGTCTCCGACCACTGAACAAGATTTTTGCCAAATATATAAATACGAAATGAAAATTGCGTCTGTGAAAATATAGTGAAAGAAGATTCACCATCTTCAGGGTTGAATTTTCAAAAACTCCGGAATAATATTTTTTTTTCTGAAAAGAAGAGCCCGAATACCAAACTCGAAGACAATAAATTCAGAAATAACGGAACCCCCCAAACTTTCATGCCTTTAGGGGTTGAGTTTCCAAAATAGTGCGTTGGGTTGGATACAAAAATCATAAGAATATTACTATTCTGGCTACCAGCATGAAATTTTTCATACATGCTGACAAATATATGGAAATATATGTGTCGATCTGTGCTGTGTCTGAAGTTTTCGGCCGCCATTTTGGAAAATGGTATCCGAAAACTAGATTTTCGCTAATATCTCGAAAATGGTACAATATATCGAAAAGTTTGAAATAATGAAATATAGAACGTGACTAGACTTCGGAAAGCAGCAAAAAAATCTGATATTATAGCCTGTTCATCAGCTGCAAGTCAAAGTGTAGAAGAAGACAAAGGTCATGTTCCGATATTCAACAGTACTGCCCAGTAAATTTAATCGTTCCGATTTTAATGAAATTTACTGGCAATGTTTTCGCGCTACCTTTGAAGAAACCTTGTTAGGGGCTGAAAATTTACTGGTGCTACTGTTACATAAAAGGTCATGTAATCACAGTATTCCCTCTCCAAATTGAAAAAAGTAAGGTTATGTTATGATTTAAGATCAAAACACTATCAACAGTAACGGGACATAATCTAAAATCAATGAATATCAGATTATCACTGCAAAATTAATATTTCCAGCGGAATCGGAACATGAGCAAAGCCCAAAACGAGGTTGCATGTTGTTCGGTTGTGGTTATCGATAGTACTGCGTTAGTTCATTATTTGGATACAAACACATGGAAGACATTCTCTGAATATTGCACGAAAGTATTTTTACCTGCTATAGGCTTTGTCTCCGGAAATTTGAGAGGGTCGACATAGTTGTTGATAGGTATTTTCCTGGTAGCCTCAAAACTGACACACGACTGAAAAGAAGGTTTGGAAAAGAGATGGTTGTTGAACCAACCACACCCCTGCCAATAATCTTCGGTAAATTCTTGCAGAGTGATAACAATAAAAAATAGCAGTTCAAACTTCTGTCAATCAAAATAAAATCACTCGAAACTAATGGAGAGTTAGTGATTTGTACCGATGAAGAATCGGTAACATATGTAGATCCCCTTAGTTAGTAGTGATGATCTCGCCCCATGCTCACATGGAGAATCAGATACTAGACTTCTCGTTCACGTGAGAAGTGCATTATTGTCGGGCCATAAAAACATGTTGATAGGTATATTGGATTAATATATCGTTGTTATCGCCACGAACTGAAGCAAATGGGTATGCAAGATCTTTGGATGCTATTTCTCACTGTCAGTGATCCTTGGGAGAAATGTCTGTTGAAATATGTGCTGCACTACCATTTTTACATGCATGTACAGATATGATACGTTATCCTAGTTTCATGGTGTTGGTAAAATGAAAGCTTGTAATCTATGGAAGAAGATGCAAGGAATAATAGATGTATTCATTCGACTATCCTCGGTAGAGGATTTTGTTGAGATTCAGCTTTTCACTGTAATGATGTATGATGTTACCAGCAGACAGAAACAGTGTATGAGGGTAGAAGAGTACTCTACACTCAAAAGAATCGAAGTGTGGAGAATATTCCACCAACCGAAAGAGGCATTGCGTAAACACCTGAGGCGAGCTATGCTTCAGACGCGTGTTCGGAAACAATGTCTGGAACTGCAACCAGATATACCAAAAGCAACCAACTGGGGGGTGGAAATCATCAAATTCGGAATGTAACGATAATACGATTGAACCACTTTGGAGAGATCTGCCACAAGCTTCCAATGTGAGTTCAGATTTGATCAGCTGCAAAAACCGTGGGATGAGGAAATGCAAATGCAACAGATTCAATTTACAGTGCACTGCTCTATATAAGTGTTCCCAATTAACAATATTCCTGATACTGTGATTTGGTTTAATTCTTTTAATGATGGTTTTTGTGGCCAATCTCAGCCGGAGTAGCAATTTTAAATTTTTCTAGAGAAAACGAGAAAGATCCAATTAAAATCTTTCAGTTGATGGCTTTATGAGTGGTCTTACAGAAAAATGTCCGCTTTGTCAAGTTCTATATTTCATCACTTCGAATTTTTTCGATATCTTGTACCGTTCTTGAGATATTAGCGAAAATCTAGTTTTCGGTCACCATTTTCTAAAATGGCTTGTGTCTCAATGATGGTTTTTGTTTCCTATACATTCATCAGCATGTATACCAAATTTCATGCTGGTAGCCAGACTGGCAATATTCTTATGCTGACATAACGCACTAGAAACACTGAAACACGCATTTCTTTATTTGTAATAAAGACCTCAAATACCAATTTTCGTTACCCTAACTGTAATACTATGTAACGATATATCTGTTACATTTCTTATTGATAGGCTCAGAGATACAAAATGACTAAGAGTAGCTCAAGTTATCTCATTAATTCCAATCTAAGAATCACTATTGCAAATCTTAGCGCCATCTAACGGCGAACAGTCATTAGAGTTGAGAAGAAGATGAGCGAACGCGAAGCATTTGACAGGACGATCTGGTATTAAAAGAATGCAGCGTGCGATCCTCAGCCCTTAGCGATCTATCTTTGATCGAGATATCGTGTGTTCTGAAGCTTGTCAGCCATTGAGTAAAGAAATATAATTTTGTTCATGTTGAAATAACTAATGAATTAGAGCGTCTTCCTTCCTTCTGCGAAAGTGATTTCAAAGCAGTGAGTTATAGTGTGATATCGAGGTATGAAGAAATATTTTTGGCCACATTCAATATCTCATGACAGATATTTTCTAACGAGAACGTGGGGTATTTCTTCATGAAGTCCCGTTATCTGGATTCATCAATAATACGTTGCTCAGTAAACAGCGATTAGATTCATTTAGGTCAAGCAGATAATTGATTCCAGTGCAGTACCATATTTATTTTTCAAATTAGTTCAGGTGGAATTATAAATATTACATGTGATATTTATAATATATCGAATTGAATCGAAATATCGGTGTTCAGTCTCATCTGTTTTGATTGTTTCTGACAAGGGTTCATTGGGGTTTAAAGAGGGTTTCTCAAATATTTGGTATCACTTACACCGCATTTGGTTACATTTTTGGTGTCAATCACAAGAAGTATGTGATATAGTTGAATACTATATATTTTTCATGGTCTTGGGGATGTATTTTGGTACAGTTTCTAATTTGGTGATAATTATCACAAAGCTGTGATTTTTGCTTCTGACCGAGGTGAAGCGATCATATATATATATATATATATATATATATATATATATATATATATATATATTATTAGAATATTTTTTTTATCATACAGAAAACCTTTAATAAAGAAGTATTTGACGATTGGTCAAAAATAACTCTCATACACTTTCTCTGAATATCATTGCAATTGAAGTCATTTTCGTAAATCAAATTCTTCAAACTTAATTTTGCTGAATTCTGATTTTTAATATTTGTAAAATATAGTCTTGGCTGATCAAGATCAGAACAACTTTCCTTTTTTTTTGTATAGAGCATAGATCAATTTTGTCTAAATCAAAATGTAATCTTGAATCTTCAATTTCAGTATTGAATATTAATGACAAATCTCAGCACAAGCTGATTTGTATGTTCAAATAATTTTAAGAAATGTCATCACAGCTTCATTTCGTACCAAACGAACTTTGAGAAATCTTTAAAAAATCTTTGAGATTTATTTATAGCAATGTGTCTTATTTATATATTTCGAATGTTCTGGTTTCAGAACATTTCAATGCCATGGGGACGTCGAAGATACGTTTGGTGGTTAAGAAATACGATGTAACTGATGCGTTGCAAAAACGTTCTCATCTGGTCTTGTGTTTTATCTTTGTCTGCTCTAACCTCACCTTAAATTGGTTTCGTGCACATTTGACAGATGGTCGACATTGGAGGTAAAATAATCTCATATTTCCGCGTGGTAAAGACCGTTAATTGTAAAATGTTTACTGTTTTTATTGTGTTTCGCGTGAAATATTGTGACAATGGACCTGACAAAATATTATTCCAGTTTAGATAATTTTCACCAAGAAAACGGTTTAAAGAGAAAAAAAACTTGCATTTCACAACAGCACAATATGAAGGCATGATCATCTATGAATTAAACAATAGCATATGTAATCCAACCACTGAATTCTCTTTGAAATCGGTAAAAATGTTCAACTCTCTCACATAAACAGATCGGAAAAGTGAGATTGGTTTTCCTCCAATGTCGACTATCTGTCAAATGTACACGAAACCAATAAGTGGCGGTATTTCATTTATCGTTTATCGATCTCTTGTGCCGGTTCTATACTACTTACTTAGTGAGATTTTTGAGTGATCAAATTATTGATGGTTTTTATTACCTATCTACGAGAAAATCAATATGTGAAAAAAAAAGTTATGTGTCACATCATATTGTTTTTTTTTCTACTAGGAGGGTGATTAATAAAATCTCAATATGATGGTTTGATTTGTTTCTGGCATCAGTTTTGCCAAAAAATTTGCACCGTAATTCCAAGATTCAACAGGAAATATCCTCAAGACGATTGGAAACTATAATAGCGAATTTATCTAAAAAAAGGACTTGTTATGTAACGATTTCATTACGCATACTCGTATATACGTACTTTTGCTGTAACAGAACAGTTTCAGATAACGTATCAGATTCGATTTTTATATAACCTATCTGCATTTTGTTATGTTGGTGGATATATAACGACTCTAGGTCATTGAGACGTTATGGGCACAATAATCATAACGTAACAATGTATCTAGGTTACCATATAATAACGTTAATAATACGAGTTTTTGCACAATCGATTATGCTAAATTTCAAGCAGATCTTAGACAGGCAGAATTCTAGGAAATTTTCAGTACGAATAATAACAATGATAAGTTACGTTTTTTGAATGAAAATACCAATACGGTTTCAATGCACATATTCCCCTGGGTAGAATTAAAATAACGAGACAGTATGCACCTTGCATGCACAAATAACAAGTTTTCAAGTCATTAAAAGATAAAGCTAAAAATAAATGGAGAAACACAAAATTGCAATCACATCATGACTACTATAAAATGCAGAAACGAAAAGAGAGCTTATAACACATCTTGCGAACACAAAGTGTTACCAAGATTTGGAAGAACTTCTCACCTAGAAATTCGTAAAAAACAGCACTCTCAGCAAATATAACGGATGTGAATGCAATCAAATCATTTTTCCCAAGGTTCTATTGAATTTTATCGCAAGAACCCGCCAGGGAATGAAGATAAATTTCATTTTCATGTAGTTTCACGAGTTTGTCTTGAAAAAATATTTATAGCTTGATCAAACCATGAAAGCAAAGCTTGAGTTTAATTTAAAAAAAAATATCCGTTGTCTTTCTGAAGAATGTGTTTCTGCCGATACCGATTTGAAATAGTTGAGATTTATATAAAATTGTCAGCGTTGAGTTATTGTGTATGTTTCCGGAAAAAGATTATACAAAAAACCGGCTTGAAATAATTGTGTTTTTAAGGGTTTTTACCCTATTTTGTTATTTTTCTCGAGCATGGCACTAATAAATATAAAAAAGATACTCTTTATTTGGTTGAATTGGGATTTGAACCTAGGAACTAATTGAGAAGGGGAATTGGTGTCTGTGATATATAATGTAGAAGATAATTGGCAGCGTGCAGACGAGAGGACGCGGGTTCGATCCCTGCCCGAAGATATCTTTTTCAAGAAATCAAAAATTATTTTCTGCACGCCGCCAATTATCTTCTATATTATATATCATAGACACCAAGTTCCCTTCTTAATTTAAAAATTCGGCTTAGTTGTTCAATGGACCCAAAGCTGACCCCTGCTGAAAATAGCAAATTTTCGACGACGCTAGGTGAAAGGTAAATTGGATTTTGGTGATCATTTGATAGCGAATAGTTTCCTTCCACCGCATAACTTTCCTAACACACTAACATTCAATTCTATCTCAGTTGCGAACGTAAGTCTTTGGTAGCTCAGTTGGGAGAGCACTTGACTGGTAATCATGAGGATGCGGGTTCCATCCCTGCCCGATGAAATCTTTTTCTGGAATTTACAAAATTCTTGTCTGTACGCCGTCAATTCTCTTCTACACTAGGAACTTATGTTTGTCAAGCTGATATCTTACCGCTTGGCTATCTGGGTTTAATAAATCCCAGATAGCCAAGCGGTTTTATGTGTCCGGGAAAAAAGGTAGATGTTAAAAAAACGCGACTGGTTATTAATTGATAATAATTACCCCCAGCAGGATTTACGCCGGCACAGTTGTCGTTTTATGGATATGTTCTCATGAGAAACCCTGTAGAAAACTTCACAATCGTCTGGGGTTCAAGGTATATAAATCGACAAACTATTGAGTAAGCAAATGTGTTGATAAAACGACAATTTCAATTATGTCCCAATATTGTTCAAGAAAACACGGCTATGTCCGAGGTAAAGCTGGCAACATCGTGAAAAGTATTGTTCTCAGTGAACAATGGAGAAATTGTGCACAACGGCAGTGTTACTGCGATAAACATATGATTTCGGGTGTGAGTGTGTGGTGTTTTATTTATTTTCAGTAACCGAAAATAATATTCGTTCATCCTCCGTATTTGAGTGCCGCATTTTGACTTCGAATTCGTGTTGTTCAGGAGGCAGTAAGTGAGTACCATCAAACGGTATATTCTCAATTCACTCGTTATTTGAATTGAGGAATAAACGAGAACACAGAGCAGTCCGGACATTGACAATATGGGGGTCAAGATTATCTACCATGGTTGTAGTCGACTCGATCCAGCGGCAACCAAACAGCGAAGTTGGTAATAAATATTTTTTATGGTTTATTAAGGACTCAAATATTTCAAAAGACGAATTTTTATTTTTTTTATGTACTATCAACTGTTAGCGGTAGTACAACAAGTTAGTTTACACTCTATATAAAATACTTTGTAGTTTTTTTATGGGAAAGGAAGATCTATAATTATTATTATTAAAGGAGTAGAAATTTTGTCCTTTTTCGTAGGGCTGACATCCCGGCAGTGCTTTCTTTCCATAGACCTATGTATCTACGCGAATTTCCCATTTTTACTCGACTACGGCACAGCCTAAAAGGAAGGATAATGATTTCAGCAGTCTATGTATTTACGAATATTCCACCGTAGCACCTAAACTACGCATTCGATTTTGATGAATGAGGTGTCAATCGATTCGCTATTATGGTCTGGGTAATATAGGGTCCATATAATCGAACAAAATCAAAATGGCGGATGTTACATAAAAAAAGTGGTGGTCTCTGCATTTTTTTTGCTATCTTATCGAGTGGATGTCAAATGAAAAAGGAGAAAATTCTGAGTTCATAAACCTAGTACAATATTGTTACAGAAATCACGAAAATACCTGTGTGCTGTTGCAAAATCCACCCCTGTGCTGTTGCAACCGTCGGCCCGACCGTTGGGAGTGACGTCTCGTTCCAGATGTTCGATAACCGCCATTGGAAACTTCGAGAAATGGCCGTTACCGATGATGTCGAACTCCAAGTGTTCGATAAATGCCATTCGAAGACACAAGAAGAAAACCGAACGTTAGCGATGACGTTATGGAGCATTCTCGATTGCGACTGTTCCAGAAATTTCGGCCGTCCTATATAGCGGGTCATATGCGACAGGCGATTTAGTCAGAAGTTAGTCTTGTGAATATTCTTATGCATTGTAATTGTGAACAAGTATTGTATCAAATACTATTGAGTTGTGAATAAAAAGGAAAATAATTCCCAAGTAGCACACAGAGGTCATAATTGGTTGTACAGACGTCTACTAGACCTTTCGCAAAAGTCCATGACTTATGTCTTGTAATATGCTGAGACGTCGCTATGAATGCCAATACGACAAAAAGGCACACTCTTGCGACGTCACATCGACGTTATAAAGTAGTGGTAATTACTTGCCAATATAGACTTATATAAGCCAGTCGCAAAAGGGTCGTTCTGTGGTCTTAGTGTAGTCATCATATCATTATGCATGAAGGTCATAATCTTTCTAATATAGTATTACAATATGTATACCATATCAAAAGATTTTATATAATATCAATATAATATATAAGTCAGCCTTCCTTTACATGTTCATGATACTCTGTGACCATGATAGTTATCGAGATAAAAATGATTTTCATTTATGTGTCTTTAAAAATTGTTCTGAAACTCTAGTGACCAAGCAAATCTATTTTTACGATCGAATCCAATTCTACTCACTTAAAATCCATGCGCCTCGAAAATGAAGAGAGATAAATATTTATTTTCATTTCAGAAAAAATATATTTTATCAATTTTTCTCATTAATCGTTGAAATATGTAGACAATATTATGAAAGATACTTGATTAGCAATCTCCAATGATTTTTAAATTTATATAATACCCAGGGTCCCATATTTTTTATTTTAAATATTTTTGTTCCAATATGGCTACCAGAATGATGTTATCAATCAATCGAAAAACATGGATGCCGTCCTTCTAGTGTCGAAAAGTTGTAATTAGTCCGGTATGTACTATCATGGAATAGTTTACGAGTGTCTCAAAGACATCGCAATATCTTACATAAAAAAGTTGTAATGTAGTCGCTATGACCACAAGTAGCAAGTTTTGTTGTACTAACGTCGTAACGCTATCAAAACAGAAGAAGATATACACTGAGTGCATAAGCATTCCGCTAGTTCCGCCTAATGGAAAACGCTAAAAATAACTGACATTTACAATAGAGGTTATGTTGATTGAATATTTAAATATTTTTTATTTATTACTCGAAGTGCACATACATATTATTTATGTCTTTCCTTATTGTGACACAATTGAAGGAACTGGATAAACTTCATTTTTTGCAGTGTCCCGATAGACTGATTAATGATTTCAGATGTTAATTTTGGGGAAGGCACTCATCCTTCCTCTTTATATTTTTCTATACGATCCAGTTCTCTTGTAAGGCAGATTGGATTTTTGTTTTGTAATTTTAATCATTCATACGGAACTGGATATTCTACAAACATAACACAATATACCTATCCAACAAAAATAACATAACCAACAAAAATAACATAACCAACAAAAATAATCTAACCATGAATACATAATTTAATCATTACGACCAAAGTTCATCAGTTGATAAAACTACATTACACGAGTACAATATGTAGTCGTAGAAACGTTTCAAAAATCTATTAATTAGAACCACATATGATCATTGTCATAATAACCTCACAGCAACTGCTCTTAAGTTCTACTTAACGACACATACAATTTATTTACATACAAACCACAGTACAACTTCATCTCGAGAATTCTTTATTGTACTCTCGTTATATCTACTACACGACGTCATAGCAACGCCTGAAGGTTATAAAACGCACTTTAACTTTTTGGTTCTAAAACATACAAATACGTGGTCTTTAAGACGGTATAATTATGTTAATTTTATGACTCTGTGCTACTTGGGTTAGTTGTTCAGGAGTTTTAATAAACGGACCCCAGACTAATAAGAATATTAAATAATATAAAAACAACAGCATCACCAGCCCACCGGTTTCCTATTTCTGTTTCTATTAGATAGACATTAATTTTAGAATCTCACACATTATTAATAATTCCAATAAAGTACAAATTTAAGTGCAAAAAAATAATTCTAATAAAACCGAATGTCACTGAGATAGCTACCCGAACGGATCAGGCGCGTGAGGACAGACGTCGTTGACGGTCGTGTCCACAATAGCAATGTTTTAGGGCGTATTTTAAACATATTTTCATTTTCTACTGTCAGAAGACGAACATTCATGCATATTAAATTCTTCCATAAGTAATTATCTTCATTTCTATTCACGCTATCACATCATTCTTCTTTTTGTTGTCGCATCGAAGGTTAAATCGCACAATAAAATTTATAGTTTAAAAACTGTAACCCGTCTACGGGAAAAATAAAATAAACTAAAAATAATAAACAAGTTAGTTGTTGATGGCTTTCATCGTCTTAGTGAAAATACAAGTCTTTTGAATTGACGTTAATAATGTTATTATTCAATTCAAATGCCGTGGTCATGCGTTGTCAACTACAAAAAGTAAACATAATTTGATAGACAAATAAAAACAATAGATATGCTAAATAATTAGCAAAAAATTAAACCGACGGAAAAATCAACTGAAAACAAAAAATAAAATAAACCGTCTTAGTCTTAATGATAATTGAGCTCCTGAACTAATGTAAGTAACTAATTTTGATTCGGCGCCAAACAAACAATTATCGAAGATCATTATATTACTTTGAAGAAGTAATCAAAACCTATGCATCTCGCTGCCATCATTTTACGCTTTACCTAATTCAATTGCTAGTTTGTTTGGCGCCGACTCAAAATTAGTTACTCATAATAGTTTAGGAGCTCAATTATCATTATGACTAAGGAGGTTTATTTTATTTTTTGCTTTTCAGTTGATTTTTTCGTCGGTTTAATTTTTTGTTGAAAAGTTTTTATTTTCAATTTTTTGTGGCTGAAATAAACTAATTACTACCTACTTAATTTTTGATTACTTCCAAAATACTTACTTACCTAGCATACTTCAACTATTAACTGTTAAATAATATGATTATCTACTTTAACTATATATAATATAAATTATTTTTGAAAGTTCTGGTTAGTTGATTTCATCACTTTGTATATGATTCCATCCTTCCATAGAATGTAATTATTGTGACGGATGCAGGAGGATCTGTCAATGTCAACTACATATGTGTGCCAATGTTCACAAGTAAAAAATCAATCATCCCCTATTTTATTACCCATAGGGGTGGATCATTCCATTCCAAATTGGAATTTGATCAACTATGAGGTATACCCTATCTGATAAAAAAAGAATCATCCAAATCGGAAAACCCACTCCAAAGTTATGCCTGATCGGTTAACGGACCAAAATTCAGAGGGTGAACGATCAATATCCTCCAGTTTACTACCCTTAAGGGTATATTTTTCTGTTCAAATTTGAATGGGACCAACTTCACCCTATCCAATGAAAACTAAATCATCGGGATCGAACTGCTCTATGAAAAGTTATGCGTGACCATACATAAAAAAAAATATACGCGTCGACTAGAGAACCTCCTCCTTCTTGGTTTCGTCGGTTAAAAAATACGCACGACCACGGCATTTGAATTGAATTATAACGTTATTAATGTGAAACTGCCAGAAGACCTCAATAGAACTAAATAAACAGGACTATCAAATCAAAAGACTAGTCTACTCAATGAGACGATGATAGCAATAAACATTTGTTTGTTACTTTTTAGTTTATTTAGTTTTTTCCGTAGTCGGGTTACAGTTTTTTAAACTTTCTATTTAATTATTGTTCAATACTTTCTCGTGCCACACCACCCTGCCAAAACTCACTTTGTTGCTCTTCAACAAAACCCTCAAGAATTATTTCTCTCCACCTGCCGTTTTTCGGCGGATCTTTTTCTCTGAATGCAGTGATCAGAGTAACATCGTGGCCAGCTCCGGCAAGACCTCTCATCAGAGCGCTATCAAGGATGTAGTGGCTTCGGGCTGGAGTCGGAAAAACCCCAAGTATCCGTGCACCATCATTGAATCTTGATATGCTCAGCAATGTAATGAGCACACACAATAACACCGACATGATAGTGGTCACTGACCGACTGGTAAAACCACAATGAAAAGTAGATAAGACTGCTAAGCTAACCATAACGTGAGTTTGGTGTTGTGATCAGGGCCGGATTCCAAAACTGTTCATTGAAATATGTATCCTGATGCACTTCAGACACCACACACCATATCATGAACCTGTTCGACATTTTGGTTAATAAACTATAATATTTTTCGTCGACCTCTACAAAAAATGACATTTAACGTACTAATTTGCGAATGAAAAATCTACTATTTTTGAAGGAAGTATTTTTCGTCCGCAGACACTTTTCGTCCTCAAACTCTTTTCGTCCGCTGTGGTCACTGTGATACTGCATGGTGCGAGAGCGGCGATTGACTCATTTTCGTAAATCCACGATTTAATAAAAACATAGGCGCCTGTGACAATAACTGTCATTTGCTGTTGTCAAATTAATTATATACGTGTGAATAAGACTGTGGTGAGAATATTGGTGTTCATCATTATCAAGAATGGATAGTGCTAGCGATATGGATATCAGTAACAATCCTCCGGAGCCGCGGGTATTGGCAACTACGGTCACATTGGATTTACTTCCCCAGAAATCACGAATTTCATACCAAAAACAATACAACACATTCAAGAACTGGCGTCAGGAACATAATGTCCGAGAATCGGTAAAGGTTAAGAATATGAGATCACCCAGTATCTTCATAAAATTTTCACAGGAGCTTAAGAAGACGATAAAAACAGTATAGCAATCGAAAATTTAGCGGGAAAAGATAATTTTAGGAGATATGGGCCCCAGAAGGTCCATAAATAGAGGTTATGGAATATCACTTTTGGAAACTGCAAACTGATATAAAGAATGGCTTTTTGCACTACACTATTAACTGTACACTCATTTAACGTTTAAGTAATATTAAAATCACTTAATGATCAATAAAGACATGAAAAAACTCCGATTATATTTCATTAAATTTTTCACATGAACTGTCAAAAATCAAATATTGGTGGTTGCATTGATCTTGGCGTTTTATGGACATGCCACGTTGCCAAATATTCAAGTGAATTTGGCCAATCCGGATTTTCGCAATCAATTGGATCGAAATTTTCGCGAGCGGAGCGAAGCGTCGCTTTATAAGGTTGATTACCTTGCATTCAACTTGGATAGCAAGGTTAGCCAAGTAAGGTTAGGTTGTGTTCCTTCTTTTTACGTTAGAAATTGATTTGATCGAAATGTTCGCGAGCGGAGCGAAGCGTCGCCTTGGTAAGGTTGATTAGATTTTGCATTCAACTTGGGTAACAAGGTTAGCCAAGTTAGGTTAGGTTATGTTCCTTCTTTTTACGTAAGAAACATCCAATCCAAATGCGTTTCTTGGTCCAGTTTAAAATTACTTAAAACAAAATAATCTGAAGTCACATTATTTTATATGTTTGGTAACTTTCTAAATGCGGCACATCATGCTTAATTTTCAAAATTATAATCACTATCAAGAAGCGTGGTGAAATATACTTTGCATTTTAAACACAGATATCAGATCGTTATTTCATGCTGAATTAATTTTTTTTTTTCCCCTTTTGGAGACATAGGCAACGTCGCATATCAATAAACTTCAAGTTTCGAATAATCATAACATTTGATTTTTGATATTTCTTCTGTAAAATTATATGAAAAGTAATCGGAGTTTTTTCATGTCTTTATCGAAAATTATGTGATTTTAATATTACTAAAAGGTAAAAGGTGTGTGCAGTTACTATTTTAGTGTAAATAGAAATTGTTTATATCAGTTTATAATTTCCAAAAGTGATATCCTATAACCTCTCTTTATGGACCTTCGGGGGCCCATATCTCCTAATATTATCAGTTCCGCGCAAAATTTTCGATTGCTATACTGTTTTTACCATGTTTTGAGCACCTGTAAAAATTTCGTTAAGATACTGGGTGATCTCATATTCTTTACCTTTTCCCGAGAATCTCTCAGAAAATGTTCTTCTGGCCTATTTTTCTAGTAAAGCTGGCAATAATTATAAGTCATCAACGCTATGGCCATTGAGGAAAACGTTAACATATCCAAATTTCCGAAACTTATTGCATTTTCAAAAAAATAAAGCGTTGGGTATAAGCGAAAAAATATATAGTATTTAGTCGAGATGAAATAAACAGATTTCTTCGTGATGCCCAGATGAAACTTATCTTTTGCACAAGGTAAAATGTTTAATTATTGGATTTGCTATGGGGCTTGTCGAAGAGACGAACTACGTAAAATAATGACCAAAGATATTGTTGATCAAGGCGACATGCTTGTAATAACCATTCCAGTCTCAAAAATTGCAAAAGGCGAGTTTTTACAGTTACAGACAAACTTTGTGACGGAGTGAATCCTTTAGAAATATTTCGACAATACGCCAACTTAAGACCGAAGCATTGTAATCATAATATATTTTTCGTCAATTATAAATAAATTAGGAAAGTGTACAGTGCAAGTGATTGGTGTGCTACATTTGCGAAGATACCTAGCTTGATCGCAAAATACTTAATATTGACAAACGAACTAGAGTACCTACACCGGGCATTGTTTACGGCGCACATCTGCAACACTTTTGGTCAATCCCGGCGCAGATATTCTGCCATTAAAACAACACGGAAGATGAAAATACTCAACAGTCGCCGAGGGATACATTGAGGATTCTATTCCCAATAAAATAAACGTATCAAAAAGCATTTTAACAGGTAAAGCAAATAGTGCTGCTGGAGCACCTGCATCTGAAGTTGCATCAACAAGTACCCAAAATCTTTTTTTTTCAATTCAAACTCGATTTGCCTCTCTTGAATAACTTTCCCCAAACACTAGCTCCAATTGTGGTTGTTTTAGGAATATCCATAAACTCTGCTCATATAAACCACCGACCTAACCTTAATCTAGACCGCTAGAGGTGTTGACATTCAGTGAAATTCTGGTTTACCTGGTGAATATTCTGTTGACTATTGTACGTCCTCGAGTGAAAAAATGAGGGTTTCTAGTTCCAATCATTATTGTTGTTTACCTCAATGTGACTCTTGGACAAAACGATCCTGTTGTACTGGAACGAGTTTTTATCATTTTTCGTGAGAAAATGAATGTAACCTACTGGTGCAGGCTAATCTAGGATTGAGTGAGTCTATAGACAGACGACGGGCTCTTGGGATCTTGAAGAAGAATACAGTTCCTTCCCAAAATGTTCCTGTATCATGTGTGGCCAAGAAAAAAAGTTAAAAGAGAACCTTCGAAGAGAGTTGAGAAGAAAAAAAAAGATATATTATTCAACATACCGAAGATTATTCATACAGTATGGAAAAAAGTGACTATTTATGTATATCTAGGTGATGAGGACACATTTTCACACCATCTTGTTTGTTTTAAATGAAATAAAAAAAACTGTTTTTGTTAGTTTTATTTTCAATTCGAACATTTTCACAAATAATAATGTGTAACATTTCTTCGAAATAATTCATAATACCTAATTCCCGATGACTTCACTAAGCTGTCCAGAAACTTCGAAAAAGTTTTTTTTGCAAGCAATTTAGAGCATACTTTGTCTCCTTCAAAGAGAGTTTTCGCAAATGATATTGTCTTAAGATTTAAATACACCACTTCACTAGAGTCTTCAAATTAATGACACTACACAAAAAAACTGGAAAATTATACCAAATGGAAATATTTTCAGAAGAACTCCGAACACGAGTGTATAACCTCTGAGAAAATAGACAAACGGTGTAAGTATGTCTGGTTTGCATTTTTGCCACTGACGCTGGCATCTGATTTTGAATTCCCAATCGTCACAGACACAAAATACGCATGCTCTAAAAGCTCTTTGATATCTTGAAATTGGATGAATTATTCTCATCATACGGGATCAGCAGTCTAGATTAAGGTTATGTCGGTGATATAAACGAAGACAGATGAAATTATAGTTGACAGTTCGAAGCTACTAGCGGTAAAAGTTTGAACTATGTGAAGTAACGATGCATACGTCCACCAGATTGAACTTTTTTTTGATATCTAAGTCTGTTGCTGAGCTATCTAGGTGGGTATCTTTATGTGCATATAAAAATATTTTTGAAAAAGAGCATATGCGTGTTCCCTATTCCGGATTCTCACATTGGCAGCACTGATGGAAATGAGTGAAGATGCATACGTCCACCAGGGGCGCCAGGAGAACGTTTTTGAATGTGATGAAAAAATTGGCGTTTTCAATTTCAAATTATGAAAAACATTTAACATTTTTTCCATTTCTAAGTCTGTTGCTGAGCTATCTAGGTGGTAATCTTCATGTGCATATCAAAATATTTTGAAAAAAGGACACATGTGTGTTCCCTATTCGGCATTTTCACATTGGCAGCACTGGTGGAAATGTCTACCAGCTACCATAACCTAAGCGGCAGAATAAAACGAAAACATGGAATGGGAATCAGATGATCATTTATATTTTACCGACAAATGTAGAAGTTGTTTGAAACCGTTGAGAAAGATGTACAATTTATTCGAAATCTTCGACCAGGACCTGAAATTATCTGACATCTTGAAAATGACAACGTTTTTGGAGGTATGTATGCATGTTCACAGACGCAACTATATTAAAAGAGGGAATGTTTGAAACAGGTAAAGGAAGATGAAGGATTATCACAGTATATTTGCGAAATATGTATGAACATCGTCGTTGACTTTTATAATTTTATCAACGTTTATTTAGAAAACGATAAGTATGTGAGATCTATTCTTGAAAAACGACTGGCGAAAAATGACTCTGAAACAGGGAATGAAAAAGAGCACAAACCAGTACAGGAATTGTCGAGGAAAGGTGATATCAAATTAGAATTCCAAGAATCTACTGAGCAGTATACTTGCCTTCCTGAAGAAGTATGTGTATTGGTTGTAGATGACAAGAATAAAGGTAAATGTATAGTTGTCATGCTCATGGTCCCTGAAAATAGCTGAAAACTTATCCTACGTATTTTTGCCTCCTGAATACGAATCCGGTCTCTTACCGTTTCTGAGTTATAACAATTTTTCCTACTTCTTTAGGTGATTTTTAAGCACCGTTTTCTCGCACAAATATCACTTACAACGCCTCCTTTTTTTACCAGTATTAACTATAAACACCAAATCACCCATTTTCGGCATAACTTTGCACAAAATATAGCCGATTCTATCGAAAAAATCCTTCAACACATACATCCTAACATCTGACTCAAATTTAGGTTAGGTCGTTGTTGATAATGCGAGGAGAGGTTAGGATGTATGTGTTGAAGAAGTATTTTTTTGATAGAACTGGGCCAAAACACTGTCATGATCCGTCTTGACACCGAAAAAGCTTCCGATAATGGGAGGGTTAGTCACTAAAATGCAAAGGACAGGCATGCCTTATACATGGTTAAACTTCTGGATTCTTATCTGTTGAGGGTTCTTGAGAGAAAGCAAGTTCGGAATTGTGGCAATGATTTAATATAAAGTATAAAACCAATACACCATACACAGTAGTACAATTGGGAGATGATGTGTCTGACTTACTGTCGGTGGTGACAGCATGTTTTACAATCATATAGAGTGATCTTGCAGTTATCACACCTACAGGGTTCACATAAATGTACAAAGTTATTTATTCCAACACACCCTCCTAATTTTGTAATACCAAAAGCAATAATCACTCTAATCGCAACCGAATTGATTTGCTCGAAACATATAACTAACTATAAACATGATATAGATAACACTTCAACACACCATTTCTTTTGCAAATTTTTCAAACTTGAATGTAGAAAATATCTGCAATCTGATCTGAAGTGGGACGATACTTTATGGTGATCAACTTTTCTTCAACTTTTTCCTTGATAAAATGGAATCGTACATCAATATGCTTACTTCGGCGATTTAATACACCATTATTTATCAAGTTGATGGTACTCTGGTTATCAATATTGAATTCTGCAGGTACATCTCTGTTAGTAAGCTCGGAGACTAAACTCTTCAAGTATATGAGAACTTTGGCAGCTTCTGTCGCAGCGATGTACTCAGCTTCAGTTGACGAAGTAGCCACTATGGGCTGTCTTCTTAATGTCCAGCTGACAGGGCCGCCGTTGAAGAATATAACGAATCCTGTGGTACTTCTTGTAATTTCATCCCCTGCATAATCGGAATCAGAGTAGGCAGTGAGGATAGCATCTTTCTCGAATGTATTGTAGGCAATACCAAAATATTTTGTAGAGTTGATATATTTGATTGTCCTCTTTAAGTTCACTACATCTGATTGGGTGGGTTTCTCAACATGTCGGCTACTTATGCTAATGGCTAGCGAAATATCAGGGCGAGTTTTCGTTGAAAGATACAATAAACTTCCAACAGCTTCTCTGAATGGAAAGTCGACTTCATTCTCACTAGTATCTGGGTTATGTATAGATCCCACAACTAAAGGTGTGGAAGTTGGTTTGGCATCTGTCATCCGATTTTATCAACAACTTGTTGTGCATATCCTTCCTGAGATAATTTTACCTTACCACAAGATTTTGAGAAGGTAATACACAAATATGTATCTGGATTCTCATCAATTTTGATTTCGAACTCCTTCTGTAGATGATTGAGGAATTTTTTCATTTTTCCATTGTCTGAACCCGCAAGCAAACCGTCATCTTTGTGTATACCATTGATCTGTCTTTATTAACAACGAATACACACTGCTCGGTTTTGAGCTGTATCAGACCATGTTTTTGTAGGATATTTGTGAGTTTCTGGTTACACAGTGCCGGTCCCTGTTTTAAGCCGTATAATGACTTTTGTAGCTTGCAGACCTTATTAGCTTTTTCATATCCTTCAGGAAGGCTCATGTAGATGTCCTCGTTGAGTTCAGCGAATAAGAATGCAGTTTTGACATCAAATTTCATCATGCTGAAGTTCTTCATAGCGGCAAATGCTATTAGCGTTCTCAAGTTATCAGTTCCAACAACAGGACTGAAAATTTCGTTGTAGTCAATACCTCCACATTGCTGACAACCTCGAACAACAAGGCGAGCACGATACCGACCATCATCTTTTATCTTGAATATCCATCTGCTACTAATTATTTTCTTGTCTTTTGCTTCACTCCTGTCGACTAATTTCCATGTAGAATTTTTCACATGTGCCTCTTTTTCTTCTTCTATCGCTTCCTTCTTCTATCGCTTCCTTCCATTTACTTTTCTCTTCTCCGCTGATCGCCTGTTGATATGACAACAGTCCGTAGTCTTCGGAGTCATTGGAAAGTACATAATCATCCAGTTTGATTGGGAGTCTTCTATCACGATGACCACGCCCTAATTGTTCCTCAGGTTCAGGTTGGGGTTGATCATCGTCATCTCTGAGAGTTATGTTATCTTCAAGATGGACTGATTGAGGAGAAGCTTCGATGGGTTCTGCTGAAATAATTTCAGAAAGGATCGGCTGTATCGATTCATCATTCACCTCGAAAGTACTATTTTCAGAATCGATACTCTCTGTATCAGTACTGTCTTCGTGGTAAATATGGTATTCAGTTTGGCTGTCTTCATCTGAAGTACTCTCGTCGTTCTCATCTTTTGGCATCCACCTTCCGAAAGACTAAATATGTGAGCTATGATCATTTTGATGCATTTCATCAGAGAATGCTACATCTCTTGATATTATCACTTTGCATTTCGATTCATCCCATAGCCTATAACCATTTGGAGCATAGCCCAAGAAAATACATTTTTGGGAACGTTTTTCCAACTTCTTGATGTATCCAAGCTTCTTAGCATAAACAATTGATCCAAATATTTTCAAATTTGAAAGATCTGGTATTTTATTGAACCATTTTTCAGCTGGTGTGCATTTCAAAGACTTAGTAGGGCTTCTATTCAATAAATATGTTGCGCAGTACAACGCTTCTCCCCAAAATTTATTTTCTAGACCGGAATCGAATAGAAGAGCTCTTGTTTTTTTCCATTAGCGTTCTGTTAAGGCGTTCAGCAGAGCCATTCAACATAGGACTATAAGGAATGGTATAATCTAGTACTATTCCTCTTTCAGAACACCAATTTTTTAAAATGTTACCAGTGTACTCTCCACCATTGTCACAGCGTAGCTTATAAAGTTTCAGGTTCCATTTGCTCTCCATTTCTGCGACGAAATCTTTCAAGAATTTGGCAGCTTCACTTTTGTGTTCCAACAAATATACTTGGGTATAATGAGTAAAATCATCCAAACAAGTGATAAAATACTTCTTCTTGTCATATGTTGGGGTTTCCACTTCAACGAGATCCGTATGAACTATTTCCAGAGGTCTGGTAGCTCGTGTACGCTCATTTTTGAAAGGTTTACGAGTTTGTTTGGAATCTTGGCAAACTTCACAAATTCCAATGTTGGATTTTTGGAGTTTAACACCTCTAGCTATTTTTGTCAGCTTTTTCATATTATCATAGCTCAAATGACCTAGTTTTCTGTGAAGATCCTCATCAGAGCAGGGAGTTGATGCCAAGTTCGAATGTTCATTTTTTTTCACATTAATATCAACTAGGTACAATCCAGATTTGTCGAGTTTTCCGGTTAATACTAGTTCTCCATCTTTTTTCACAGTGACTTTATCATTTGTAAATTTGATTTTTCCACCTTTTTGGGCGATGGCACTGACACTCAGAAGGTTTCTTTCTAGTCCTGGTAAGTATAGAACATCATTCAAGTCGCACTGAACAGCTTCAACCTTTCCTACTGCTTCTATGAATTCGCCCTTCTTGGAAGTACCAACTATTTTCTTGGTTTTTGACTTATCAGAGAGAATATCTCTATCACATGTCATATGGGATGAACTACCACTGTCTATAACCCATGTGCTCTCTACTGGATATGTTTTATCTACATTATCGAGATTCGGTTGAGTTAAGAAACTGACATGACCTCTACTTGAATTAGTCTTGTTTTTCCATCCACTTCCTTGAGAGATATCATTCCTTTGAGATTCTTCTATCTTTTTATATCGACAGTCCCTTTGAGCATGATTTGTACGTCCACAGAATGCACATGGAGAAAACTTTTCGAAAGATTTCCTTGGCCGACCTTTTTGTTTTGAATGGCAGTACCTAGCTAAGTGGGGTCCATTACAAGTATAACAGCGGATTTGTTTTGCTTGGAAAGCAACAGGCACTGAATCATTTCGTGAAGCAGGCATATTTCGTTTTTCTTCTCGAATCAACCCAGCCTGAAGATTGGTAACGGTCTTCTGGTCATCCGGGGTTGAGTCCCACGCTGTATTGAAATGAGGTTGAAAATTATTGGGTAGAATTGACATAATCCGTGCAATATGCATACTTCCATCAATCTTATTATTCGCTGCTCGTGAATTTACAGAGAAAACAATGTTTTCGAGTTTACTTAAGTTCGTGGCCATGTCTGCACTTGAATCATAC
The DNA here is from genome assembly GCA_018342105.1 of Gonioctena quinquepunctata. NCBI lineage: Eukaryota > Metazoa > Arthropoda > Insecta > Coleoptera > Chrysomelidae > Gonioctena > Gonioctena quinquepunctata. The sequence goes on along the minus strand of JAFIRS010002577.1, from coordinate 174,962 downwards.
TTGAAAGTGAAGAATTGCTCGAGTGAACTACACTTAACGCGAGCATCATCAAGATCGTACAGTGTTTGAAGTTTTTGGTACATCTCTGCGGCACTAGCACAGTTCATCACATGTATTTTGTTCCGTTTTTCAAGAGTGAACACAATCATTTTTTGAGCCTTTCCGTCTTTTTGCATCCATAGACTTTTAGCCTCTTCAGTGTCGGTGTCTCTCATGACTTCAGTTCCAAGAACTATCCCATCAAGTTTTGCAGCTTTGAGTAAAATGAACAAGTCAAATTTCCAAAGCGGAAAGTTGCTACCATCAACTAGGGTTTCACAATGGGCAAGATCGGTGTCTTTGTTATTCATTTTGCTGAGGCTTATGATTCCACACTTTGTTAAGCAGTAACAGCACAGAACTGTACAAAACCAACGCTCGTGGTGCCAAACAGATTCAATGACTTTTTTTCGACAACCTTCAATGTCCAGTGATGACTTTATTTAAATCTTCTTATCACAATCACAGTTTTGAACTTCCTGGGCCCATAACCTGTTGAGCGGGTTCTTGAGAGAAAGCAAGTTCGGAATTGTGGCAATGATTTAATATAAAGTATAAAACCAATACACCATACACAGTAGTACAATTGGGAGATGATGTGTCTGACTTACTGTCGGTGGTGACAGCATGTTTTACAATCATATAGAGTGATCTTGCAGTTATCACACCTACAGGGTTCACATAAATGTACAAAGTTATTTATTCCAACATTATCTGCATCAACAGACATTTAGGGTAAGAATAGCTCTTCGAAGTATTCATAGTCGAAGCGGGTATCCCACAGAGCACATGTTGAATACAATTTTTTCTTTTTCCGATATTCTTTATCCTGTTACCGAGTTATCTCGTGTTCCTGTTATCCCATTTTCCAGTTATCCTTTTTTCTTGTTATCCCGTTTTCCCATTATTCCTATATTCCGTTCTCATTATTCGGTTTCCTGCTATCCCATTTTCTGTTATCCCATTTTTCCGTTCGTTCTCCTGTTTTCCCAAAAAAAAAAAGTCAAAACGGTCCTGTTGTTCTCAAGTTATGAGCTTACCAACACATATATTCCTGAAAACTTTTTCAGAACAAAGAAATTTTTTTAAAAACCTTTCTTTTGCTAAAAACATTATTCGGAGTATTTCGAACATTCAAAAAAACAGTTAGCTGAATCGGTCCAGCCGTAGTTTTTATAAAATAAAAATAAAACTATACCCTGACCGGGATTCGTTCCTATGACCTTCTGCTTGGTAGGCGACAGTACAACGCTAAGCTATTTCCTCGTTTGGTAATAAATGACTCAATAGTCTTTTTCTTCGCGAAATTTCCAATTTTCCGGGCAATTTTTCCGTATCAACCATCCTCAAGCTCTTACGAACAAAAAAAAATATTGCCAAATCGGTCCAGCCGTTCTCACGTTTTCAGATATATTTTATTATATATTTTAGATTTGGCTTCAATTTGTGCCGAAAATTAATGATTTAGTGTTTGTAGTTAGTGTTAGGAGTCATTTTGAGTGATTCTTATGCAAGAAAACGGTGCTTGAAAATCACTTAATGAAGAAGGAAAAAATGTTATAACTCCGAAACGGTATGAGACCGCCACGTTCTTCAGGATTCGTGTTCAGGAGGCAAAAACACCTAAGAAAAGTTTTATAGCTATTTTCAGGGAGCACGAGCACGGAGCCTATACATTTACCAGAATAAATTTCCAGATACCGTTCCTGGTGATCATAAAGATGGATTGGCAAAAATAAAAGAAGAAATTATAGACAACAAATCTTTCAGAAATCAGAAAAAATCATCGTTGAGATCGTTTGATAGAACACGTATTGAAGAATATACTATACTTCCAGAGGACGAATGTGTGGTAGTTGTTAGTGGCAAAAGAAAGAATCCAGAGGTTGTGAATGATTTGACAGACAAAAATTCAAGGATCTTCAACCTGCTAAATACAGTTGTATACCATGCAATGATTTCTTTTTGACTAAACTCAGCTATATAAAACATATGAGTGATAAGCACCAAATAAAGGTCTCAATTAAGGACTATAACAGTTGGAAAAAACTCAAAATGATACCCTCCATAACAACGCCATTACTGAATGTTCACGACGAAAGTATATGTTTGACTTGTAAGGAATGCGAAGAGGAGTTTACAACCCTTCCAGAACTGCAAGAACACTTGAAAACCCATGTGCCTTATCTCTGTCATGTATGTGGATTGAGTTTTCGGAGCAAAGGCTCTTACAAAGACCATTCGAGTATTCATGCCGACATCAAGCTGTTTCTTTGTTCTGTATGCAAGAAAAGTTTTTCGAGAAAGTCGGGCCTGTGGAAACACCAAAGGTTGCACACTCATCCGAAACAATATGTATGCGAGCAGTGCGGTAAGAGTTTCAGCGAGAACGGATCCCTTACCTTGCACAAAAAATGTGTACACGTACGAGCCAGAAATTTCATATGTGAATTTTGTAATCTTTCTTTTCCTCTGAATTCCACACTGCAGAAACACATTCGAAGACGTCATACTGTCAGAGAAAAAGCATTTGTGTGCACTGTTTGCAACAATACCTTCAGGGAAAAAGCAAGTATGCTGAGACATTACAAGTCGAAACATTCAAATCTAGAAAATATACGTGCTACGAATGTAAATGTCGGTATGGTAATAAATACAGTATGATAAAACATATCAAAAAGCATCATTATCCAAAAGCCGATTTAGCACACTTAAGTGACTACTGTGAAATAAAAATTCATGAAGGAAATTTAAAAATTGAAGATATAATGAAAAATGATGATGCACATTTGCTCTTCGAGGAGGAAAATACGTAGTTAGTAAATCTTCCAGAGGGGTGACATTATATGCCATTTGAATTCATGAATTGTCCAAATCAGATTGTGATTGTTATGGACTTGAATTTATATTTTACAATTGAAAATAGTAGTTAGTAATCAACAAATTACTTGAAAAAACAAATGAAAGTATAAGGAATAGGAGTTAGATATAATCATATAATTGAAAAATTATTTTAGTTATATCTCAACTCAGGTCCATGAAACCTATTTGTGAAAATTTTAATTGTTTTCTGAATTTCTATTAAACATCATTTTAATTCAGTTTATCCAATGATGTGTTTTTTTATTCTCTACCCAATCCTCTGTAAGCTGGTTAGTAGTTTTTGCAGTTGAAACAGCCGTTATTGTAAATTGTAAAGAAACTCTGCAGAATATAGATTGTTATTTCATAGTAATACTTTTGAAAACACACAAAAACGAATTACTTTTGGTAGCAGGATTAGACTGATTCATATCAATTCAAATATTATACATAGGCACTTACAGGATTGCCTTCTGTTGCTTATATTTTGGATGTAAAAATACCATTAGGGATTTGGAAATACTTACAATTGCCAGTCTTTATTTATATGAACTGTTTTGATGTTTTTTAAATATATTTAAATTAATGTAAAATCAATAAGACAATACATATGCTACTACCACACTAGTCACTTGTTCCTGGAATACAAACTATTCAACATGTTAGAAATTCCTATAAAAATTGGAATGAAACTGCTACAATGTTTACGAGATTTAATTAAAACCTCCTCTTTTGTGATATTAGGTTTTAAGCCATTTTTATTTCAACACAACTCAGTAAAATGTTACATATTATGGTCATTGTTTATTTATTTATTAATGGACAAGCCAATAATACAATGCAATTTTGAAAAGAGAGGGTATATACATATATGCCTATAGATGTTGGCTAAACATAAAGACTAAATAATATGATAATAAATGGGCGTTTTTTTTTATTCTTTTTTCAAAAGACCATAATGATGAGTTGAACAGTTTAATTTCATGGTTGTGAGTATTCGCTGTTTTAATTTTGGCCATAATTTGTCCTACAAAATGGTATCTTGAAGATATCACTGTTCCTGTATCTCTTCGAGTTTGCAGAAAATGAAGCTAGCTCCAAAATTTCAGGGGAATCGATGTGGCCATTTAAGATATACCAGATCAATTTCCATTCTTCTATGTGCCAGGGAATTCATATTTAAAATATCTAATATTTGAGGATAGCTATTATTTAATCCCAAGCGGTATGCAGAGTTTCTTAAGAATCTGTTTTCACAACCCTATAAAAGATCAGAATCGATTTTGTAACATGGTGACCAAATTTGGGAGCGTTAATGGACAAATCCCTGGCAGAACAGGGGGAGAAGCCTAACATTTTACAAGCATGAGATCAAGTTTCAGTTATGTGATGTTTGAAGGTCATTTTCGAGTAGAATATTAATCCTAAATCTTTGATGGTGTTGGTCACTGACAAGTTTGAGTCATTTACTCTGTACAAATAGTCAATAGGAGCATGACTTCGCAAAAAAAGTATTTTTCTAAATTTAATTTTGATAAATTGATATTGCAATGTGTGGTACATATAAATTGTTATTACTTTGGTTGAAATTTATGAGTGAATTCCAAACATATTCAATAGATTTATCATTTTTGTTAACTAGTATCGGAAATAATGTTTTAAAAATTATTCAAGAACACAGCATGATTAGAATTTAGCGAGCAGTACAGGCAACAGATAATGACTTTGTTGATCGAATGTAATCTGTATGGTTTTACACCAATAGTTTTTTCAAAAACAAATGTGTCAGTCTGCCTTGATGACAAATCACAAAGGACACTATTATACTTGAGATGTTTTGGAGTGCCTGAATTTACTTCTGAACACTTTTTTCTTCCTCCAGGTGTGTATTCATTTTTGAATTGGTTATCATGACTTATAATGATCTCAAGCTTGAAAACAAAACAATAACTGATGCTTTTCATAAGATTTTTTTCAATGCAATTCCTGCCAATAGTGGGTAACAATTTGGTACACATCAAGTTGAAGAGAGATTTAGGAAAATCCCCAAACTAAATATCATTTTGGCAGTTTCAATCATTCAAGGCTGCTTACATCATGATCATTTGGCTATATAGCAGGGTCATCAGACCCATGATAACATACGGTTCGGTGACAAGGTGGCCAAAGACTCAGTATGGTGGGGCGATCCGAATGCTTAGCGGCATCCAAAGGCAAGCCTGCCTGGCTGCCACGGGAGCTAAGAGGACCACCCCAACAGCCGCTTTAGAAGTCTTGCTGAACATACCACCAATCCATGTATACATACAAGGCGAAGCCAGGTCAGTCGCCAGCAGATTGGCCAGAGGGCAAGCGCCCATAAGAAGGCTGCACGGCAAACTTTATAACGATCTACGCAAATAATTGTCAACCGACCCCATAATGCTTCCGAGATGCTTCCCAAGTATAGCTTCGAGAAAAACTTTAAAATAGTCATAGCAGACAGAGAGGCATGGACGGGAGGACTTCCAATTAATGCACAAATTGCCTGCTACACAGACAGCTCAAAAACCAAAGAAGGTGTAGGAGCAGGAATATATTTAGCTAAATACAGGAGTTTCACTGAGCTTAGGCAAACATGTGATGATATTCCAGGCAGAAGTTGCAGAAATGAAATACATCAATGTAAGAATTCAAGGAAAATACCATTGCCATATACTCTTACAGCCAAGCGGCTATTAAAGCAATCAGCTCCATGCAAATTATCTCCAAACTTGTCTGAGACTGCTTGGAAAACAGACTATCTCTGGCTTGGGTGCCAGGCCACACAGGCTACAAGGGCAACGAAGAGGCCGATTCATTTGCCTGAGAAGGAGCACAACATGCCCCAATTGGCCCATAATATTTTTGTGGCACAGCGAAGGCCCTGCGAACAACACAAAACAGTACTTGGTTGAAAGAGCAATCTCAAGAATGGTGAAACAAGGCGCCAGGCATGAGACAGGGCGAAGAGTTCATCAAGGAACCATCGCCAAAATTCACAGAGTACCTGCTAAACCAGAATAGGAGATCACCCAAGATCATGGTTGGGCTCCTGACAGAGCACTGTAGACTCAACAAACACAAGAAGAACTGGTAGACACAACCACATGTAGGTTCTGCAGGAGGAGGCAACCTCAGATACTGTGAAGGCCGTACAAGGCTAAGGTTTTCACTGATAGGAGAGGAAAACCCCCCCAATATATGGGGTCTAGTAACAAGGACAAGCCTACACAGGGAACTCTAATATAAGATGAATGCATACACAATAGATCTGCAAAGGTCGCAGTGAAGTGGCTCCTAGCCCACAAGCCCGTTACAAATCCAATAAGCAAGGAATAAAAAAATAGTATTACCTACCAAAACGGAAAAATACGATTCCAACATTAACACGCAAATTGAAGTACATTCAGAAATATTACCAAACAAAAATATCCTAGCATATATCGTTAAGTGCATACAAATACTTTGATTGAAACATAGGAAAGCAAATGTTAACCATCACCACCGAGCAGAAATAGGAGGTCAGGTACCGTTTTTGTTTTATGCGATCGACCCATCTACGATAAAAACTTGAAATCAATACCGAACGAAAAAGTGCCTATATACCATATCTGAACAAGAAACGATGTCAATGACCTGTGTGGAGTGTAAGGAAGAAATAACATCGCGCAGTCAAAGGAAATCTGTGAAATGTTGCCAAAAAAACTGTCAAAGCATGATTCACATGGGATGTATTTGCCAAGTAAATAAAATACCAGATGGATCTTGGATATGCGAAGAATGTGCAAAACCAACTATTTTGGACTTGATGACGGAAATCAAAAAAAATGGGGAGATGAATAAGGACTTGGCCAAATCCCTTAGCAGCTGCCAGGAGAAAATTGAGGAAAGTAATACCGTAATAAGAAACCAGGATCTGAATATCCAGGAACTCAATGGAAAAATAGAGTATCTTGAAACCAAATGTACGCATCTTGACTCAGAAAATTTTGAGATGAAACATAGTGTGAATAAGCAGGAACAGTACATAAGACTTAACAGCGTGGAAATTCTGGGCATTCCAGAAACGAAAGAAGAAAATCTTATGAGTATTCTGCCACATATTTTCAGAGCCTTGAATGTCAATTTCATCGAAAACACTATTGATTATTGTCACAGAATGAATGGAAGACAGACTGTATCTACTGAGCCAAAGGGGCTCGATTCGTCTCACGTCTGAGAAAGGAAGAGTTCATGGCAGCCAGGAAAGTCAAGAGGAATTTATGTCTCGGGGATATCGATATGAACTGGAGAGGCGTCAACGATCTCAAAAGACCAATTTTCATAAACGAATCTCTCACCAGAAAAAACAAAGTACTGTTATCAAAGTGTCGGGAGTTCAAGAAAAAAATGGAGTGAAATTTCTTTGGGTCAAGAATAGAATCATTCTAATGCGCAAAACGGAGAAAGGTAAAATTTCTCAAATTAGTAATGTGGAAAGCCTGAATGATGTCCACTAATGGTAAGTCAAAAAAATTGAAAATATTTTATCAAAATGTTCAAGGACTCAATTCTAAGTTGAGAAATTTCAAATTCTCCGTCAATGCCTCGAATTATGATATAATTATATTAACAGAAACTTGGCTAACTCCCTCCACATATGACCACGAACTTTTTGACGAAAGATATATAGTATTTTGCAAAGACAGAGACAGTCAACTTACTGGTAAAGAACGTGGAGGGGGTGTTCTAATCGCCATAAAGTCCAAATATGATTATCAATGTTTACCTTTCAAAAATAGTAGCAATAATGTTGAGGAAATATGGATTAAAATTAAATTACTCACCAATGTTTTCTACATATGTGCTATATATATATATATATATATATATATATATATATATATATATATACCTCCAAAAATGCCTTCGAAACATATAATTCTTTCTTTGAAAATGTTGAGAACAATTTGGTTGCTGTAGACAGTGATTTGATTATCGCAGGGGATTTCAATATACCAAGTATTGCAACATTAGATATCAACCGTTTGACAAATATCGAAACATGTTACCTACAGTTCCTCAACCTTTTTGACCTCAAGCAACACAATACCGTTCAAAACAACCGTGATAGAATCTTAGATTTGTTTCTCAGTAATTCCAGTGAAATAGATATAGAAAGATGCGATGATGACGTTAATTTCGCTACCGAAGAATTCGAAAGATTAATGCATGTTGCAGTGACTAAATGTGAACCGCTTGCTAGTAAGAGCAAAAACATTTATCCACCCTGGTTCAACAAGGGTAAAATTGATAATATAAAGAAAAAGGATAATCACCGAAAGATGTACAAAAAAACGGGGAATCAATATAACCAGCAAATATTTATGCACCTGAGAATTAAAATAAAACAAGACATCAAATTAGCACACGAACAATATGTACGTAATACAGAAAATAACATAAGCAACGATGCTTCAAACTTTTCGAAATACATCAATAGTGTAAAAAGTAACTCGAATACATTTGGTACCATGACATACAGGGGTGATCATTTGTCAAAAAATGTTCATATTGTGAACGCTTTGGCAGAACATTTTGAAAGTGTATATGACCAGACTAGCGCCACTTATGATATGTCATTCAACGATTCTAATATCATCAATAATATTTTAAACATAGTAAGTATTACCAATGAAGACATTCAGAGTGCTATTAAAAAACTTAAACCAAAAAAGTCGGTTGGGCCTGACAAAATCCTTCCATATGTGTATAAAGGATGTATGGAGTTCCTAATCGAACCGCTAAGCCTACTTTTCAATCTTATAATACAGACATCCGTTTTTCCTGAAGCATGGAAATTTACAAAAATATGACCTATTTTCAAAAGTGGAAATAAGAGTGAAATTGTAAACTACCGACCAGTATGTTTAATATGTGTACCTAGCAAATTGTTCCAATCGATCCTATATGACAAAATTTATTCACATGTTTTGCCATGCATCCAAGATGCACAGCATGGTTTTATGAACACTAAGTCTACTGTTACGAATCTGATGGTATTTTCCCAGATAGTCGATGAAGTGGTGGATAATAATAGAGGCCAAATAGACGTTGTGTACACTGATTTCGCCAAAGTATTCGACAGGGTGAACCATGACATTTTGTTGACTAAACTGAATTCTTTAGGTCTATCGCTCAACCTGTTGAGGGTTTGTATCTCTTACTTAAGGAACAGAAAACAGTACGTGGTATATAAAGGTGAATGTTCAAAAATGTTTCCCACTTTATCCGAAGTGCCACAAGGCTCCAACTTGGGCCCATTATTCTTTTTATGTATGATTAACGATCTTCCCAAGACTATCCATCACTCCAGTAACTTACTGTTCGCTGACGATTTCAAAATATTTTCGAAAAATAAATAACGCCTACGACTGTTTTCTCCTTCAAAAAGACTTGGACAACATGCATAACTGATCAGTTAATAACAAACTTTCATTTAATGTTTCTAAATGTTTCGTAGTAAAATACACCAGGAAAAATACTACTACAGAATTTGACTACCGTATCAATAATGAATTACTGCAATCAAAAGACCAGGTGAAAGACCTTGGGGTGTCATTTGAAACCAATCTCAGTGGCAACACTCACATCGAGACACTTGTTAACAGAGCTTATAAAACACTGGGCTTCGTTATAAGGAACTCGTGCCATTTCAAAAGAGAAAACACCCTTATATATCTTCATAATGTCTATGTTGAAGTATTCTGGAATATGCTTCAATCATCTGGTCTCCCTTGTATTCAGAACATAAAAACAGTATCGAAAAAGTGCAAAAAAAAATTATCCGATATCTATATTTCAAAAAATACGGTATCTATTATTTTGATATCCCATATGACACTTTGCTCACTGAATTCAAATTCAAAAAACTTGAAAGTAGAAGGACAATTGCAAGTATACTATTTCTATAGGAACTGGTCAACAATCAAATCAATTGCACGCAATTACTAAGTATGATTTATTTTTGTGTCCCTCAATTTAATAGGAGAAATATGAACGAATTATTCCTGTTATCAACTCCACATTCCAATCTTGGCCTACGAACTCCCCTGTACAGATTATGTCTCACAGCAAACGAATACCTACACAACGTAGATATCTTTTTTGAAACCTTCTCTAGTTTTAAGCGAAAGATATCAGTTTTATTTCCATGTTGAGTACTTATATTTATCATTATCACCAATATTACATACTGAATTTTCTGAATTCTCTTAACTTTTCATTGTATGAATAATATTTCATCTTCTTTTTTTTTCTCTTTTCATCTTTCTTCTCTCGCTACATGAACAATTATGATGGGTATATGTAACAAGTACATTTCTTGTTTGTTCAACTGCTATGTTAATACCTCATACAAACATGATGATTGGAGACATTGCTTACTTCTCTCATTTTCTTTCCATTTAAAATCATTCCAAATGTATCCTATTCACTTAAAGCTTTTGTATTTATTTCTAAGTAGTCATACAATAGTAATCATGTAATATGACTATCTCTAAGAATTTCGATGTAACAGTGATTATCTGTTGATTACAAAATAAATAAAATAAAAAATAAAATAAAACTTTGCTGTTATATTAAAAAAAATATTTCGAAATTGTAACCATTGTAATTTGTTATAAAATGGCATTATACACCCGAGTTCGTGGGTGTGCAAGAGGTTGATTTGATATTTCTCCTGAATTGCAAGCTTCGCAATTGAGTCCTTTTTTCATTTTGGAAATCCTGTGATAATGTCCTTTTTATTGTGAAAACAGAACAAGCAACTGTTTTGAATGTAAGTCATACATTTTCTAAAAAACATTTCAAAAAGATCATTTTCAGATTCACATTATCTCCTGCTAACTCCACAGCATCTATGACCAGAGGCCGTCATTGGAAGGGGCCATGGCCCTGAAAATAAAATCAATCTTCATTCATTTACGCCTGAATGCACCGTTTGTCAATTCTAATGCTAGTTCCCCAATCCCGTATTTGTAATCTTTAGCCCGTAGCTATGCACCGTCAGCTGATTAATTAAATAATCCAGATTGGAAATCTGACAATAACGTTGGTATCGCAAGATTTGTTTATAGTTGGAGATGATAAAACGTCAAAATTGTCAGTTTAGATTTTTTATTTTCAAAATGACTGATTGTGAAAACACAAAAAGAATCCCCAATTTTTCCTCCGGAGAAAAGCAGAGTCTCATGAGGGTACTTTTAAAACACGCTAATATCATCGAGGACAAAAAATTAACAAAGTTTCCAATGATGATAAATCTCAAGCTTGGAAGCGAGTTATGGAAGAATTCAACAGCACTGCACCTATACTCTGCTATAGGACTATCGAGAACTTAAAAAGGTTCAACGAAAATAAAAATTGAGGATGAAAGTTGCTGAAAATAAAAAAAACATGTAGGTACCTAGGTAAACAACAACTTGTCTTTGCCTTTTCTAGATAGTTACGATTGGTATCTTTGTAGAAAACCAAGTTATGTTATTTTTAGGTCTGCTTAACAGGTGGAGGACCACCACCAGAATAGGTGAAGCTAGATGAAACTGAGAAAATTTTACTACAAATTATGAATGAGAAAACAGTATACCGGGTGACACAGGATATCGGGCCACCCCTGTAACTTCTGCATTCGTGAACGTATTTTTCTGAAATTCGGTACAGTTATATAAGCAACCATTTCGGATTTATCACATTACAATCCAATATGGCGGACTTCCGGTTTTTCTGCAAATGCCAGCAACTTTGTTTTTTCAAATAGAACACCCTGTATATTTTTACATATTCAAGTTCAACAGGTCAAAACAAGTCCAAACCTTATGTCAAATGTAATTTTTTTGAAACAATTGAAATTAAAATTGTTTTTTATTTTACCTCGTGGATAAATGAGATTTGGTCAAGGCTATTCACAATGAGTCGCACATAACAGAGAAACATATTTTTTTCTGAAAATTATTTTTTGTGTCATTTATTGATGAATTAATTCAGTCACATCACATTTTGATCAAAAATTATTTTTTTTCAAGTAAAACCCCTATGGGCCACCTACCTGTCTCTCTAGAACATTCATTAAGGAAAAAAATGACATATAATTTTTGTATTTCGGTGCAGTAACAAATTGTATACATTAAAAAATCTACAACTAGTTCATAAGTTTCCTTGCAGTTCGAATAATTTTTCAACTCAGTAAGCTGTGGAAAACAACATTCCTGAATCTTTCATCTCAACTCTCGAAAATTAGTTAACTTCCGAGAATTAGTTGAGTAGAAATGTAAAATCAAAATTATAGGTTCACAAGAAGTGAACAGGTTGATATGTTATTAATTTACGGAGAATGTCTTGAAAACATTGTTGCTGCTTGTCAGTTATACGCTGAACGATACCCACACAGAAGACACCCACAAAGAACCTTTTTCAAAAATGTGGAGAGAAGATTCCCAAAAGAACATGAGAAGAGCAATGGGAGCTAATATTTGAGGGATTACACGTGAGAGTTCGTAGTGAGGAGGCAGAAATTGGAACTATCTCTTTGCTTTAATTGAGTTTGATTTTTAATCTAAATAGAAAAAAGCTTAACTGACAGGCTTAATCAGCAACTGGCAATATCCTAAAAAAATAAATGTTATGTAAATGAAAACGTCTTAGCTAGAAGAATTCATGATAAAAAAAAATAAAAAAACATCATTATCAATTATGGTTGGACAAGATTTAGAAGTATGTTGTTTTCTTCTACAGGTATACTGTTAAGTTTGGAAAAATTATTCGTTTAAGTACTCTTAGGGCCAGAAAACTATGAACTAGCTTGTAGATTTTTGAATTTATACAATTTGTTACTGCACCGAAATACAAAAATGATGTCATTTTTTTCCTTAATAAATGTTCTAGACTGCCAGGTAGGTGGCCCATAGGGGATTCATTTGAAAAAAATGAATTTTTGATCAAAATGTGATGTGACTGAATTGATTAACCAGTGACACAAAAAATTAAGTTTTTCTGTTATTTGCGACTCATTGTGAATAGCTTTGACCAAATCTCATTTATCCACGAGGTCAAATAAAAAAACAATTTTAATTTCAATTGTTAAAAAAATACATTTGACATAAGGTTTGGACTTGTTTTGACCTGTTGAACTTGAATATGTAAAAATATACAGGGTGTTCCACTTGAAAACACAAAGTTACTGGCATTTCCAGAAAAACCGGAAGTTCGCCATATTGGATTGTAATGTGATCAAATCCGAAATGGTTGCTTATATAACTGTACCAAATTCCAGAAAAATCCGATCACGAATGCAGAAGTTACAGGGGTGGTCCGATATCCTGTGTCACCCGGTATGGTATGTCTTCTCAATATGACTGTGATAAAATGGGACCTCCAGCAAAAAAAAAATATGGGGAGTTTGAATATTTTCCAAATGAAGTCGAGAATGAAGTTGTAAGTTGTAAGACAAAATACACAAAAACACTTTTTTGTTCCAGTTCAAAATATGACAATTTCAAATCAAAAATAAAAGTTCATAACTTTTTCTTTTCTTAACCGATATAGGTATAGGTAAGTTATACATCTATATACGAAACAAGGATTGAGCTTTTGTCACATTGTCTTGATTTTTTCCTAAAATTTTTGTCAGGGGTAGGTATTTGCCCACTGGATTTTTGAGAAAAGTCATATTATGCACTGGATTGAAAAAGTCTTATGTCTTATCAAAAAGCCATTTTTTTTAACAGATCAAAAGTTTGAAAAAAAAAATTGTGGCCCACATTTATATAATATAACTCTAACTGTTAATAATAATAGTAAATTGGAAATAAATATTGTTGAGCAATATCCTTGTCACTTTGAAATATTACAATTATTATCCAGATGGTAAGAATAATCTTGCAAAAATCATTGATTTGGGTGCTCTGAGATTTTTAAAGTGTATTTGTTTTAGGAGATCTTTGATGTCCCTGATTGTGAAGAGTTGCTTATGCCAGCAAAACTGACTCAAAGTTATTCACCAACTCAATCAACTGTCCTACAAAAGCCTATAAATGATAAGCTATATGTAATTGTACTGTATATGTAATGGTACTGTATTGTAATGGTTATTACCGTAAGTAAATAAACGTAGACATCACTCCAGCGAAACCTACTCAAAGATATCCATCAACTGGCCTTCAGGATCCTATAAATGATAAGCTAAAAGTAGATATCTCTCTTCGAACAGCAAACCAACCCACCAAAAAGATCAGTGCAGTAGTGGTTAAATAATAAACCCCTCATCTTCCACCACAACTCCTAAAACACCATTGATGTCTAATCGAAGAAGGCCAAAGGGTAAGGTAAGAGCGTTGACCTCCTCAGATGTGGCAGAAAAATACAATCTGCTGCTAGATAAGCGACTGATTTTGGTTGAAAAGCAAATCGAGCAAAATGTGGAACTACAATACTTCTCCAATGAAGAAAACAAAATCAAAATGAACATTTTGACGCAACAACAAGAAAATCTGTATTTGGAAAAGGAAGAAAAAATTTTGAAAATAGATCTGCTGAAAGCTGAATTGAGATATACAAAATCTCTGCTCTCCACAAATATTTAAATCTGTGCACATATGAGATTATAATGTGCAACTGATGAGTTTTTTTTTTTTAGTTTTTTACCAATGAGAGCGAATATGATAAGCATTAACATTGATCATACTTAGCATTTCTAGTTGAGTTGTTTTTGTTTAATACTTTGAATTATTTATATTTTGTTCAAGTTGAAGGTACCTAGTTCCTGAGTTTAGATGTTGAAAAGTTGTAATCATTCCAAAAATTTGAGGCTATCAATAAAAACGCTGGAAGTAAACAAAGAGTATCTATTTTATTTATTATTTACATGGGTATTGCATTTACTATACTCATTTTACAAACGAGCAAAAAAATTATCAATAAAATGTCTTCTGAGATCATAATTTTGGTTGCCTACAGGCTTGTGTAATGGCCCAGGGTCAATGTTCCCCATTTCAATTAGATAATTGACTTGTTCATCATCAATGCCTTCTGGTGCTGTGGGTACATTTTCTCCATTCTCTATTGCCACATTATGAAAAATGCCAGTCAAAACTATAATATTGTTAGCCAATTCTGGTTTATATCGCATGCCTTATGCCAAAATTGGGAATCGTCTCTTCCACACTCCAAACAATCGATTCATTGTACAACTGCTCAGACTCTGTTATGGGGTTCAATAAAGGCGTTAACAAGTAATTTTGGTTGGTGTATCCACTGTCACCCAAAACAAAAAATACATAGATTAGTGCATTGAAAAAATATTGCTATCATGATATGGCCAACTTAGTTCCCTCGAATTCTCAAAATACTTTTACTTACCTAATAATAAATTATCTCCAAACTCATTGTTTCGAAAACGAGCCTTGATTCTGCTGTTGTTGAAAATGGTTTAGTCATGTGCAGACCCAGGCCACCTTGCTACTACATCCATTATTTTGAGGTTGCTGTTGCCAACCACTTGAGTATTTATTGAAAAAGAACTTTTTCTGTTTCTAAAGACTTCAGCGTCTGCTCCCCCTAAAAATTACTTCACCTTATAAGTATTATACCTGAAAGTAATCAGCTACCTGTCATTACCTGGGGATTGTAATCTCATGTGGGTTCATCGATACACCCATTCACCTTTGGAAACCGTGAGATGCGATAAAAGTCAGTTGAGGTTCTGAGAATTTCCTCTCGAGTTTGTGGCATCACAATGTAATTGGGCCTTGTTCTTGCAATGGCCGTTGTAACCCGATTTAAAATTCTGGAAACTGTGGTCTGATGGCAGCAAATAAAATCTCCGATTGTAGTCTGATAACCCGCACAAGAGCATAGACGCAATGTGATCAGGAACAGGTTCGTCGGGGTTACACTATTATTTCTAAAATAAATAAAATAGTAGATAGATACCTGCTAGTAGCCGTTATACCACTACACCTCAAATCACCGAAATAGTATTTATGGCCAAGGAGCATTCTCCATAAAATAAGTTGTGTTGGGTGAAAGTGCATGAGGTGGGGTAATCTACTAGCCAACGTAACCCAAAGACAGACACTCCCTTGCATTTATCAACTTACAAATCATTTTGGAATTCAATTTCGTCTTCTATGTTTTCCAGGAAGCTGAGAACTGTAGGTTTTGTAAGTCGAAATCTTTGAAAAAATGAATAATTGTTCATTGTGTCCAAATAATCACTCCTTTCGTAGACTCTGCGAGGAAAACCAAAGTTGATGATATCGAGGATATCTAGGTCATCATCAATGAAAATTTCATAAATTTATTTTCAACCAATTAGAAGGCTCCTTTTTGTTTAAGTTGCTTATAGCAACGGGAGATTATCGCGATAATTTTGTTAGTTCCTATTAACTTAATGAAATTAATAAGTGATAATTTTTCTGTCAAAAATGAAGCGCCTTATATCTATTGACAAAAGTCACTCAGAATAAAATCAAAATACATTTTGTTGCTAACTTATAATTTTCATTGATACTTACCAATTTGCTTTACATAACGAACACCTGGGCTAAAAGAGACATCAAAAATTTTGAAAAGATTTAAAATATTATGAAATTCTTGCACTGCATCTTTTTTAATGGGCGAAAAACTTCTGTCATTGAAATTGTCTGTGTTTCAACAAATATATGTAATATTTTGACACTCGTTTATTCCGTTGGGCTTTGGACATCTTGTGGCTTTCTTAAATTGGTTTTAATTCCATATCAACTTTGTAAAATAAATCTTCAAGAATATTTTCGTCCATAAACTGGTCCAATAAAAATGGTAATAATTTCAAGTCTCTGTGGTTTTGGCTTAAGTCACTTATCTTCTGGCACATAGTACATAATTTATAACTTTAACAGTTCATTGTAGATATTTGTTTTGAAGTTGTGTATTGTTTATTAAAATTTTACATTGATTTGACAATAATTAATAATATTGAATGCCAAATCACCGAGACAATAACTGCCAAATGTTACTCGTTTATATTATATGAATAATATCTAAATAAAAACGTATTATCAATTTCTCCTCATTTGTACAATTAATAATATTTTTTAATGTCCGTCACATTTTAGTAACAAAAAATGTTACTAAACGTCAGAGTAAAATTCTCTTGTAAAAATACAATGTTATATTTTTTTTAAATCATCGAAATAATTTTGTTTAAGCTTTAGTTGAAACTATGTAGACATAATTTCAGATGTTATGGTTGAAAACGAATTAATGTTTTTAATGTTCCTGAAATTTTAGTAATAAACCTTAGTTACTGACAAGTAAAATCAACTTCTATTGTAAAAATACAGTGCGTCATATTAAACTAAACTCATCAGAAATATGTTTTTAAAGTTTTATTTGAATTTAAAACTATAAAGACATTGGATTTCAGATAACAAATTTGTTATTTAATGTTTCTCACATTTTAGTAATAAAAACGAGTTACTAACGGCTAAAATTAACTTCTTTTCTAGAACTCTAATTAGTTACAATTCACTAAAGCCGCCGGAAATATGTTTCCGTAGCATTTTAGCAAAAAAATTACAATAAGAAAAAATTATATATTATGTCCAACAATGTATATTTCAGAAATAAAGCAGGAAATAAAAGCTAAAACATTCATAATAGATTAACTTTTTATTGCCTATTTAGTATAACACTACTTATTAAAGTGATTTAACGTAAAAATTTAAAATTATAACTAATTTTTTGTATTAATAGTAATCACGCAATTGTTGTAGACAACTCTGGAAGAAGTGTCGGAAATACTGGCAATATTCGATTGCTCTACAAAGGCAGACGTAGTTTCACTTGCCTGAATTTGCCTCATAGACTCAATAATCTTTTTGTGGTGAGAACTATTCATTTGTAGGTAAGGCTTAATAGATTGACTACTGGAATGGCCTGTTATTTTAATGAGTTGTTGTTCTTCAACTCTAAACTGCTAGGCTAGTGACTGCTGTGGCTCTGGCCAAATGATTTGTCACTTTTATTCTTTTAGTATCGATCCCAATCTTTGCTGCTGACTGTTTGAACCATGTAGAGATTGTGTTTTTGCCTACTGCAGAATTTTTGTACCATTTTGGACACCTTCCATTTTAAATTTGGTGTTGAAAAGAGACGGTCTGTTGTTATTAAACACATACTACGTTTTTCCATCAATTTCTTAAATAATCTTACGGGGCACATTTCAGGATTAGCAACATTTTGTATAAGGAACTTGCTATCTGCAAGTTTTTCAAACCCTCCTTGAGTGGTTTTTGAAAAAACAGGGTTATATTCAATCCGGACAGTAGAGTATCATCTATCCATTTCTTCAATAAAGTATTGAATGCGGCAGTTTACTCCTTCACCGCCTCTCCATGCAAGCTCATGAGCAACAATAAAGAAAAACTTTTTTTGAAGACCATCAGGTGTATCTTCATCCCATAAATGCACCATTTTACTATCATCAGCAGTCGATAATGCTGAAGAACTTTTCTTTCGTTTGGAAACATCCATCTGCAATTTACGACGTTTTGCATCACTTGCTGCTCTAGCTTCCAAAAACTCTGTATCTTTAAATGAATCAAACTTAATTTTATATGTGGTAAAATAATATTCTTGAAGCTGTTTCGCTGTGGAATTCCACATTAGTTTAATAACCTTTCCTTTGTGATCTTCAGGATTTTGTTTTTACAAGCTTTATATTAGCTTCACTTGTATGTTTGTTTGTAACCGACTCCTTTGGGCGAGATTTTGACCCATTTCCAGACGTCCGAATAATTTGAAATTTGGCAGGTGTACATAATTCCGGTGACAATGCATTAAGAATTTTTGTGTGAAAAAAAAAACAAAATGGCGGCTCCAATATGACGTACGAGTTTTGTGATTATGGTCCGATTCGCTTCAAAATTGGTATCTGAGGGTTTTCGTGGTCGGAGATTATGATTCTTTTGTGACAATTGAAGATGGCGGCTCCAAAATGGTGGACGAGTTTTGTGATTATGGTCTGATTCTATTCAAAATTGGTATGTGGGGGTTTTCGGGTCGAATATTATGATTCTTTGGTAAAAATTGGAAAATTCAAGATGGCGGCTCCAAAATGGTGGACGAGTTTTGTGATTATGGTCTGATTCTATTCAAAATTGGTATGTGGGGGTTTTTGGGGTCGGAGATTATAATCAACTAATTTGATAAGATTATTCCATTTTCTAATTTGCAAAAAACTAAAAAACCCGCTTTTATAAATAAACCACACTAAAAAGTATGAAATAAATAATAGTTTAAAAAAACTAAAAAACACGCTTTTATAGAAAACCAAGACTAACAAAATAGAAAATAAGAAAAAACTGTATTTTATTTAAAAAAAAAGCGTGGGGTGCATGGTATCAATAATTATATAGTACATTACACACCTAGGGCAGTAAAGTAAGAAATGTCTCGGATCATAGGTAATTGTTGGCCAAGGCGATATCATGCACTCCACGCTTTTTTTAAAACAAAATAATTTCTTTTCTTATTTTAAATTTTCTTAGTCTGGTTTTCTATAAAAGCGTGTTTTTTAGTTTTTTTAAACTATTATTTATTTGTTGAAAGCCCAATCTTTTAATATTGATGCTAAATTTGCTATAGATGTTGAAGGATCGCTCACCCTATAAGATTTTTAAACAAAGAATTGCATAAATTGTTTCCACACACTAACTTTTGATCTTCTTGTATTATTAGGTACTAACTGCTCAATTTCTTTAGCAATCGAACTTGCTGATTCATTACCAAAACGAATCATTGTTTACAGAATATTATTGTAACAATAAATATCACGGGTACAACTAAAAAACTGATTGTTACTTGCTGGTCTGTCTCACCTGTCACTTCGAAATGACTTGACATTTGAATTAAAATTAAGTCGTAGTAGTATACCTAAGTGTCAAATTTCAGCCATAAAAAATTTGACATCTACGCAGAATAGGTCGTAGGGTTCATCTTCTCATCATATTAAAAGCAACTCCAATTTATGAAATTTTCTTATCGAATCTCCCACGCAGCAGAATTATTTCCCGAGAATTTTTTTCTCGGTTTCACTCATGTTTTTGTCGATAGAAAATTTCCCTCGTTTTCGAGTTGTGATAATTTTCTATCAACAAAAACATTCGTGACTTTGAAAAAAATTATCGGTAATAATTCTGCTGCTAGGGAGATTATAAGTGAATATTTGGCCTCCATTTTATCCCGAAATAATGAAAAACCAGATTTTTCTTGCGGTGCATAATAAACAATAATCTAATCCAGGTTTCTGTAACTAATCCGCGAAATTAGCCAACGGTGTATACGGGTGTCAGAGACCCATCCGGATGTAGAACATGTCAATGTAAGAAGAGAGATAGACATAACTTGATTACTTGGTCACAATGGCAAGACACGATAAAATACAAACTAAAATACATTAAACTACATCACATGTTAAAATCGATTATAATGATAATATAATAGTTTAAAAAAATAAAAAACACGCTTTTATAGAAAACCAAACTAAAAAAATAGAAAAAAATAATTTTTTATTTAAAAAAAAGCGTGGGGTGCCTCGGACAACAATTACCTGCGATCTGAGACATTTCTTACTTTACTGTGTGTAATGTACTATATAATTATTGATACCTTTTTTAAATAAAATACATTTTTTTCTTATTTTATATTTTTTTAGTTTGGTTTTCTATAAAAGCGTGTTTTTTAGTTTTTTTAAACTATTATTTATTTCCTACTTTTTAGTTTGGTTTATTTATAAATGCGTGTTTTTTTAGTTTTTTATAAAAGTTATAAAAATTAACAAATCTTATTTTGCAAATTAAAAAATGGAATAATCTTATCAAATTAGTGTATTGTCATCGATCCTCGATAAATCTACAAAGTTCGAATGAAATCTAACCGTTTAAAGAGGGTCAAAATCGCGCCCAAAGGAGTCGGTTACAAACATAATCTGCGACCCCAAAAACCCCCACATACCAATTTTGAATAGAATCAACCATAATCACAAAACTCGGCCGCCATCTTGAATTTTTCAATTTTTACAAAAGAATCATAATATTGGACTCCCATAACCCCCACATACCAATTTTGAATAGAATTGGACCATAATCACAAAACTCGTCTACCATTTTGTAGCCGCCATCTTGATTTTTTCAGTTTTGACAGAAGAATCATGATCTTTGACCACGAAAACCCTCACATACCAATTTTGAAGCGAATCGGACCAAAATCACAAAACTCGTACGCCATTTTGGAGCCGCCATCTTGATTTTTTCAATTTTGACAGAATAATCATGATCTTTGACCCCAAAACCCCACATACCAATTTTGAATCGAATCGGACCATAATCACAAAACTCGTCCGCCATTTTGGAGCCGCCATCTTGAATCCTTCAATTTTGACAGTAGAATCATAATATTGGACCACAATAACCCCCACATACCAATTTTGAATAGAATCTGACCATAAACACAAAACTCGGCCACCATTTTGGAGCCGCCATCTTGAATTTTTCAGTTTTGACAGAAGAATCATGATCGACCCCACAAACCCCCACATTCCAATTTGAATAGA
The DNA here is from genome assembly GCA_018342105.1 of Gonioctena quinquepunctata. NCBI lineage: Eukaryota > Metazoa > Arthropoda > Insecta > Coleoptera > Chrysomelidae > Gonioctena > Gonioctena quinquepunctata. The sequence continues at coordinate 153,409 of JAFIRS010002577.1, read as the reverse complement.
ATCGGACCATAATCACAAAACTCGTCCACCATTTTGGAGCCGCCATCTTGAATTTTAAATTTTAACGGAAGAATCATAATATTCGACACAAAAACCCTCAGATACCAATTTTGAAGCGAATCAGACCATAATCACAGAATTCGTCCGCCATATTGAAGCCGCCATTTTGTTTTTTTTCAAACAAAAATTTCTCAATGCATTGTCACCGGAATTATGTACACCTGCCAAATTTCAAATCATTCGTACGTCTAGAAGTGGGTCAAAATCGCGCCCAAAGAAGTTGGTTACAAACAAACATACAAGTGAAGCTAATATAAACCCTGTAAAAACATCAATATTATAAAACAAATTTACTTGTAGGAAATGTTTCATGGAGTTATGGAATTTGAAGTGTGTAGTTTGATTTCTGATGTCCTCAGGTAGTTTATTATGGTTGGCCCTTTTAATGGAGCTTGTCTTGTTTAGGTAAATGGACTAGTTATTTCGGGTTTGATGCGTATGTATATTCAAATGCCTGGATATTTCTAATTTTGTGGATATAACAGGCAACCTCCATAATGTAAAGATAGCCCAGATGCAAAATATTCAGTTCAGCGAATAGAGGTCTACAGGAGTGTCTGGATAATGTGTTATTCATAGTTCTCAAGGCCCCTTTACTGGATCATGAATAAATACTGTGCAGCTGATGAATTTCCTCATAGCGAAATGCCATAGAGTAGAATTGACTGGATTTTAGCAAAGTAAACGTTTCTCAGACAGTGTATATCAACAACCGTCCACAAATATCAATTCTGGCTATATTTTCGTATTAATTCTAATTGATTGCACTTGTTATATCCTCGTGCCAACTGAGATCGTCCTGCAGAATTATTCCTGAAAATTTGGTAGTTGATTTCTTAGTAATATTTAAATTATCGAGTTTAATTAAGGGAGGATTGTTCATCAGTCCCTGTCTAGTATGAAAGACCAGGTATTCAGTTTTTTCGATGTTGAGAAATCATTGTTTTGCAGAAAACCATTCACCCAATTTAGCAAGAAGATGGTTGCATGCTAATTCATTTGATTGATTACAAAATGGTTCATTGATTTGAGGCGGTAAGACTTTTTTTAATGATTCAAAATAAATTTTTTTTTGGAAATCAGAACATTGTTTATTCAATTTTTTGTAAACATTTCCATGTTTTGTCTATTATTTTAAATTGTGTCTAGCTTCTAGATTGGGTGGAGAGATACCTGGCCATACCAGAATAATTTGATTGGATCCTCTCATTTCAAAAGTAGGTAGTGTATGTATCCTTTATTATGTAAAAAAAAACACTGATTTCAAAGTGTCACTCTAAAAAATACAGTCAGGCTCATATACTATAACTCAGTTTAGTGAACTCTCAATTTCTACTTTTCGCAGATGATCTGAAAATTTTTAAAGTTATTGAAAATGATATCAATTGCCTTGAACTACAGAGTGATATCAATAACCTCGTTCATTGGTGCAACTCCAACGGAATGGATCTGAACCTTAATAAATCTTCTTCATAAACTTCAACAGAAGTCGGACATCCATAGATTATTCATACTCCATCAACTCTTTAGACCTCGAAAGAGTAACTCAAATAAATGACCTAAGGGTATTATTGGATGATAAACTATCTTTTTCACAACACATAATAATGATCTCCCTGAAAGCACGTAAGATGCTAGGTTACATTAAAAGAGTATCCAGAGACCTCTCAATCATCTCCTTTAAGGTTTTTACTGGCTTTTGTCCGCTTCAAACATGGAATACGCTGCTGTAGTATGGAACCCTTACTATCAGACTTATATCAACATGTTGGAAACTGTTCAACATAAATTTTAATATCTTCTGCATACAAACTAGGAATTCAGGGAACAACTATAACTATGATTAGCAGACATATGTTCTTTATTAAAAATAACTACTCTAGAGAACAGGAGAATAGAAACCGACTTATGTTTTCTGTTCAAGTTGCTGGCAGGTGATGTTTGTTCTCCAGATCTCCTATCTCATATTGAGTTTAAAACTAATAATTCTGGCACTAGATCTAAATATACCTTTCATATCAAACATCACTACAGTAACTACGGACTCCACAGCCCTCTAACAAGAATGGTAAGGAATGCGAATGAAGTAGATTTGAACTACTTCGGCATACCACTTTCTACTTTCAGACGTGACACCTAAAAAAGAAACACTTGGCTCAACAATACTAGATGAATGTATGGAACTTACTTGCTTATCATAAAAAGATTATAACTGTCTGCTGAGTAGTGGATGTATATTTTTTCGTTCTTTTATTCGTATGACCACAATTTTTAAATTAGGGCAGTAATGTTCTGCAAAGTGAAAGTTTTTGTGGATATATATAGTAACCCAAAATTTTTAAACTTTTTTGTCTATTTTTTTGTATATTGTATTGTGTTGTATGGTATTTTGTATTGTATTTTGTATAGTAGGTGTAAGGTATATGTAATTGTACTGGGTGTAATGGTTATTACCGTAAATAAATAAATATGTAATCTAAACAATCCAATGCACTCATGAAGAGGGTAAAAATGCATGAAAGATTAACAAACCAGTCTTGATAACATCCAAGTCACCCACCTACAATAACGTTTGTACGATGCAAATACAGAAATTTGATTAAAATCATTTGTTAGTGAATACTCATATACATTACAGATATTGTGTTAAATAACCTGTTTTATCTCGAACTCGATGGTTTTAATTGATTATTTTAGTACATACATTTCAATATTGTGTTAAGTAAGATGTCTCAAACTCCATATTTTTAATTTAAGTGTTTTCAACCTGAAGATGACAAATACTATGTTGAAACGTTAAAAGAAATTATACGAATTGACTGAATCGGACCTTTATTTCGAGAAATTGAAGAAAATATATATTTATATAATTGACAAGTCCTCAGGTATATTGCAGGTACAACACGCTATTTGTCAGCGAAAGAAAAATCATTTCCTTTATAAAAATAATGGTTTAAGCTTTGAAAAATATATTTCTCAAAGACTTTCTTTGGCTTGAGATATGTAATTTCTATATTTTTTAAAATCATGGGCGAGTTTCTATTTCACAACAAAAAATGTAGTTTTCTATTTTTACAATTACTAAACAAAAATCAAGATTCATAAAAAAACATTTATTGAAATAAGGTATGAAAAATATCTTACATAATTTCCTACATTTAACTGGTACAACACTTATACTTACAAAACTGGGTTCAGGTTTCAGATTAAAACTAATGTACAAATATCTATTCAATGAAAAACACTATCTTTTCCATTCGAGGAGCTTATCCAATATAACACTAGAATCTTCGGATCCATATATTCCAATTTTTCTATCAAACTCAATAAGGTTCTCAGGAGTATTCTGAACCATATCGAGAAAGGCTAGGAACATGTAAGTTTCTGTAAACATTCTCAAAAATCGTCGAATTCCTTTGGTTTTTCCATGTTTTATGAATTCTTCAGTCTACAAAAAAAGTCACAAATAGTGGAATTAAATTACATATTAAAACCGATTCTATTGCACTTATTAATGCAAATGGGATTGGTAAATCATGAAAAACTATTTTGAATCAATTTGAAGCTCTGAACCATAGACAAAACTATGGATTTATCAACATGGTTATTACAACTATATTGAACCAGTGGTCTACTTGGGAAAAATGAAAATCAAGAAAATTAGCCTTTAAAAAAAAGATGAAAACGTTAACAGATGATGATAAACTAAGAAAATGAATTCATTAAATAAAGATCAAGAATTTCAAGTCAGACAAAAAAATATAAGCTAAAATCAATTCTAAAAATCAATAGTACATATTCTGTAATAGGTTGTCGAATTTTTTTTTAAGCTTCTTTAATGTAGACAATGATTTCAAAGAATAAATTAAGTGGACAGATAAAATAATTATAGCTGAAAACTACTTGAGATATGCAATTGCAACACTTTTCCATACCTTCATCAGAAATTGAAATTTTTTCCTTTAATGTTTTTTATCAATGAAGAAGTTAACAGGTCAAAACGAGTCCAAACCTTATGTCAAATGTCATTTTTTTGAAACAATTGAAATGAAAATTGTTTTTTATTTTACCTCCTGGATAAATGAGATTTGGTCAAGGCTATTCACAATGAGTAGCACATAACAGAAACATAATTTTTTCTGAAAAATTATTTTTTGTGTCATCTATTGATGAATTAATTCAGTCACATCACATTTTGATCAAAAATTATTTTTTTTCAAATGAAACCCTTACCTGTCTCTAGAACATTCATTAAGGAAAAAAATTACATATCATTTTTGTATTTCGGTGCAGTAACAAATTGTATACATTCAAAAATCTACAACTACTTCATGAGTTTCCTTGCAGTTCCAATAATTTTTCAACTTAGTTAGCTGTGGAAAACAACATTTCTGAATCTTGTCAACTAATTGTGTTTCGCTGTCATCTTTCATCTCAACTCTCGAAAATTAGTTAGCTTCCGGGAAACAGTTTAGTAGAAATGTAAAATCAAAATTATAGGTTTACAAGAAGTGAACAGGTTGATATGTTATTAATTTACGGAGAATGTCTTGAAAACATTGTCGCCGCTTGTCAGTTATACGCTGAACGATACCCACACAGAAGACACCCACAAAGAACCTTTTTCAAAAATGTGGAGGGAAGATTCCGAAAAGAACCCAACAATGGAGAAGATGATCGTAAGTGAGGAGGCAGAAATGAATGTATAGCTTATGTCGATTTTGATCCAACCGCTTCGACGGGGGAATTGGAATACCAATGCAATGTCAGTCGAGAAAAAGCTAGAAAAATTAAAAAAAAACATCATTATCGTGCGTATAAGTATAACTTACACAATCAGTTGACAAGATTCAAAAATGTTGTTTTCCACAGCTTACTAAGTTGAAAAATTATTCGATCTGCCAGAAAACTCATGAACTAGTTGTAGATTTTTGAATTTATACAATTTGTTACTGCACCCAAATACAAAAATGATATGTCATTTTTTTCCTTGATGAATGTTCTAGAGAGACAGGTAGGTGGCCCATAGGGGTTTCATTTGAAAAAAATGAATTTTTGATCAAAATGTGATGTGACTGATTGATTAACCAGTAAGTGACACAAAAAATAATTTTTCGGAAAAAATTAAGTTTTTCTGTTATTTGCGACTCATTGTGAATAGCTTCGACCAAATCTCATTTATCCACGAGGTAAAATAAAAAAACAATTTTCATTTCAATTGTTTAAAAAAATGACATTTGACATAAGGTTTGGACTTGTTTTGACCTGTTGAACTTGAATATGTAAAAATATACAGGGTGTTCCATTTGAAAAACAAAGTTACTGGCATTTCCCGAAGTACCGGAAGTCCACCATATTGAATTGTAATGTGATCAAATCCGAAATGGTTGCTTATATAACTGTACCAAATTCCAGAAAAATCCGTTCACGAATACAGAAGTTACAGGGGTGGCCCGATATCCTGTGTCACCCGGTATATCAATAAATATTCTGGTGAAAACTTGGACAAAAAAGGGAAGGATGACATTTTTTTCTTGAGTGGCGCTTATTACTGAATACTGCCTATAGCTTTATTTTGACATTTCAAAAATATAGTCCAACCAATTTCAAATATGAATTTTTTATATTTTGTTCGTACTAAATTGGACAAACTATGTAGTTTTGCAGAAACGGAATGTGAAAATATGTGTGCCTACACAAGTGCACTCAATAACTCAAGATCAATGAACTGTTTGATAATCACATTATGTGAACTACTGCTATTTAATGAATCATCAAAATAATAAATACCTGAAAAACTCCATCTACGAAAAACTGCTTGTAATCTTTGAAGCACATTATGAATACCTGTAAGTAGGCATCACTCGAATAAACCGAATGGACATATTCCAATGAGGCAGCTGCTTTGTCAGCAAGTGCTAGGCTTTTCCTCCACACTTTTTGCATACTCCCGCTCATAATTTTCATTTCGTCCCCTTCTTCTCTCACCACACATCGAGTATCCAAGTCAACTACGATTCCCTGAACAAAAAAATTTTAAGACATATTTTTCTTAGAAACTGCTATATCATTCTATGTAATAAAAATGTCGAAGTAAGCGCAATACGTAAAAACGGCAATTTGGCATTTTTTTTTTAAATGTTCGTAATAGCCCAACTTAGTTTTTACAGGAAAGTTGCCCGGAAATTGAAAATTCGGGAATCTAAGAAAAATTTGGCTAAGCTCTTAAGTAAATGTCCGAGTAGCTCAGTGATTAGAGTGTGTGCTTTGTAATCCCAAGGCCCGGGTTCAATCCTGGGCGTATCCACACAACATTCTTTTTTTATTTTTTTTTAACACTCAAATCGAACACAAAATATTTTTTGTTGTTTGTAATAGCCCGACTAAGGTTTTTAGGGAGAGAAAGGTTTTTTAGAAAAGTTATTGGATTCGGGAAAAATTGAAAGTGCTTTTTCTATGGGATTTTTGAAGACCATAACACGATTTGAGCGATGGATATGCGTATTCCTTTGGTCATGGAAGAGTTTTCAGGAATATATATATTTATATATATTGTAACGAAGTTACTATTTTCCCGCTATATTTATCAGCCAAAAGCTCCCTGTCAGGAATTAAACCCCGCTTGAAAGTAATAATAGGTCTAGAAATACCATTCAGGTTCGTGATAAATCCGTGAATCACCCCTAACACGATAAATAGGCTAAACACCCTCCGTAACTCACGCCAATACCGCGAGCGTGGTTGTGGAGAACGAATGATTGAAACAAAGCAATCGTACGTCACCCGCCCCACTCTGGAGCAAGCACTTGAATCGAACGCAAAACTCGAGAATCAAAGTCTCCACTGAAGATCGCATTCATTCACGTACGAGCCAACAGTCCGATCGCCACCCAGCACAGTTGAGTCTAGACAGAGACGCGCGCACCGAGCTGACGTCACAGCCGTCGCCACCGAGAACATGACACTGTGTCCGAGCAGCCGTTGACGTCACGAAGGAAGGGAGGCCGATATTCTGGACGTTGGATCAAATGCGAGAGAAAGCAGTCAGTCGTTCCGAAGCAGCGAAGCCAGCCAACACGCCAGAGAGAGAGTTTTCCGCCAGAAGCACGAGAGTACAGCTGAGGCGCACGCACCGAGCTGACGTCACAAGCACGAAGGATTTTTACAAGCTGGGTAATTATTCTGTGAAAGTATAATTTGTATCGCAAGCGACAGAGTCCACAAAACGGCGCGCGATATAAGTCGTTCGAGAGGGATTCGGAAAAGAGGGAGAAGCCGGCCGTAGTTCCGTTTCGACATATTTCAAAGAGGTAGTAGCTTGCCCAGCCCAGCAGAAGCAGTCACGCGGCCGACTAGTATCCAGAGTGAGAGCCAGAGACCGAAGCAGTCCACGACCGTCCCGGACCTTGCCGAAGCAGTGTGATCGGAGTTTGGTAAATATGTTGTATCAGGTAGAAGATATCAGGAAATGTTTGTAAGTACCACAGATGCCATGTGCGCATGATCGTAAGAGGCACATATTCATTTCAATGCTTTGCTGGTAATTTCTGCATACGAGTCCGTACGATACCCCCCACCGCAGAGCTTTTGGTTGTTAAGTTTACCCCGCTTGCTTGAAAACACCCTCCTTGCTTTCTCTGTATATAGTGCTTGCCATGTGTTCATTTGTTGTGATAACTTGAGGCCGCCGTCAGCCGCCCTCACTGTATTTCATTATTTTTAATATACCTGTTTATCCTGTTCTTTTAGTATTCTCTCATTTACTATCTTGAGTAGAATTTAAACATCTAGTGCGCAGTCGCCACCCAGGTCCGAAACCCAGTTAAAGGCAATTAAAGCCTGCCTTGCTGGCCCTGTTACAGTGTCACGACTATATTGACCCCTGGAGTGTCTTTCTTCACTGAGACTGCCCGGAGCAAAAGTGGCCTTTTCCACTATAAAGCTAAAGGTGGCGCCCGAGGAAAACCGAGAATAGTGAAAAGCGCCAAAGTTTGATAATAGGGAGAGAAACCCCTTTACAATATAAATATAATAAAACGGGAGAACGGGATAAGGGAAAATGGGAAAAGGGATAACAGGAAGCGGGCAGAGTCAAAAGCATAACCTAGATGGAACAACACATAGGAAATAAAATAACTAATAAAAAACTTTTTAAAGACAAGCTTTTATTTGAGCCGTGCACTTAAACATATAAAATATGTTCAAGTCATCGTTGACAATGATTTAATTATTGTTTGTTGAATGATTTGGTTTTAAAAATCTTGCCGCGCGATGTGTTTATAAAAGTAAGTACCAATTAATTTCTTTGGACAATGATTGGTTGGCAAGTAGCAACTCGTCGAAGTATTAATTTCATTACAATTCGCGCGACAAGCTTTTTGAAACCAAATCATTTAACAAAAAATAATTAAATCATTGTCAGCGATGACTTAAACTAATTTTATACTTTTAGTGCACGGCTTAAATAAAAGCTTGTCTTTAAAAAGTTTTTTTATTTGTCATTTTATTTTTTGCTTTTTAGTTAGTTCGCCTCAATCTGTTCATTTCTAGTAGAGCATCGTTATTACAAGGTCTCTTCCCTGTAAGTTTTGAGCTGAAAGAAATCATGATCGCCGATCCCAAAAACTCACACACCAATTTTGAATAGAATCTGACCACAATCACAAAACTCGTCCGCCATCTTGAATTTAAACTGACTTAAAAGTAAAATTTTTCTTATAATATGTACTCACATTTTCTATCTGATGGTTTTCAACAACTTCATTAGAGAGGACTCCACATATTACAGGAGTGGGACTTTCCACAATATCCCAAAGAGCTTCAGGTAAAATGGGTATAAAAGTGTGGTGCCATGTAAAGGGATACAAAATGCTCTGTAGACAGTCAACACAAGAAGAGAGCTTACTGAAAATAAAAATATTTATCACTTGTTTTTTTTTAATTCGTAATAATGTGGACAATGAAATAACTTGGAAATATTTTATAGTTTCTAGCAGTTATGAAAATTATTCTACTTTCAATTTTACTTTCGAATTATTTTAACGAATTCAAATGTAATGAATGTATATGATGTATTCAAGTATTTAAATGTATATCAATGTATCATAATCTAAGAATCTATTGTAAATGGGGTTATCTGAACATAAATAAATAAATATAGACAATTAATTCAGTCAACAAGTAAAAATTTTACAATTCCGGTTTAAAATTATATATTTCTCAACTCATATTATATCTACCAATAATATCAAAACTTTGTTTTTTTGATTCTATTTTTTGATAATAAGTACTCATTGGTTTCATTAAATTCATGCATTAAATATTTGTTTTTGAAAGGCATGCCTATGCAAATCAAAGACGAGTTGGATGCTGTGTACCTCTGCACAATCATTTACCACCTTGAAATTTTGGGTAGCTGAATTTAAACGTGGCCATACCAACTTGGGAGACGATGAACGTTCGGGACGTTCAGAAACTGCAACCCCTCACGATAACATCGCTGAAGTTCACCAAATGTTGCTAAACGACCGTCGAATTGAAGTGAGAGAGATTGCAGAGGCTATTAATATGCTCAAAGAACGTGTCTGTCACATATTACATGAAGAATAAGGCATGAGAAAGATGTCCACGCATTGGGTGCTGCGTTTGCTCATGTTGGACCAAAAACTTGTTCTGTTGTCGCAGTTCAGACGCAATAAATCACGAGTTTTGGCGCCGATTAATTACTATAGATAAAACATGGGTACACCATTATACCCCAGAAACAAAAATATAGTCAAAACAGTGGACTGCAACGGGGAAAGCGGCTCCAACTGTTTTTTGGGATAGTCATAAGTTATTTTCATCGATTATCTTCAAAAAGGAAAAAACCATTACAGGAGCATACTACGCATCATTACTTGACGAACTAAAGGCAAAAATTGCAGAAAAAAAATTCACCAAGACAATGCATCGTCTCACACCCCATCGGTGGCCATGGGGAAAAACCACGAATTATGGTTTGAACTGCTTAACCAACCTCCTAGATGAACTGAAGATAGCAATAGTGAAACCACTTCACAAAAACGGAAATAAGTCAGACATATCTTACTTCAGGCCAATCAGTCTACTGACATGTATATCGAAAATTATCGAAATAGCAATGGCTAATCGATTAGTGAATTTCTTTTCAAATTTTAGCATTTTTTCTATGAACCAGCATGGCTAGCTGAGAAATAAGTCTATTGAAACTGCTTTGGTTTACTTTAGTATCGATGTCCTAGAAGCAATGGACAAGGGAGATCTATCCTGTGAAATCTTCATGGATTTATCGAAAGCCTTTGATTGTATAGATCATGATATTTGATTGCGGAAACTTTATAAATATGGAATTTGTGGAAACTCATACGACTGGTTCAATTCATATCTGGAAAACAGAAAGCAAATGATAGAACTCAATCAAAAAGATAGTACGGCTAGATCAGAGGCTTTGAGCGTGTCTATGGGAGTCCCACAGGGTAGTATACTTGGTCCAATATTGTTTAATATATTTATCAATAATGCTCACATGATTAACTATGCTGATGATACCAACCTTTTAATAACAGGTGCAAACTTACCAGATATCATAAAAAATTGTAGCAAAATAATAGAACAATCCAAAGATTTTTTTCTAGAGAATAAGTTGGTTTTGAATAGTGAAAAAACAGATTGTATCATCATGTTAAAATCAATAGCAGCATAGAAACACCACAAAATATAACTATGGACAGTCAAAAAATTATCTGTAATATTTCAGTAAAGTTTCTAGGTATTCACATTGATGACACTTTGAGTTGGACTAGTCAGATAGACTATCCTCGGTAACATACGCCATGAGAGTTCTTAAAAAAATGTTGACCTTGAAGCACTAACAGCAGTATATTATGCGAATTTTTACTATGCTTCAAGACTAGGAATAATCATAGGGGGTTTCTTGACATGTTTTTTGGGTAACCTTCCACAGTCTGAAAATGAAAATATAATCAGGAAAATCTATCTAAGACAAGACAAAAAAAAAGACTTTTCATATCCCATTCATGCAAAATCCGTATATGAACGGAGCATCATCTATAGCGCAATGAAATTTTATAATAACCTCCCACAAGATATGAAAGATATTGTGGTGGCTAGCAGATTTCTGAAATCAGTCAGATAATTTTTATGTAACCTAGAGCCCTATGATACCGTGGAATATTTTCTGTCCAGTAGAAATTTATGAATCAAATTTTATACAAAATCGTGCTATGTATATACGTATTTATATAAAAAAAAAATTATAAGATGTAAATGTCCCATATTTTAAATTGTTTTAATCGATTTGAAACCGGAATCTATTCATTTGAATGTTTCATTACTTTTTTAAATTTATATGTAAACCCATTGATTTTTTACTACAAGTTTTTTGACGTATTTCTCAGAAAAAATATTCTGCCACTTGTGAATGACTATAAATACTCTGTTGAAATACATATATCTATCTATCTATCTACCTCGTTGCTCACCAGATCTAGCCCCAAGTGACTTTTTTCTCTTTCTCAAGATTTCTTGGTAAAAAAAAATAAGTTCCGAAATTTTGTTTTACTATCTGTCTTTGTAACTTTTTTTCGTTTATACTATAATACTTGAATGTTCTGAATCACTCAAACCAACTGGGAAGTTAACACATTCGCCGACACTCATATTTTATGGTATATGCATAATTGGACACTAACGGCATAAGCCGCAACGGTTATTTTGGCTGATCGGGCACTGCCATCAAAGGCTTAAATATGCAGTAAATATGTTTAGCGCAATATCAACTTAATTTTGAATATGTAAGTGTCCATTTAGAAAATTATTTGCGAAATTTTGTTGGTGGGGGGATAAATTTGAATTTCCGTTCCATTCGGAATTTATTTCCTTTCAATCCACTATATTATTATCCTATGTTTACTGCTACCGGATCAGGACATAATTAAAACATATCAGGTATTGACAGGGCTGATCAAATGAATAGTTATTATTCGAGCCCCAGAAAAACTATCAGATGGCACAGTAAAGTCATATTACACCTACTGGATATAGCCATGTGGAACTTGCACTATTTATATAATAAGTACAATAAAGAAAAACAATATTTCAAGGAGTTCAGAAATGAGTTAATAAAATCATTAATAGGAATTTCTCCTGATCGAAAAGATGGCATGGAATATTGCAAAACTATACCAAAAGGAACAGTCTAAAAATTCTACGAAGAACACTGGTCATGTCCTTGAGGCCATACCTATACCAGAAGACCTAAAAAAACAGAAAAATATTATAAGCGATGTAAGCAGTGTTATACGATGAGAAAAGAAAAGAAACTGCTGGGCAGTGTCGGGATTGCATAGGCAAGCCACCTCTTTGAGGGAAATGCGTCCAGAATTGGCATGAATAAGTAGTTATTTTTTTTTTATTTTACCAAACCATTTTGTACTGTTTTACTAGTTTTAGTTCCTCTGGAATACAGCTTTTTTGCATAATGAACTGTTTTTATTTAATTTTTACATGCAGTGTATGACGTCACTGTCATTTTGAAAATAAACTATGCTTTTCGTGGGCATGATGTTATTTGATGTAGTGGTTTATTCAGTATTTCTTTGAAAATGTTGCATTTCTCTACGTGTAAAAGTACTTATTCTATCACTGTGACAATTTGGGCGCACTTGACTTTTGTTTTGGTGTCCTGATGGAACAAAAGTCAATGACGTGATATGACGCGAACGTACTAAATAATAATTACCTTATTGTAGAACTGATGAGTATAACTTTCCTCTCAAGTAACATCGAAGAAAATATCTTCAGTAAAATATCGGCGGGCAACTGATGCAGTCCCCTGAGATCGGAATCCTCGTATCTTGTATCAGGATGGAGAGTCAAAACCAACTCGATTTTCCCTCCATTTTCTGTCATGTAACTAGGCACGTTACAGGAATCATTTTGATTTATGAATATTTGTTCAGCCTTCTTATTATTATTTACACTAATATATTCACCAGTCCTATTCACATGTACATAGCTAACTAACTCTATGGATTCTTCAAAGTTTTCTTTGTTTTCAGTCTTGCTTATATTTGGTTCAATATTGGTGAGATTTATTTTAATCGATTCGCCTGGCTTCGGGAATTTCCTATTGTAGAATTGACTGATCAGTTCATCACGATATCTGTTGGGAATTCCATGGCGAGACTCCAGTTCCACCAAAATCTTCTTATAAAACCTGAAATCGAATCAGGACAGGGTTTATTCAAGTGATATTGTGCAAGATTTTACATAGGACAAACAGGCAGAAAATTTAAAACACGATTATCAGATTATAGGAAATGTTTTGTCAATGGAAAAACAAATTCAACTTTTGCTACTCACCTCTGGACTGAAAAACAATGTTTTGTTAATGATTTCGAAATATTACATATAGAAAAAGAAGGGTTTCAAACTCGACCTTAGATTTATATGTTGAGTTACGTTGACGATAGTTTCAATAAAGAGTACCCTGCATGCAGTAGGTATGATGAATAAATTATTATGAGTGGGTCATCAATTTCAACACAGTTTTTCTAATAGTATTGCTAAAAGTGACGAATTCCGTTAAAAATTTGTTTAGCAAATATGGGTTGATTCAATAATAAACCCAAAATTGTGAAAACATTCCAAAAAAATTCTATTGAAACCAAATGCAAAGGGGATTTCGAAACAATTTCTTCGATTTTTGAACAATAAAAACTTATTCGCGGAAAAGGAGTGTGTATTATTTTTGAAAATTTCATTATGTTTTCATAGACTCACGAAATATCCTCCATACAGCAATTTGCTTCTGGAAAATTCTACTCAGGCAAATTGGGACCATATTATCAAAGATTAAAGCAGTCAAGCTACACTATTGTAGTTATATCATATAACAGCATCCCAATTGGCCTTATTGTATACTCTGTTCTTTTTTCGCTGGCAGCACGACTTCGTGGTCTCCGGTATAAAATAAACATAAACCATAGGCGTTACATTTCTTATGAACTTTTATTCTGTAAATACGAATTTACTTAAGAGTAAGTTATGAGAATATGGTTAAATACCTACAAAATGAATATATAATGATACTATAACTATTCCCCTAACCACTTGTTATTTTGAAGGAATTGAGGTAAATATTTGAGCACAATTACTATAGTGAATAGTCAGGTAGAAACGAAATATTTAGATGGAAATTCCCGAGATACACTTTAACTGTACATTCGTTTCTAAGAATTGGACATTATTACAAAATGAGGGTTCTTAATGAAAATTTGCTTACTTAGATAAAACTAATACAATTCGAAATTGTTATTATGAAGGATAATGAATGCAAAGTGGATGTACCTGCCCCATTATAGGATCATTAGTTAGTATTAAAAGCAAATAAATAAAGGAATTCTGGGTTTCCCCCGTCGGCTAGTTTCTACAAAATTCAATAGAATACTGTTTTGCTGTGGAGGGGAGTCCGTGATGAGCTACTGCTTATTCTTAATACGTTTGTGATCTTTGAGTGGTGTTTATGAAAATGGCATCGGGTGCAAACTTTATACCAGTTAAACCCAATACATTTGTTGCATAGTCTGTAAGAGAAAAAACTATAGTGCTTAATGTGCATGATGCACTTGTTCATCAACAACCCACGAGTTTCGTTCGCCAGATAGTGTCTACATGTTCTAATACGACAGGAGTGAGTGAAAGAGCAATTTACAGGTTTTTAAACGAGACATTAGTCCACCAAAACAAAATTCAGGAAGGAAGTCACTATCAATCGATGACTTTGATAGGAACGCCATCCGAAGGAAAGTTCACTCTTTTTATATAAATAAAGAGATACGAACAATAGACAAAGTTCTACAGTCAATTCAGGAAGACGACGATTTACCACAAGTAGGCAGAACCAAATTATGGAAACTTTTACGCGAGATAGGCTTTTCCTGGGAAAAGCAGAATAGAAAGTCCCTCCTTATAGATAAAGACGAAATTGTGCGTTGGAGAAGGAATTATTTAAGGAAGATCAGGAAGTATCGATCTGAAGGAAGGACAATTTATTATTTATTGGAAGGGCGTAAGTTAATTACCACCCATAATTGGAAATGAGCATGGTTTTGTCAATGGTGGTTTGCTGCAATTCGTCCCGAAATCAACAAAAGATTACCACGAGGAGATGAATGCGGATTTGTTTGAGGACTATTTTTCACAAATGATAGAGCTGTTGCCTGTGAATGCTATTATTGTCATGAACAATGAACAATGAAAAATTGACAATTATTACTCTAAATTTAATATTGTTATAAACATGTATTGTTTCTTGGAATGTTTTATAAATAAATATATAAATATTGAAACATGGTTTACCGAACGCACGTCACTGATCAGTACTTTTACCATCGATGCTTTGTAATAATTTCATCCTTCTATTGTTATTAGAGATAAAACGGAGTGGACTAGAAAAGTAAACTCGAGAACACATGAAGTCCTATCAAAACGTGTTTGTTACCATGAAATTTATTTGAGCCGACGGTGAACAACTTTTCGCAGATTTGCATTTATAATGAGGGTGTTTAGCTGCCAGTGAAAAAAGGATAGAGTATAGCTGTCTTATTCAATGTTCAATCATTTTTTGTTCCAAACTCATTGGCAATATGACATATTACTCATCTATGTTTCATTACAATTTTATCCTTCCCGAAAAAAAAACTCACCTTGGTGCACGGTATTTGCTCAAAATACAGTAAGCCAAGGGTAGGCAAGTAGTGGAACCTTCAGGTATTATCCTTCGACAATATCCGTACATTCGCTCCCCTTTGTCATTGGTGATGAGAAGGGAGTAATGTTGGGATGTTTTCGTCTTATCCAGGTGTATAATGTCGCTTTCGGGAAAGCAGAGGTTTTCTAGATTTTGTGGAATTTCAACCTGGAAAATAAGTCATGAAAATCATTCAAATTTTTCAAAAGTTTGGCTGAAATAATATCTTTGTCAAATGGTGCAATTCTCACTTCAGGTATAAATAAGAAAATAAAGATTGTTGTGAAGTTATTTAGTTACTGGACAAGCAAGCCCCTTTTGAAAGATACGATGGGTTCTGGCTTTGACCAGTCGAGCCTACTGGGTAGTTTTCAGTGGGTAACCCAGAGGAAAGGGGACATAGGAACCCAAAAACTCAGAGTGCGAGTCCCACATTACCGTAAGGTGTAGTCCATAAAGGATTTTAACACCCCCCCTAAAAAAAAGCCTTTGAACATTTCCTTTCTTTTAAATGGATAATTATAATTTTGATATTTTGATACATCATAATCAAAAATAGGTTTTGGCCTGTGTTGGAAGTGTGAATGGCATATTACTTTCTTAAATAAACTTCCAATAGCTTTCAAGGTCATTTGGAGAGCAGAGCAGAGCAGTTTTTTGTCCTATTTTGATTTTAGTACACACGTGTTGATCAAGTCGATGATTTTCAGTGCATTCTATATTTGATTTTCCAATACCAGTGTGACTGATTGACTGGAAATAACCTATTCTGGTTTATTCAATGGATGTGGTATTTTTATATGAGGATATAATTTGAACTCGAAGAATATATAACACAAAGTTATTTTTGAAAGACAGTTGAAATTTCAAAAATATTCCGAACCATTCTGCCACCCCAAGCAAAAAGGCACACATGGAACGTGCTTGAACCAGGAAAGTAGTGGTTTTCTATTAAACATTAAAAAAAATAGCCAGGAAAGTAGTTGTTTTCTATTATACATTCCAAAAAAATTGCTTAATTTTTATTGTACATTTTTCAATTTCCGGAAAAATATTTCTATCCAATATTTGATTGAAAATTTTCCTTTTTTCAAAGTGAATACCTCCATAGAGATTATGTTGAACTATGGAAGATAGTGACTCAAGTTTATATATGTATCTATTCTTTAGTCATAGGCTCATACATATAAAGATACAACAACGATACCAATTATAAAACACAAAAAAAAATTGATAAATGTAAAATAGTAATATCACATTGTATTTGAAAAGGAGTTCTGAAAATTAATAATTCTAGGGATTGTTTTCGTTGAACGAACAAATGTTTTTTTTATTATTATTTTGAACTTGATGAGAGCCCACACTCTCACTTTATGGAATTAACTCATTGAATGCCTTCAAGAGTTCAATGAAAATGGAGTTTTTAGAATGTTTTTTCGGAACTTGTAGAATATGGAAATATATTCTGAATCTAGTTTTATAGTAATGAACTTCGAAATTGTAGCCTTACTTCAAATAAGCTGATATGCACTATCGTTCCTCATTTTGCATATACAAGTGCCTGATATAGGGAAAACTCTTCAACTAACAAAATTGATTTTATTAGAATTGTGTAACAAAAATGAGGAAGTTCATCTTTCAGTCACATTTCACATCTGAGTTTATGAACAGCCTATTCAAACAGGCCCAGTTTCAAAGATGAACATTGTAAGTATAACTTTGGTTTAGCTCTTTTCTCTGAGGAATATTGACGAGACAGCTAAATATATAGTCCATTCAGTCTGCTGTCGCTTTTATTTATAGAAAAAAAACTTTTATTCTAAATTATGATCTTTACTGATAATTCAATTTCTTCAAATCACGTGACTTGGGTTCATCTTTTCATTGGTTATATAAAGGATGGGAAAAAGAATCGATTGTAGTTTTGCTATCCAGCTAATTTCAACTCAATTCTAACAATACTCTCCAGAATAAATTATAATAATAGGCGCCACTGATATAAAAGTGATACAAAAAAAAATACTGAAGGCAGAAGTTGGGCGCCACTGATATAAGAGTGATACCCCAGCAAACACACTTGTTACATTTACATAAATGTCACATAAAATTAAGGGAACATATTTATGTAAAATAGTTACGTAAATACTCCATCATATTTCTAAGATACTTAAAACCACAGATTTACGTAATAAGTTTATGTAAGTATGTTGTAGCTAATACGTAAAAACTTACGGTCAATATAGTATCTTCTGTTTTACTTAACTGCTACGTCAAGTTGTTACTTCAATATTAGATTGGCAATACTGCAGAAGGTTCAATGTCTGATTTATGTTGGTAACATCCAGATTCTTTGACAAATGACAATTTCTCAGTGTTGAGTGTTTTAGGTTTTAGCATTAGGCAAGGTAATGGCAGTTTTTAGTAAGACATTTTGTTTATTTGGCGTCTGTTAATTGTGTTATTTCGAAAATTGTATGATATATATATATTATCACCACACTGTGAAACTAAGTAGGTAAATCTTTGATTAAGACAGAATGCCCTACCCCAACCTTTCTAAGAGACAGCAGAGAAGAATTTGATCAAATAATGAAAGTCCAAATCAAGTATCAAATAATGAAAGTTCCCCAAAAGGAGGTAGTAACGCTGAAGAACTTCAGTTAGAAAATGACGATGTGAAAACTTCTTTGGTAAGTTATATTAAAAATTCCTAATTCGCTGCACTTTTTCTTTCATTCAATTCATTTACAGCACACACTTCGAAAAATAGAAAGAATTTTCAATTCACAGTCAACTTTGGAAGATAAATCTTTCTAACTTTCAATTAATTTTTTATTGGTGGAATCACGACCTATCATTCCACTATGACGAAACTCAGGAGATTGAAAAATGTTATCAGAGAAATTTATACATTCTTTCAAGGAATCATTTTCCCAAATTCTGTGGGCACCTTATGAAATGAACCCATATTTGGCTTTTATTTCATTTATCTGAATATACTTACATTTTAGGCCCATCTCTTCAAATCTTTGGGTGGTAAAGATGCAAAGATCATCTGTATAGATGCCTTGGCCAATTATTTACCAATGAGTTGGCTACATAGCGTTCCTGGTTCGGACAAAGGGGGAATTACAAAGCCAAAGACTTGTATTCCATAAAAATATTAACAGGTAATATATTTTAAACTTTGGTTGCCAAAAATCATTATTATTAATATTTTCAGAGAGTATTAATAATAGCAATCATCCTGATGTATCATATTCGTACATAGATAAACATGCAGGGGAAAAGGTTCCGATTAAGCGCCAAAGGCTCAATGAGAAATCAAGAAAAAAATGCAGAAAGCCAATGAATAATGATCATTGACAGAAGAAAAAGCAATTATTTTGTTTTATTTCTAATGCCAAAATAAATTGTGATTTTAGCAATACGAGAAATTAAATAATTTATTTTTTTATACTGAACTTTTATTTTCTCCATTGTGATCTGGCAGTATGAAATTATCAATATAGAATTACATGCAAAGTCATGCTTCCTGTATTTCTTTTTTCACAAAAAGTTATTGAAATTTACTGTCAAAACTAAACATACAATTTTCAAATGATACTCATATTATCATGTTTATGTACCATATATCACAAGTAGATAAGTAGTCTTTGTGGTGGTTATCTACGATGGAGACTGGATGGACGCTGTGTTGTCACACAATCAAAAATTGTACAAATAACCCCTTCACCACACCAACTCACTTTACACCTACATGCACATTTAGATAACTTATCATCAGTAGATAATCTACACTGTAGATTATAGTTATCAAGATTGCATATAAAGTAGGTCTAAAGTGAGTAATGTGTGAAGCAGTTATTGTACAATTTTGATAGTGATCATCTACATAGCAATGATGTAAAGCTACATAACATATAGTGTATGTTATGTAATATTTATGTCTGTTTGTTACATTCGTTATGTAATATTTATATAATCAAATAATATAAAATATATGTGAAGTAGTTACATCATAGTTATGTAAAAGTTACATAACATCTAATGTATATTATGTCACATTGTGACATAATATTTACTTAATAAAATTATATAAAATATATGTAAAGTAGTTACATTAGTGTTATGTAAAAATGAGGTTGTATTTGTGGCGGACATTTCGCCATAACAGTGACATAAATTCTACATAACATAGTTACGTAACAAGTAATATTACTTATGTAACATACATGTCAATTTTACATAATTGTGTTTGCTGGGACAAAACTAATACTAAAGGTAGTTGAACGAAAGGAAACTCTTTCAATAACAGTTCTGGCTGAACAGACAAGTGACAATCAGAACAAATGAGATGCATATTTAATTGTTACCATGACAGACTTGGCGATTGTGCATTACAGACAATATTTTAGCAATAGTCGTAAGATTATAATGTTGGGATCTTCAAAGTCTAAATGAATTAAGCATTTGATACAACGGTTTCAACTATTAAAATTATTCCTTATCTTATTGCAATTACAAAAAAAGAGATGTTCTACTTACATATGACGGATATTTGAATTTGATTTGAGCCATCTCCTGTATCCTTCCAATGATCAAACAGCAGTAGAAAAGGGTATCTTTACTGAGCTGTGGCCTGCAATATTTCGGCATCGTCTGCCTATACGTTTCGAACTTCTTGATGATGTCTGTGACTTTGCCCTCGCTGTCATTGTTTTCCGAATCCGAATCTCTCATGGCACAGTCGTGAGTGAAGGTCCTGAATTGAAAGAAAAGTAATATCATACTCACCTACTCACCGCAAAGTATCCCGCACCGTACATTGCATTTGGCACATTTAGTTCGATGAATTTCATCGAAATTATAATATTTTATAGTTCATGATCGTCGAAGTCAAATTTGTTTGAACAATTGTTTTTCCTTCCATGACACTCTAACTTTACTTTCAAAACACTGCAGTAATAATTAACGTTCTTTGTTTCATCGAAAACAGTTAATCTAAAAATTCAAAAGATGGCTTTTGTGTAATTTTAATTCTTTAATCATAAATAAAAATCTCGTTATTGCATATCCATGGAAAACAATTAAAACTTTTTTTAATAACTAATATTTTTTTTGTATTGCTTGCATTACTTTTGATAACAATTTCTAAGACTAGAATAGACTATTGATATGGAAAAATATTTGATTTGATGGTTTGGTACTTCAATTTTTTTATTATGTTGTTTCAGGGACATGCAATAAAGTTATTTTTATGTTTTTTCTCAAAAACGAAGCAAGATACGAAGAAATGCGAAAAATAAAAAAATTGGAGATTCAGTTGCTCACTGCGAAAAAAAAAACAAAAATTGCAAAAAAACAGTGGCGAACATTTTATTGGTCAAAAATATTGGTTAAGGTGCCTTCCGGGACGCCACTGGACATGATGATTTCAAACTAGTTAGGGCTAAATTAGCCCCTTACTACCCCAAATAACACTGGCAAATTTCAACAAAATCGGCTAAAGGATTATTAAGATATTTAGGAAAAAACTATTTGTTTTGAAAATGTTGACAGCCTGTATCTTGAAAATGAAGCATTACCGGACCTTTGGTTATATACACTTTTCGTATATTGAAGACAGTGATATTGTATGTAAGTAATACAGAACATACTAGCATTTATATTCAGATAACTGTAGTTTGAACCCTCAGTAAAAGTATATAAACCCAATGCCGAATGGACCATTTTACCACGTTTTCATTAAGTCGCTTTCTTGTCTGTGTGTTTGTTTGTCTATAATAATAACAATAACAGTACGGAGCAAATGATTTTAAACTAGCTTCACGATGTGCTAGCTAACTCTAAACAGGTCAGAACACGATGGCAAAAAACAGATATATATACAGGGTGTCCCTGGACTTCCTATTTTCCTCTCGGGAATGTATAGATGGGGTCAAAATATCACCAGTACTTCATATAACTTTTGTTCCTAAAGGCCTTCGTTACCAAGTTACGGGTCCTCAAAGTTACAAAATGAAAAATGTTTTTCTTTGATAACTTTCAAAGTGAATATTCAAAATCATCTAAATTTTGGTGATTGACTAAACAAATGAATTCCTTCGATGAGCTTTCATGCAGGAGTCAGTTGTTTTGCTACAAAGTCAGGAACGGACTACCCCCGATGGTCCACACCCCAAAACTTTGAAATGACTGGGATTTATCAACATGTTTTAACAGAACAAGGTTACCTGGACAATTTCCTGAATAAAAGTACTCGTGTGGAAAATCGATCGGAGCAACGATTTTTGATAAAAATGCATTTTTGTTCGACGACATCCAACCTGAGATGTCTACCATTATTCGAAAAGATTAATTTGTAATGAAAATAGAAATGATAGGTACAATGTTCATAACGAATTTGTATCATGCAAACACGTTCACCTTACAAAACTCATGGTGTAAATAATCAATCGCAAACCTCAAGAGCAAACAGAAATGCAAAATCCGCTACAAAAACTGCTCGATATGACCCCCGTCTCTCTCAATACATTTTCTTAGTCGGCGCAAATACCCTCTCTGCACTTGAAATAGCATGCCCAGGGTTGTTTCGTATGGCTTCACAATGTAATGTAATTATATTCAACAAGGCATCTCTGGTGTGAATAGGTGTAGCGTAAACGAGGCTTTTTAGATGCCCCCACAGAAAGAAATCCAATGGATTTAGATCCGGAGACCGCGGTGGCCATGAATATGGCCCACCTCTACCAATCCATCTACTAGGGAAAATCTGGTTCAGATGGACTCGCACAATCAAACTTAAATGGGGAGGAGCGCCATCATGCATAAACCTATCATAAAACATATCTCTTCGGGTTTGCAATGGAACATGTTCCAAAAGTCCATTCAAATCGTTCTGAATGAACTCCAAATAACGTTTTTCATTCAATCGGTCATGTAAAACGAATGGTCCTATAAGATGGTTTCCTAAGATACCAGCCCAAACATTCACGTTGAATTTCCGTTGGTGTTTGGTTTGCAATATCCCATGGGGATTTTCTTCGACCCATATGTGGAGATTATGAGAGTTGATTACTCCATCTCTACTGAAACCTGCTTCATCAGTGAATAAAACTCGAGTAATAAAATTAGAATTAGAATATTGACAATACAATGACAACGCACCACTCAACAAAACAAAATCGCATTCCAGTTGTAATTTTTTATCCACACTAATTTTATTTCTTTCTACAAGGTGTTTTTGTCAACATATGTGGAAGAAATGGAACATAAATTTAATCACAGGATATTTTTCACCTATCCATATGCAGCCGTTTTTGTAGTTTATTCGTTTGCTTTTTATTAGTTATGTCTTCCGATGTGCGTTTTTTCAGCTAAATTTATCTTCGGGTCAAAGATTTTCTCCCATGAAATTATACTTATCAGTGAAACTCCTCAACATTTAAGCTGTGAATACGAATTTGCAACATCCAAATGTTGAGTTTCATGAGATTCAGATAACACAACATGAAACGTGCTTATTCCACGCGTACAAACAAAATATGGACTAAATTCGATATTTCATAGTGGAGTAGCTTGTTAGTTCAAAAACACCACGAATCTACATAACTTTGATTTTCATTTGAAAAAATATCTACATTGTGAATGAAACTTTCAACTAGGTACTGTACTTTTTGTTTACGGCTTTATTTTAGCATATTTTGTATTATCCCTGTTATAAATGTTGTTGAATTAACGTTAGCATTAGTATTTCTACTGTGAACATTTTTCATTTCAAATAATGGTGGACGATCGGGTTTGATGTCGAGTAAAACTGCATTTTTATTAAGAATCGTTGCTCCGATCGACTTTCCACACGAGTACTTTTATTCAGAAAATTGTCTACGTAACCTTATTTTGTTGAAAACTATTGAAAAATTATCTGTCATTTCAAAGTTTTGGGGTGTGGACCATCGGGGGTAGTCCGTTCCTGACTTTGTAGCAACCCAACTGACTCCTGCATGAAAGCTCATCGAAGGAATTCATTTGTTTAGTCAATCACCAAAATTCAGATGATTTTGAATATTCACTTTGAAAGTTATCAAAGAAAAACATTTTTCATTTTGTAACTTTGAGGTCCTGTAACTTGGTAACGAAGGCTTTTAGGAACAACAGTTATATGAAGTACTGGTGATATTTTGACCCCATCTATCATTCCCGAGAGGAAAAGAGGAAGTCCAGGGACACCCTGTATACAGAGTGATTCAAAATTATTCTAATATTAATTGTCCAAATAAATATATCCGGAAACGCTTCGTTTCCAAGATATAGGGCGTTAAAGTTTTATTTTTATTTTAGTTTTTTTCAAATAACTTTCGAAATACTGACCTTGATTAAACGAAAATTGGTATGGTGTCAAATTCGAACACGTCTTTTTCTTTTTTGAAGATTCATAACTTTTTGAGCGTACTTCTCGCACATTTTTCATTGAAAAAATCAATTTCTCTATCATATCTACGTAAAAAAGCTACCCTTGTTACAAGTCGCTATAAGCAACCGTTTTCTAGATATTTGGACTTGAAAATTTCAAGTAGATAATTTGATAATCGATGCGTCTTGAAGTTATTACCATTATTTTGAATTTTTCATAAGAATGCTTAGGAAATGAATTTGACGTTTTAAATAGTTATTTTTTTAAGGGTAAAATTTTTTTAAAAAATTTAAAAAAATTTTTTTAAAAATTTTAAAAAAAAAAATAAAGGAAATTTGTATTCAAATAAATTGTTCAAAGTGTCCACCCTCAGCGAAGATACAGGCATTCAGTCTTCTAGTCGTTGAATCTCGTACCCGCTCAAAAACTATTGGTGAAAGTAGTCCGGCAATTCATTTTCTAAAAAGTCTCTGTAAGTTGCGCCATTCAGTCGGAACGGAAGAAAGAAAGGACCTATCAAGTAATTATCAATTATTGCCGCCCATACATTTACAGAAAAATTGATACTGATAATGTCTTTCACTAACTGCGTGCAGTTTCCAGAGCCCAAACATGGTTGTTATGAAAGTTTATGACAGCATTTCGGGAGAAGTTTGCCTCGTCCGTGAAGAGTACAAATCTTAAAGATTGAGGATTTCCAGCCAATTTTCTCAAAAACCACTGACACATAGTAATGCGTCGGGGAAAGTCACGTGGCAAGAGAGCTTGTACCCTTTGAATATGGTATGGATAAAATTGTTGATCGTGGATAATTCTCCAAACTGTGGACTGAGTAGAATTGAGAGCTTCATCAATTATTCTTGTTTCTGGATTCTCCTCGAGAGCGTTCAAAACAGCTTCTTCCAATTCTGGGGTTCGGACTGCTCGTGGTCTTCCAGTAATATCAGCTGCCCTCTTAAAGCTACCTGTTCCTGCCAAACGACGGTGGAGACTGGTAAATGTTGGAGCTGAAGGCAGTACTCGATTAGGAAATCGCGCGCATTGCTATCCGCAAGGCCATAAACGAAATGCATATCGGCTAAATGAGCATTATTGTTTAAATAATCAATTTTTTCAAAATTAGTGTTTCAAAACTTACAGAAATTTCAACAAAACGTTTAACTGTCACATAATATGTAATTACCAAAACTACTTACTTAAACGTCAAATTAATTTCCTAAGCATTCTTGTGAAAAATTCAAAATCATGGTAATAACTTCAACACGCATCGATTATCAAATAATCGACTTGGAATTTTCAAGTCCAAATATCTAGAAAACGGTTGCTTATAGCGACTTGTAACAGGGGTAGCTTTTTTACGTAGCTATGATAGAGGAATTGATTTTTTTTTACTGAAAAATGTGCTAGAAGTACGCTTAAAAAAGTTATGAATCTTCAAAAAAGAAAAAGACGTGTAGATGGCGCCCCCTACGAGTAAGAGCAATAATAACATCAGGTTCGAATTCGACACCTCAAAAAACCTCTCAATACCAATTACCGTTTAATTAAGGTCAGTATTTCGAAAGTTATTTAAAAAAACGAAAATAAAACTTTAACACCCTGTATCTTGGAAACGAATAAGCGTTTCCGGACATATATTTATTTGGACAATTCATATTAGAATATGGTGAGGAATCACCTCCTGAAGTTTGTCAAAGTACTTTTGAATCACCCTGTATATATGATCAGAGAAGAAAAACTGAAATTTGCCACATGCCTCTGTCATAATCTCATCAAGATGTTCAAAATCGATTGGAAAATTTCACAAACATAAGACTAAAAATCAGAAAATAAATATTTTAATAAAAAGACATCGATAAAAAACCTTTTTTAAGGGATGCTTCTTGTCAAAGTTGAAAATAATTGCTTTGGATGTGTGACGTAGGTTACTCCGTGAGTGATAGATTCAAGAACTTGTCTGTGCACCCTGGTCGCAGAAATAGGCCGACGTTTAATGAAGCAATAAAAAAGAGCTTGTCGCGCCAAATTTTTCAGTTCGAATACAAAAGCGACAAGCTTTCGAATCTATAACTCACGGAATAACCTACGTCACACATCCAAACCAATTATTTTTAACTTTTTAGCGCATTTGAATGAAAGCTTGTCTTTAAAAAGTTGTTTTATCAATTATTTTATCTTGTGCTTTTTAGTAAGTAAGCCTTAATCTATGCAGAGCCGGATTAAGAGGGGGGCAAACGGAGCTGCAGCCCCGGGGTCTCCACAAGAGAGGGGCCTACACAATATAAATTTTTAGGTAAAGTTTCCTAACAAATACCGAAGGATATGCAAAATTATATATAAAAAATCTGACAACGTAAGAGCAGTTCTCCCACTTTTTCCTCTCATTTTTCGTTTTAAACATTCAAAAACATGTTTCGTATTCTTGTCAAAATCCATGGTTAATATTAATCTTCGATCTGATGAATCATGTGTATATGCGAGAAACAATCACCAAGTAAAACATCATACTATTATACAAAATATTATATCGTATCGAAATTAGCTGTAAAAACAAGAACAATTGAATTTTAAAAAATATATACATTTTTTTTTTAAATGAAGGATTTTCAGTCGATGTATTCTTCGAATGACACAAGCGATCTAGATACACAATGAAATTCAATAATCATAAGCAAAAGAAAATAATATTTCAATTTATGAATATGATTGCATCAAATTATTTATAAGAGCCCTGTGCGCATTCCATAATAGAACAAAAGTTCAAATTCTGTTGACTATTTTTCTGTCGATTCTACAAACACTTTGCCCGTCTATACCGGTTTTTCCTATTCATTGGCGTTGACAAGTGTCCGCTGAGTGGCGCGCTTGTAACAGAGAAATCCCCGAAATCTGAAAGTGTGAGTCTAAGAGAAGGATGACATTCCGCAACAAATGTAAATCCTTCTGAAAAAGGACTGTCAAAAAGACCAATCTAAGATGTTCTACTATCAAATTCTTGAAAACCAAAATTTCAGAGCTACATTCTCAAACATTGAAATTACAGTGATTATTTTTTGACATTGCTAGAAACCAATGGAAACGTTCAATTCAAATAATTCATATACGTTTTGGCCAATCAATAGTGGGAATATTCTATCTAGAAAATTGTCGCGGCAATAATTTGAGGTATTTTGTTTTTATTGTCTGACAACCTATATTTTGGATTTGACGTCTGTCATCAATTAGCATGAAAAGTGTGAAATGAATTAAAACCGGTTTAGTACATTATATAATTTTGCAAGGAAATGTGTTTATGATCGTAACATCAAAAAATATTCTAAAGAATACCACACGAGAGTTCGATATAGTAGACAATAATTATCTAGATTTCTTTCTCAAACTTGTTGGCAATAGCCACTCGAGCCAGTTGGTCTCTCTTGTCTATTGCCTGGCAACAAGTTTTCGAAAATCTGTCGAATTATTTTCACTCTCTTGTGATATTACAACTGAGAATGTGATGATGTCAAATTGCACTGGAAAGCGCTCATTTTCCAAAATGAAAAAAATAGGCGAATTACGATGAGACAAAGCCGCCTAACAAAGTTATCGCTTCTTAGCATTGAGAATGATTTTCTCCGGATGCTGGATTTGACCGAAATCATCAATGATTTTTCGTCGAAAAAAGCTCGCAAGAATCCATTTGTTTACGCTGTAATTTAATTTATTTCTTGTATTTTATTATACCTACATATGCTCGTGTCGAAATAATTTGATTTGTTCCGCAATAAATAAAAAAAAATTGTTAGAAAAATAATTAGGGGCCTCCACTCCTTTGTTGCCCCAGGGCCTCCACACCTTTTAATCCGGCCCTGAATCCATGCATTTCTGTTAAAGCATCGTTATTATGAGGCCTTTTCGTGTAAGCTCTGAGCTATCTAGTTCTCCAATGAGGAGACCATCTAAAGATCGTTTGCCTTCCTGGAGCTGCTATCTTCAATTTATGAATTTTGACAATCAATAATCTTCGACTAAATTCATAATATACAACCCCGAGATACCAATTTTGAATAGAAACAGTCCATAATCACAAAACTCGTTCACCATCTTGGAGCCGCCATCTTGAATTTATGAATTTTGACAATAAATTCATAATCTCCTACCCCAAAAACCCCCACATACCAATTTTGAATAGAATCGGACCATAATTACAAAACTCGTCAGTCATCTTAAATTTATGAATTATGACGAAAAAATCATAATTTCCAACCCCGAAAACCCCCACATACCAATTTTGAATACAATCGTAACATAATCACACAGATCGTCGGCTATCTTGGAGTCGCCATTTTAATTTTATGAATTTTGACAAAAAAATCATAATCTTTGACCCCAAAAACCAATTACCAATTTTGAATCAAATCGGACCATAAACACAAATCTCGTCCGCCATTTTGTTGTTTTCTCTAACAAAAATTCCATAGTGCATTGTGACGGGAACTATGAACACCTGCCAAATTTCACGTTAATGGTACAGTAAGATTTGTTAACACACATCGGGACAGGGGAAAGTAAATAAAAGCTAGTAATAAAAAATAACACGTTTTTAAAACGGGATGAAAAGGATAAAATAATTTATCCTAACTCCATAAGTTATAACCCCATACAGATTCCTAATTCCATACAGACTGTCCTGAAAATTTGTGATTGTGAGTTTTTAATAGCTGTGAAAATTAAAAACGAAAGTCAAAAAATCCAAAAGTGTCTCAAATTTGGAATACAGTTGAATGTGATATTTTAAACCAGCTAATAAATATGGAATCTATTGATTCGGAACTTGCAAAGGCAATATCAATTTTAGTGAAAGTTCATGTTATTTTTTTGATAGCTTGCTTGTCTTATCAAATAGCCTCACCTTTTTTTATATGACAAAATGTTTCAAAGTATCATATAATTGGCGAATTTCAAAACGTGAATAAGGAAATCAGTTTTTTTATTACTATCAAAGTGCCTCATGAATTAACGTGCCAAATAAGTTGTTTTTCAGATGAATAACATTTATGGGGTTGAAAAGGGAAACATTCTTTTGAATAGACATATTTCTTTAGAGTTAGGGTCCTTTCAAAATATCTATCAAATGTAGTTCAATATCCAGCGTGGCTATAGCCAGAGAAGTAATTGTTTTCTGTTGGATATTACAAAAAATAACTTCATATTTGTCGTTGATTTTTAAATTTTCACTTGTAATACCACTAGAGGTTGAATTATTTCCGGAAATTTTTTCGAGCTCATGAATATTTTGAAAATTGAAGACGAAGGATAATTATCTGAAAATATTCATGAGAGAAATAAATCCGGAAATAATTTAACCTCGTGTGGTATTCACTAAGAAAATTTCACACCAGATTGTGTTTGAAAATTA
The DNA here is from genome assembly GCA_018342105.1 of Gonioctena quinquepunctata. Classification (NCBI taxonomy): domain Eukaryota; kingdom Metazoa; phylum Arthropoda; class Insecta; order Coleoptera; family Chrysomelidae; genus Gonioctena; species Gonioctena quinquepunctata. The sequence goes on along the minus strand of JAFIRS010002577.1, from coordinate 123,742 downwards.
ATTAATTTTAGAATTTATTTTTTGACTCTCAACAATGCCAATTTTTTTCTTCGACAAGACACTAGCAAAACATATAATGTTTTGATTGACTTGATTGTTTAGTTACCATGGCAACTAGGTAAAACCTTAACCCAAAATGTACTTGAGTTCCGAATCTGTCAAGCGGCACGAGGTGAAAAAAAATGTTTCGCTTCGGTCAAGAAAGTATTCGTCAGGAGATTCAGCAGTTAACACCCGCGAATACTAAGAAATCCAAGTCAAGCATATGGAGGCAGTTTACAAACTTTTGCGAAGAAAAATCGTATGATTTTGATAGAGCGGATATACCTGTGGAGGAACTGGCGCTTATTCTTGAAGACTATGGGTTCAATATGCGGAAAAAAACTCCGAAGACTACAAGGAGAGTGTAGTGAAAGTTTTATGGAATTCCACAGCCAAGCAGTTGCAAAAATATTATTTTAAAAGGTACAATCGCAAATTTAATCTATTTTTTGATAAAGAATTTGAAAACGCAAGAGCTGCAAAAAATGCTAAACGTCGGAAGTTACAAAAGGACCCAGCCAAGAGAAAGACAAGTTCATCCGCATTATCAACAGACGAGTTAAAAAACATGATTGAGCTTTGTGATGAAAACACCCCGGAGGGATTGCAAAAAAAGTTTTTCTACATCGCTGCTCATGAATTGGCCTGGAGAGGAAATGAAGGAGCTGCAGCATACATAGAATATTTTGTGGAGAAAATTGATAATCAAGGAAAACCAATAGGTCGCATTCGCATCCAGTGATCGTGAGTTCGAATCACGCCGTCGCCGGTGAGGTTTTTTTTATTTTCCAACCACTGATTTAACAATTATCAAACTGTTTGAAATTGAATAAAATAACGGAAATTGGAAATATTGTTTATGTATCTTTTTTTTAGGTTGCACTGATCATGAGAATCATGGGAGCCTGTCGTGCGAATGAAATGCACTCTATGAAAATAGGGGACTTGGAAGATCTTGGATCGGCTATATTAGACACCATACCAAACACCAAAACGAAAATTGTTCGGAAGTTCACCATAACTGAGCCTTTTCGCCATTTTTGTATTAAATATATCACGCTACCACCGAGTAATATATTAACATATTCATTTTTTTTTAATTATCAGAAAGGTAAATGCACCAATCAAAGAATTGGAATAAATAAATTCGGAGCCATGGGAAAACAAATCGAAACATTTTTTAAACTTCCAAATCCAGAACTATATACTGGGCATACCTTTCGTAAATCATCTGCCACCCTGCTAGTGGATGCGGGTGGAGACATCACTTCTTTGAAGAGGCATGGAGTGTGGAAGTCAACATCTGTGGCGGAAGGATATATAGATGATTCGATGGAAAATAAAATGAACACTGCAGAAAAAATCTTGGGTTCAATGAAACCGTCTACCAGTACCAACAACATCTCACAAACATTTATTGCACAGAACACTTCGGAAATGGAAATGTGAATTTGGATATAGAATCCTAAATACCTTCAGTTATGATTTCCAACTGTCCAATTTTACTATTAATTTAATTAACAAAAAATAATTTTGTTTATGTTATGAAATTTTTGAAAATATAATTTTAGATTTTTTTATTCAATAAAAACATCCTATTATGTTAAATGAATTACACTCTTTCAGGATTTCCTTCACAAATGAATCTTATTTTCAAATAGTCCTGATATAAGTCACAGAAAAAGTATAGTATTCTGCTCGCGAGAAATAGCCATTACTCGCTCGTTGAATAATATACTATTTTTGAGTTTTTAGTAATTTTCTAATCGCGCTTTATTGCATAGCATTCATAACCAGTGACAGCGAACATCATAGGGGGCTGTGATCATCGTATTTTGACAGTACAAAACGTCAGCAAAAACTCGTGTTTTGTAGTAAATAGTATATTAAAGTATAAGTGGATAAAAAGGGCTTTAAAACACGCGCGATTTTTCGAGCACGACGGCGCAGCCGGAGTGCTCGAAATAGAGCAAGTGTTTTTAAGACCAGTTATCCACGAATACTTTACGTTATTTTTTTTTATTGGTGCACTTTGAAATCATATATACTGGTATTATTACTACAAATAATAGAAATAAGAACTAATAATGCAAGAAGGTTGAATTCGTGATGTGACATCAGTATACCTTTCGTTTTCATGGATATGAGAAGACGATTCATTTGCAATTTGTTACCAAAGATCAATATTTGTTTTCACCAGGGCTCAAAATGAATTATTCTAATATCGATTTTTTGAATAGTGAGGCAGAATCGCGGTTAATACCGCGAAAATCCAGTGATATATATTAAAAAAGAATATGAAAAGTTCATCAAATGGATGGAGGAGCACATATAAATGAACGAATTGTGAGTAATATTTTGACGTTACAAGGTACTCCTGTCAGATCAATAATCAAAAATTTGTCATTTAGACTTCACGTTTCTCGATTTGTTGATGTTGTCATGGTTACCTTTAAAAAACGCGCGTTTTTTAAAGTTCGATTTAAACACGCTGAGGCGTGCTTTAAATGGGTAAAAAGGGGCACCAATAAAAAAAAAAAAAATTGTGCAGTCAAAACGAACGCAAACTTTTTTTGTTTTAAAAATGTATCGATTTGAAAATCATGCTGTATGTAAAATGTGCATAAAATTGTCTGATGTAATGATGAATCATCGTACTATGTCTTATTTACCCGCATTAATAGAATATTGTGGTTTCTATTTGAAGGAAGAAAATTTGTTTCGAATTGTTCAGGAATATTTGCTTCTAAACTACTCATAATTTAAAGTGCTAAATGGAAAAATGGTGAATAAAATAGTGTCTAATTATTATATATATATATATTTTATCAGACAGATTCATTCAATTCAAAGCCCAGCTTTTTCGCCTTTAAGAATAAAGGAGGTGTCCGAAGAATATAGAAAACATTTCAACTAGGTAATTGAAATGTATCAATATTAAATAAAGAAATAAAAACCAGTATTGTCAAAAAATATTATTCTGTCATCAAAACGTCAAAAAAAAACGATTTAATTCGCTGTTGGGTACCCAAGTAAAAAAAATTCACTAAATACATTTGTTGCCATGGTGATCTGTCAAAAAAAAACCCAATTTGATTGGTTAAAAATTACTGGTGTGGAATTTTCTCTTATAATCTCCCTAGAGCATGAATTATTGCCGGAAATTTTTTGAGTACATGAATTTTTTGAAAATTATCACGAGTCGCGAAGCGACGATGGATAATTTTCCGAGATTAATTCAAGCACGTGGGGGATTTGGTAAGAAAATGTTATACCGGAATTATATTTAAATAGAAAACATCAAGTAAATATTTATTTTGACATTATTCACAAATAAATAGAAGGATGTGTGTAATGGGAGTTTTGGGGGATATTTTTTTCTGATTTTCCCCGTTCCCTAGTAAAATAAAATACCTATATAATATCAGATGAACTATTATGTAAAATTAATAATTTCATACAATTTTCTTACTAGGTTTCAGCGAAATGTTAATATTGACTAAAAATAAAAGTGGATACGTTCGTATTGCGGGAGATATTTTTTTATTTTCCCCGTGCCCTAGTAAAATAAAATATATAGTATCAGATACATTTTTATAAAAAATTGATTGTTTTCATACAATTTTATCACTGGGTTTCAGGGAAATATCAATATTGATTAAAAATGAAAGTGGATGTTCGTATTGCGGGATATTTTTTTTATTTTTCCCATGCCCTATTAAAATAAAATTTATAATATCAGATACATTATTATATAAAAATAATTGATTTCATATAATTTTCTTACTAGGTTTCAAGGAAATGTCAATATTGACTACAAACAAAGGTGATATACAGCAAAAAATAAATAACTATACCTATACATATATACTTAAATATTTTTCATATTCTTTTAGGTTTAATTCTAAGAAAAATTAATATTAGCGGTAAAAATTTGTTTTTCAAATAATTCAGGAGATCGGGATATTTTATTCTTTATTCTAAATAAAATGTTGTAGGCGTATGTTGCCGGTTAAAAAAATATTTTGTAAAGTTAGCCATGGATTTGACATTCACTACTCCTGTCAATCAATATTTTATTTGTGGCATTATAAGTTCCTCATAACATTGTATACAATCATAAGTTAGTAAAAAAGTGATCATAAAATGAACTTTCAATCGTATGAATTGTGTTCCTTTTGCAAAGAATCACAGCACATTAAAATGTACCATAAAAATGTAAAATATCTAACATACTTAGTGGAAGAATCTGAATTAAATCCTGAGCAAGAAAACTTATTTAAAGAGATTGGCAACATTCTGCGTGATATTGTGCCTTCTTTTGGACACAAATCTAATACTCAAAGAAATAAACTGGTGTCTCTGTATTATTTTTATCTTATGAAACACAGGCATATTGTTAAAAAAACACCGGTTCTGTGTTTTATTCACCACTTAGGAAAGAGGAAGTAGAAGTGGAATTTTTGAAGAATTTAAAATTAATTAATGATACTATAGAATGTACACCTTTATAAATTGTTGTAATATTTCCAACTTATAAAGTAAGTAAATAAAAAATATTGTCAATATTATTTCAATATAATTTTTGTCTAATGATATGATAGCTGTAATGTGCCGGGAAATTTCCACTTATTAATTTTACGTCTACATGCTAATGTGGATGAAACATTTTCAGAAAATTTGCTGGTTACCATAGTAACAATGTCGAAATAAAGCATCTGATTGGTTGAAAATGACTGGTATAAAATTTTCAGAAGGATCTTTCAATTCAAATTTCCTTTTCAACATGTATGCCTCCCAAGAGGTTATCTTGAACGATGGAAGATAGTTACTAAAGTTTATCTTTCAGTCGCAGATGATTCACGTATATAAAACTGACACAGCCGTTTTGGCACAATCAATTGAAAATCATCCAGTATTTAATAACTATTTATTAACTATTTTCTAACACAAACCAAAATTTTCTAACTCAAGTGGTTAGCGAAAAAATGGTGTTGTGCTAGCTTAACTGTTAAGCTGGCACAACTATTTATAACTTTTTACCCAAAATAGGTATGGAATTGATTCAAACGCTAAATTTTCTAACTTTTTACAAGCTCTCGAATGGTATAAAAATAATTTGAATTCGAGCGAATTTGAATGTTTTACGAGGGCCGAATTCGCATGCGGTACCTAAAATTCTCGAAAATTCCTACTTGGAATTAAGAATGATATTTTTTAGCAAAAATCACCACATTTTCAGCGATTGCCAAGTATATGCGCGATGAATGTTCAAGTATTTAACTGGACTAAAACATTATTCAGTTAAATACTTGATAACCCATCGCGTATATCTGTTATATTTTGTGCTGGTCGACTGGAACTATATACCTATAATCTTATTCCAGATCTGTATTATTGTTGAATATGCCTTTTCGTCGATATACTTACTCCAGCACAATCGCTTGAAATAATAAGACTGTTGTTTTATTTTAAATAGTGATTCGAAATCTTCTATTGTCACGAAATGGCAAAATAATGAGACTTCGTCAAAGTACTTTTGATAACTCCAGCACAATCGCTTGAAATGAATATAATTGAGAGTTTTATTATGCCCTTTCAACAATAGTACATTCGTTATGGGAAATATTCGAAGAGAAATATTTTTAGAGCCGGAAAATGACAAAATAATGAATCAAAATGCGTTTTCGTCAACCTACTATTCATTAACCCTAGCACACCCGCTTGAAATGAAAAGAATTTTGTTTTTCATTTTGCATTTTCCAACAATAGTACATACAGGTGTGATAGAAATGCTCGAAGATAATTTATTGTAGAGCCACGAAATAGCAAAATAATGATTCGAAATGAGTTTTCGTCAACCTACTATTCAATAAACCACAGCAGCAACATGCATTTTCCAACAATAGTACAGTTGTGATAGGAAATACCCTCAGAGAAATTATTTTAGGGCCAGCACAATCGCTTGAAATAAATATAATTAATGGTTTTGTTGCGCATTTTTCAACAGTAGTACAGTTGTGATATAAAATATCCAAAGAGAAAGTTTTTTAGAGCCAGGAAATGGCAAAATAATGAATCGAAATGCGTTTTCGTCATTCTAGTATTTAATAACTCCAGCACAATCCCTTGAAACGAAAATAATTTAGTTTTTCAATACGCATTTTTCCAAAAATAGTACAGTTGTGATAGGAAATACCGCCGGAGAAATTATTTTAGAGTTAGGAAATGTCAAAATAGTGAATCGAAATGCGTTTTCGTCACTCTAGTATTTAATAACTCCAGCACAATCGCTTGAAATGAAAATAATTTAGTTTTTTATTATGCATATTAAGCGATTGTGCTGGGGTTATTAAATAGTAGGTTGACAAAAACGCATTTCGAATAAATTTTTTGCCATTTCCTGGTTCTGAAATAAATTCTCTTTGGGTATTTCCTATCTGACAATACTATTGTTGAAAATATCATAATAAAAACTGAATTATTTTCATTTCAAGCGATTGTCTGGAGATTAAATACTAGAATGACGAAAACGCATTTCGATTCATTATTTCGCCACTTTCTAACTCAAAAAAACTTTCTCTTTGGATATCCTTCTATACAACTGTATTTGTTGAAAAATGCATAAAACTTATCAATTTTATTTATTTCAAGCGATTGTGCTGGAGTTAATATTAAGTTGACAAACCGCACTAGAATCCATATTTTGCCATTTTCTGCACTAAACATAATTTCTCTGATGGTATTTCCTATCTCAACTGTACTATTTTGAAAATGCATACTGAAAACTAAATTTCTTCCATTTCAAGCGATTGTGCTGGGGTTATTAAATAGTAGATTGACAAAAACGCATTTCAAAATAAATTTTTGCCATTTCCTGGTTCTGAAATAAATTCTCTTTGGGTATTTCCTATCCATTTGTACTATTGTTGAAATATGCATAATAAAAACTGAATTATTTTCATTTCAAGCGATTGTGCTGGGTTATTAAATCTAGAGTGACGAAAACGCATTTCGATTACTATTTTGACATTTCCTAACTCTAAAAACTTTCTCTTCGGATATTTCATACCCACAACTTACTATTGTTGAAAATGCATAACAAAACTATAGATTATATTCATTTCAAGCGATTGTGCCGGAGTTATTAAATATTAGGTTGACGAAAACGCATTTCGAGTCACTATTTTGCCATTTTGGCTCTAAAATAATTTCCCCGACGGTATTTCCTATCACAACTTTTACTATTTTGGAAAATGCATATTGAAAAATCGAACTCTTTTCATTCCAAGCGATTGTGCTGGACTTATTAAATACTAGGTTGACGAAAACGCATTTCCAATCAATATATTGCCATTTCCTGGCTCTAAAAAAAAAATCTCTTTGGATATTTCATATCACAACTGTACTATTGTTGAAAAATGCATAACAAAACTATCAATTTATTTATTTTAAGCGATTGTGCTGGGGTTATTAAATAGTAGGTTGACAAAAACGCATTTCGAATAAATTTTTTGCCATTTCCTGGTTCTGAAATAAATTCTCTTTGGGTATTTCCTATCACAATTGTACTATTGTTGAAAAATCAACTGAAAAACTAAATTTCTTCCATTCCAAGCGATTGTGCTGGACTTATTAAATACTAGGTTGACGAAAACGCATTTCCAATCAATATATTGCCATTTCCTGGCTCTAAAAAAAAAATCTCTTCGGGTATTTCCTATCACAATTGTACTATTGTTGAAAAATGCATAATAAAACACCAAATTCTCTTCATTTTAAAAAATTTTTTGGTTTAACCTTGTTGAGAAACTATCAATTTTATTTATTTCAAGCGATTGTGCTGGAGTAATTAAATATTAGGATGACGAACACGCACTTAGAATCACTATTTAGCCATTTTGTGGCACTAAAATAATTTCTCTGAGGGTATTTCCTATCTCAACTCTACTATTGTTGGCAAATGCATACTGAAAAACTAAATTCCTTTCATTTCAAGCGATTGGGCTGGGGTTATTAAATACTAGGTTGACGAAAAAGCATGTCCAATCAATATTTTGCCATTTCCTGGCTCTAAAAAAATTATCTTTGGGTATTTCCTATCACAATTGTACTATTGTTGAAAAATGCATAATAAAAAACTAAATTATTTTCGTTTCAAGGGATTGTGCTGGAGTTATTAAATACTAGAATGACGAAAACGCATTTCGATTCATTATTTTGCCATTTCCTGGCTCTAAAAAACTTTCTCTTTGGATATTTCATATCACAACTGTACTACTGTTGAAAAATGCGCAACAAAACCATTAATTATATTTATTTCAAGCGATTGTGCTGGCCCTAAAATAATTTCTCTGAGGGTATTTCCTATCACAACTGTACTATTGTTGGAAAATGCATGTTGCTGCTGTGGTTTATTGAATAGTAGGTTGACGAAAACTCATTTCGAATCATTATTTTGCTATTTCGTGGCTCTACAATAAATTATCTTCGAGCATTTCTATCACACCTGTATGTACTTTTTTTTTTTTTGGAAAAATTTTCTTTTTAATGTATGTTGATGGAAATAAAAACAAAACTATTTTCATTTCAAGCGATTGTGCTGGAGTTATCAAATAGTACTTTGACGAAGTCTCATTATTTTGCCATTTCGTGACAATAGAAGATTTCGAATCACTATTTAAAATAAAAAACAACAGTCTTATTATTTCAAGCGATTGTGCTGGAGTAAGTATATCGACGAAAAGGCATATACAACAATAATACAGATCTGGAATAAGATCATAGGTATATAGTTCCAGTCGACCAGCACAAAATATAACAGATATACGCGATGGGTTATCAAGTATTTAACTGAATAATGTTTTAGTCCAGTTAAATACTTGATCATTCATCGCGCATATACTTGGCAATCGCTGAAAATGTGGTGATTTTTGCTAAAAAATATCATTCTTAATTCCAAGTAGGAATTTTCGAGAATTTTAGGTACCGCATGCGAATTCGGCCCTCGTAAAACATTCAAATTCGCTCGAATTCAAATTATTTTTATACCATTCGAGAGCTTGTAAAAAGTTAGAAAATTTAGCGTTTGAATCAATTCCATACCTATTTTGGGTAAAAAGTTATAAATAGTTGTGCCAGCTTAACAGTTAAGCTAGCACAACACCATTTTTTCGCTAACCACTTGAGTTAGAAAATTTTGGTTTGTGTTAGAAAATAGTTAATAAATAGTTATTAAATACTGGATGATTTTCAATTGATTGTGCCAAAACGGCTGTGTCAGTTTTATATACGTAGATGATTCCATATCTGATTTTATGGAACACCCTGTTCATATTTTCAAACAAATCTTTGGGGTATTATATTACCTGTCTAGGGTTTCCCGGAGAGAGCTTTTCAGGTTTTCAACCCTATTAGTGTTGTCTATGTGACCGTAAATGGCACCGGAGGAATTGTGGCTCTCATAGCAATCTATCATGCCCCTTATTTTGGACGGTTCTTCCATCGGAGAAGGAGTTGAATCGAGGTCCGAGGTGAAGGAAGAAAGAGAAGAGTTTTCGGCGGAAGTCTGCAACAAAAAAAATGAGAATCAAATTTCTACACTAAAATATTGAAGATTTATTTGTAATTTTGCCTTTAGGGTGATTTTTTTCTGCAAAACTACCACGGCATGTCATGTCGCTACACAAACAGTTAATATTACTTATCAATATCAGTTTTATATATGTATAGGGCAGGGTTGAAAAAAATCCTATTTTTTTACAAAAACAACAAATCACGATTTTTTTGAAAAAAATCTAAATTTTTTTAGATTTTTTCTATTTTCAACACGTTTTTTATTTGTTCCCATCGTTCTTCATATTTTAATGAAGATAGTTCCTGTCGAAAAACGCTCAATCCTGCAAATTCCTGCCAGAACAAGTTAGAAAACCCTCCACTGTGTAATAAAGATGCGTCCGCCCTAACTCACATTATTTGATAATTGGCCGTCTAATAAGCAGCGCGACGCGTGATTTCTGCTTTAAAGAACCCCGCACGAAAACATATGGGAAATTCGCTCTCGGTCGAATTGGCTGAAATTGTATTCAAAAAAAGTGTGAGTTTGAATGATTTTGTATGTTTAGTTGCCGAGACATAAGCGGCCAAAGTTCGTAAAAACGTCGTATTGGGGTGGGAAAGAAAAAAACTCTTTTTTTTGACGAAATAAGACAAAGTAAGGATGAAAATGTATCGATCGGAACTCATAAACATGTTCAATATAGTACATTAGGGTGTATACGGGGCATAGCCAAAAAAATAGTTTATCCGGATTTTTTTCCAGCACTATTTCAAAACCAACAAGTTATATTTTGTTAATATATCATAGTTTCAGTCTATTGTAGGCGAAAAAACGTGTTTTGTTTCTTGATGACCCTCTCTGTTTGAAATACATATATTTTTTTAATTTTCGAGTATACCCCTATACTGAAAACAATTGACAGATCGTTTTTGATTACAAAAAAAGGAATTAATTGCTACTGCCCATTGAATAAAAGATAGGGTAACATTCTGATGAACTCAATTGTTCAATATTACCTTTCATTTAGATAAAGGGTGCGTTACATTTTTTTTAGGTCATTTACAATGTTTTTATTGAATATCTAGAAAACTGTTTCGTTAATTTGGACCATATTTTACTCACAATATTTTGAAAATGTTGACTATCATATACGATATTTACATTTTTTTTTAGTTTTATCAACTTTGTATTTGGTTTCTAAGATATGCATTTTTGAAGATTACGATATTACGATCTATGGGGTAACCTATCATTTTAACAAAATGTTATGGAACCTTTCGACACATTCAATTATAAAACTTTTCGAAATCAATTATTTGATACTATATACAACACAAACCACACTCAACAATAATTTGGAACTCAACATTATAGACTAAAAAGAAATCGAATTATAAAAAACGACTTCTATAACATAAAAAGTCAATTAAACTTATGGAAATTATAATATAACAAATCGAAATGAACTTGATGAAGCTATTGTATAGCGAAACACGCGTCGTGCTTTAGTGAACCCTTACGTAGTGAAAATCTTGTAGTGTATTGTAGTAGTGAACTCTAAATCGAAATTAATACTAATTAGTTATAAACAACATAACAACAATGTACATAATTGAACTCTCAAAAAACAAACAATAAACAAAACCTAAATTCAAATAATATTATTAATATTGTTATGTATTGGTCTATTTGCGCAATCTAAAACATTGTTTAATAATTAATGGCTAGGGTACTTTATTGTTTCTTGATGACGAGCATATCCTAGGTACCAAAGTATGCTGCAAATATGGGAACAGCATCCCACTGTTCTTGCTCCACTTTTGCAGGTACAGTAGTAGCCTAGAATACGTTCATTTGCAGGTGCATCAGGAATAATACTAAAGGATATCCACAGTTGATACTGTATAGAATTCCTAAATTTGGACGCTATGCGGCAGCGTAATAGTCCAGGTTCAGGATTACGCATATCAATTTCAAATAGAAACAATAATAGCCTAATCAACAAGTTCAAAAACGTGTTAAATAGATATAAAGCTCCTAAAAATATGAGCGATAGCTCATTCGATTCGGAATGACGTCTAGAAAAATATTTTTTAAGGCTTTATTAGCACGTAAAAAATTGCGATTGTTATTAACAAAATAAGATTAAAAAAAGAAGATATTTCGTTTTTCGTTAATAATTTCTAAAATAATGATATTTAAGGAATTCTATCTCTCTTATTTATAAAAAATAGGGCTCCGCGAGGTCGTTACGGCATGAGCGCACCGTCTAAAAAGCCGTTATATCACCTAAAATAATTTTTTTATAGTATTAAACCTCGCTAAAAAAAAATTTTCATGTCGATTTTTCAAACAGTTACATCATTGTTAATTAACTAATTTTTTTCCAATCTGTTTTTATAAATTATGACATAAAAGTTTAAATAATTGGTCTATAAAATTTCTCTCTCTCTATTTTGTTAATTATAATTTTTTTTAAATTAACAAAAAATGAAATTTCTAAAAAATGTTATAGGAAAATTTTTTTTTTAGTAATATCTTATTATTGCTGTTTTTGCATCTAATATAGGTATTAATTAACATTGGAAAAAAAAATTTAAGTCATTTGTTAAGAAATTGTTTATAAACAGACTATTTTGGGATTAAAAAAAAAAATGTTACCATCTTATTGCAAAGCTGAAATTTTGATTTGAAAAAAAAATTTCTTAAATATTTTTTTTTATTGTTTATAATCGTTTTTTTATATTTCAATTGTTTATATATTTAATTTTTAAAAAAATAAAAAATTTTTTAACAAAGTATAGAATTTTTTTTTTACAGCATTGTTACATATTATATGATAATGAAATTACAGCCGTTCCATAATTTGTCAAGTTATAAATTGTTATAACTTTTGAACTATAAGAGATACGGTAAAGGACATTCAAGTCATTTTTATAAAAGATTTATTTATCTTTAAAATGAATTCAAAATCGATTCTGTAACCATTGTTTATCAGTTGTTATAAGCATTTGTTTATAAAAAATATATTTTTTTTATATTTTTTGAAATTTCATAGCTTATAACTTGTTAAATAATATAGATACAGCTACGGATTCACGAACTTTTTTGTTCTATGATAAAATATCTTTCTAATTACGTATACATTATAGCAATATAGATTTTTGTTTAAATAATATACTAGTTTAAATTTATACATTCTGCTATTGATCATTTTCATTCATTTATCACTAGAATTATTGATATTCTGCTAAAGTTTAATTTTTTATTTACTAAAATAATATTTACTAAAATAATAATTGAATTTATTTTCTAATTTTTATATTTTTTTCAAGTATATTTTCTAAATTATTTTATTTTTATTATTTTTATTGTTAGAAACTTAACAACTATAACGTACGGATAAAAGGAAATTATTAATTACACATTATTTTGTTTAAAGAACATTTCAAAATATATTTTCATAAACAATACAGTAGTTTCTAAATTTTACGAGTTCTCCGTTTTTTAACGGGTTGGAAGTCCTGAACAGCTCGGTGCATCAATGTTTGGAAGTGCACTGTTTTCTTCCTTCTCTCTTGTTTCGGTTCCTCGTTCCTCAGTTCTATCATCATCTTTTGATTTTTTGGATTCGTCATCAGTTTCATCTGAATCAGAATCGTCAGATCCGTAGATTTCTCGCATGATCTGACGATACTGCGAACTTTTTTGGTTTTGAGAATCGCCAATCAGTTTGTATCCAATATTATCATCGTCTTCTTCTTCTTCGTCTTCTTCTTCTTCTTCGTCTTCATTTTCTTCGCTGTTTTGTACGTTTTCGATGAGGTCGGACCCATTACTACGAGTTTCTCCTTTACACCCTTTTCAAGATCTTGTGCATTTTATCCCATTTTTACGACAACTGCAATTTTTCGAGCAACTCGAAGTTGTACAACTGCAATGGATTAATTTCAGCACTTTTTCGGGTGCCAAGGGTGCGGTTGTTCTGATAGGTAGAAACATCGTTTCGGTCCTTTGCCATCCCCAATTCTAGTGATAAATGAATGAAAATGATCAATAGCAGAATGTAAATTAGGTTAGGTATAAATTTAAACTAGTATATTATTTAAACAAAAATCTATATTGCTATAATTTATACGTAATTAGAAAGATATTTTATCAAAGAAAACAAAAAATTTCGTGAGTCCGTAGCAGTATCTTTATTATTTAACAAGTTATAAGCTATGAAATTTCAAAAAATCTAAAAAAAATCTAAAATTTTTATAAACAAATGCTTATAACAACTTATAAACAATGGTTACAGAATCGATTTTAAAAAAAAATTTTGTAAGAATGACTTGAATGTCCTTTACCGTATCTCTTATAGTTCAAAAGTTATAACAATTTATAACTTGACAAATTATGGAACGGCTGTAATTTCATTATCATATAATATGTAACAATGCTGTAAAAAATACAAAAAAAAAATTCCTATACTTTGTTGTACATAGTTGTTTTTGTTATTTTTTTAAATTTTCAAAAAAAAATATAACGGTTAATATTATTTGTTTATAACAAATTGTTAAGTTAATAAACATTGAAATTATTTATAAAAAAAAATTATTTCTCTGTTAATTCATTGAAAAAGGTCAATGATGATTTTTAAGAATAAAATAATTTCTTAACTAATTATTTAAACAATTGAAATATAAAAAAAAACGATTATAAACAATAAAAAAATGTATTTAAGATTTTTTTTTAAATCATAATTTTACCTATGCAATAAGATGGTAAACATTTTTTTTTAAATCCCAAAATAGTCTGTTTGTTTATAAACAATTTCTTAACAATGACGTACAAATTTATTTTATTAGATGCAAAAACAGCAATAATAAGATATTACTAAAAAAATTTTTTTAATAACATTTTTTAGAAATTTCATTTTTTGTTAATTTAAAAAAATTATAATTAACAAAATAATAAACTTTAATAATTTTTTTTTGCATTGCTTTATTAAGTACCTAAATGAAAAGAGCTCCACGGAAGCGAACATTTTATAGACCAATTATTTAAACTTTTATGTCGTAATTTATAAAAACAGAGATTGGAAAAAAATTTGTCAATTAACAATGGTGTAACTTTTTGAAAAATGGAAATGAAATTTTTTTTTAGCGAGGTTTTTTTCGTTCAAGTGTCTAGATTACACCATAATTTATTCATATTTTTAAATTGTTATTTAATACTATAAAAAATTTATTTTAGGTGATATAACGGGTTTTTAGACGGTGCGCTTATGCCGTAACGACCTAGCGGAGCCCTATTTTCAGCGTTAAATTTTTTTTATAAATAATAGAGATAGAGTTCCGGGAGGTAGGACTTTTGGAAATTTCTTCCTCTTTCAGGATCTTTTTTCATGATTACTTAAATATCATTAGTTTAGAAATTATTAACGAAAAACGAAATATCTTCTTTTTTTAATCTTATTTTGTTAATAACAATCGCAATTTTTTACGTGCTAATAAACCCTTAAAAAACATTTTTCTAGACGTCATTCCGAATCGAATGAGCTATCGCTCATATTTTTAGGAGCTTTATATCTATTTAACACGTTTTTGAACTTGTTGATTAGACTATAAAGTACCCTAGCCATAAACTATTGAGAAATTGCGCAAATAGACCACTCAATAACAATATTAATAATTTTATTTGAATTTGGGTTTTGGTTATTGTTTGTTTTTTGAGAGTTCCATTATGTAAATTGTTGAATTAGTTCAATTTGGATTTGTTATATTATAATTTCCATAATAGTAATTGACTTTTTATGTTAGGAGTCCTTATTTATAATTCGATTTTTTTTGAGTCTATACTGTTGAGTTCCAAATTGTTGTTGAGTGTGGTTTGTGTTGTTTATAGTATCAAATAATTGATTTCGAAAAGTTTTATAATAGAATTGAATGTGTCGAAAGGTTCCATAAAATTTTGTCAAATCTATAGGTTACCTATCGTAATACCGTATACTTCAAAAATGCATATCTTAGAAACATAACATACAAAGTTGATAAAACAATCGTATAATAGTCAACATTTAAAAAATATTGTCAGTAAAATATGGTCCAAATTAACGGAACAGTTTTCTAGATATTCAATAAAAACATTGTAAATGACCTAAAAAAAATGTAACGCACCCTTTATCTAATTGAAAGCTAATATTGAACAATTGAGTTCGTCAGATTGTTACTCTATCTTTTATTCAATGGGCAGTAGCAATTAATTCCTTTTTTTTTAATCAAAAACGATCTGACAATTGTTTTCAGTAAAGAGGTATACTCGAAAATTACAAAATATATATATTTCAAACAGAGAGAGTCATCAAGAAACAAAACAGATTGGTTTCACCTACAATAGACTGAAACTATGATATCTTAACAAAATATAACTTGTTAGTTTTAAAATAGTGCTGGAAAAAAAGTTCGGAAAAACGATTTTTTTTACTATCATCAATAAGATTATAATTGAACATGTTTATGAGTTCCGATCAATACATTTTCATCTTTACTTTGTCTTATTTCGACTAAAAAACAGTTTTTTCTTTGTCAATCCTACCCCAATACGACGTTTTTACGAACTCTGGCCGCTTATATCTCAGAAACTAAACATACAAAATCATTTAAACTCACACTTTTTCTTAATGACCCATCCTACTATAACATAATAAAATTTCAGCCAATTCGAGCGAGAGCCAATTTCCCATATGTTTTCGTGCGGGGTTCTTTCTAAAGGTTATCTAAAAACCTGCAAATAGTGTAACAATGTCAACTCTTCATAAAAAAAGACCTTATCTGGATACATTTTATAGAAAAATCTAATAAAACTGAAGGAACATCTGGGAATAGAGCTATATGCAAAAAATGTAGACATGAAATGCTAGGTCTTGTCGAACTGATGAAAGTTCACTGGCAAAAGTGTAGTGAAACAAATACAGAAATCGAAAAGGACAATGAATCAGTTGTAAGTACACAAACAGCAAATAATAACAATAATAATAATGAGTAAATAAGTTTGTTTCTTAAATTTTATTTTTATTATAATTTTCCAGAGATATACAGAATACAGGGTTGAAAATCATGCTTTTTTTAACCCATCATAGAATTTTACAAAATAAGCCAATTGCCAAATAAACTTATGTACGGAAATGCGTCGTTTCTGAGATACAGGGTGTTGAAATTTTATTTTCGATTTTTTTTAATAACTTTTACTAAAGATAAATATTTCGCTTTAACTTTAAATTTAAATATTGTATTTTTTTAGGGTTTAGGGTACCTACTTCTGGCGTGAATGCGCCACAAAACTCACAGAAACCAAGTACTTAACAACCTTTACAGTCACTTTCCATTCCAGATTGTAGGAAAAGAAAAGCAAGTTCTGGATCTGTCATCTTTTGTCGTACGCACTAGCAAATCTACTAAATACGAAATTGAGAAACATATTTCCAGAGCCGTCTACGCTACAAACAGCAATTTTAACTGTATGGAGCAACCAGAAGTAACTAGAGCTATAGCTCTTTTACGGCCTGGATACATACCACCTTCTCGATATGATGATTCTAATAAATTGCTTGATGGAATTTATAATGAAAAAAAATCAAATACTTTGAAAACTTATCGGGAACATTTGTGTGTCTGTCACTTGACGGATGGTCCAATGTGCATAATGAACCGATAATCAGTGCAACATTTACAACAGAAAATAGATCTTCCTTCTTAGAAGATACTCTAGATACTTCTGGAAATCCACATACTTCTGTATACTCAAAAGAAATTGCAACAGCACTCATAAATAAGCTTAAAACCGAATATGACTGTACATCATGTAGTTTTGTCACAGATAATGCAGCTAATATATGGCTGCAATGCGACAAATAAAAACATCTACTACTGAATTGAACTTTATTACATATGGTTGTGCTGCACATATTTTAAATTTACTATGTAAGGATTTGGAAATCGCTAATGATAAAGAACATGTTTAGTTTGCCAAATACTTCCGTGACAACAAAGAAGGAGGCAAAAAACTAGTTTTGCCAAATTCGCTTGCCGACTGTTTCGTTGAGTAATGGGCCATACTTTTCAAAATTGCTGAGGAGAACAAAAACGAAATTGATAATATTACAAGAAGAAAAATTTCAATGTAAATAATTAAATGAATGTTAAGAAATATGAACACTGGTTTCCTTTATACTCAGTATAGTGTAACTTGAAGTGTTACATATGACGTATGTCGTATGGTTGAACTCAGAAATTTATGATTATATAAAAATATCGATTATTTTATATAAAAATATCGATGACGTCATATCTTGTAAGAAGGTGGGGGAAAAGTATTGTTTTTGAAAAATAAGATGGAAAACGAGAATACAAAATCGACCTGTTCGAGCTTTACCTCCGAAAATGATTGAATCGTAAGATAATGGAGCGTTTCCATACTTTATCAACGCACTGTATAATACTCAGGTATACAACAAATAGATACACCATGTGTACTGAATCATACACTAGCAAAGTATATGAACGATTTCATTAATAACAAATGAATATACTACAACAACAAAGTAGATAATTTCAGTCACTAACAAGATACAGTCAAACTCGGTTATAACGAACTACCGAGGAAAGATTGTTCAATCAAGTGCCGATAATTTGTGAAATTTTACGACCGCAGTCGAGCGGTGGGATTCCCTTATTTCTCTGTTAGGGATTTGTTAGATGCATGGCGCAGTGTTAGTACGTGTTCAACTGCATTGTACCAATATCCCTACTACAAAAACATGCAGGAAGGTTATTACATTGTCTGTTAAGCTGGAAATAATTGGAAAATTTGTGAGCAAATGCACAAATTTGTCGGGATTATGGTCTCCAAAAATTAACAGTTTGGTCAATTTACGCGAAAATAAAAATCTACCATGATGCATGGTACTGCATATTTTCTTCATAGCCACCCTATATAACGAACCATTTCTAGTCATTAAGCCGTTCGTTATAGCCGAGTTTGACTGTACTTAATTAAGTTTCTATTAAAATATTTAAGTGATAGTGTATTAAAAATTTAACGAAAATGAAATAGTAACTGAAACCGAAATAAACCAACTAACGAGCAAATTAACCAATTACTGATGTACCCAGCTATACGCTGTTATAACTTTTTCACAATATGGCGTATGGTTGTCGCCATATTGAATTTTGTCACAATATGACGTCTGGTTGTCGCCATATTGAATTTTAATCATTACTGTCATGTCTTTATTCACAATATGGCGTCTGGTTGTCGCCATATTGAATTTTGATTATTACTGTCATGTCTTTATTCACATTATGGTGTTATGACTGCTCGTTAGTTGTTAAAGCTAAGCCTTAACTATACTGGGCGTTATTAGTCTATTGACCAACAACTGGACAACCTCCCAGAGCGGCTTGGGAAAGTTATCACCCTCAGTATATAATGAAGCGGAGGCCTTAATTTGACAGTACAGTTACCGATCTCAGATAGTTCAGAAACAATAATACACTTAGGAATTTTAATAATATATATATGTATTTTCTAAAGAATAATAACAACAACTTATACCCATGGCATAAATTACGGAGAAAATGTATAGAACGTCAGAATGAAATTAATATATAAGATATACTTGAATGTGAAACGAATATGGTATGCCTAGTAGAATAACTATTAATCAGTTACCTTGGCGATTGCTATAATATTACTACTTCTGTCGAATCAATAGTTGACTCTACTATGAAATCAAATAATTGAATGGCTCCTTATTATAATGTACATATATAAACCTTGCCAAATAAACGTGTAACTTTTCGAAGGAAGGCCTAAGAGCTTTTGTTTACATGAAAGACCCCTTTAATTTTCGACAAGGTATCACCCCCTAAAAACTTTCGCAGTTATTTGGTAACACCCTGTATATATATATATATATATATAAAACGGCATAGCTGGCTAACGAGAAAACGGGATAACGGCATAATCGGAAAACGGGATAATGGGATAACAGCAAAACGGGATAATGGGATAACAGCAAAACGGGATAAGCGCATAACGGGTTAAGGGGAAAACGGGATAACAGGATGACGGGAAAAAGGGATAATGGGAAAAAGCGATAACGGGAAGCGAGCAGAGTCAAAAGCATAACCTAGATGAAACAACACAAAGAAAAAAAAAATTCAGGAAACAAATTGAGGAAATATAGAAATTTGGACAGGACATCTGTCGGGTCAGCTAGTAATTAATAAAAAAAACTTTTTAAAGTACAAGCTTTTGTTCAAACGTGCTAAAAAGAAAAAAATTATTGCTTTGGATGTGCGACGTAGGTTATAGATTCAAAAGCTTGTCGCTTTTGTATTCGAACTGAAAACTGCGCGACAAGCTCTTGAATCAAATGGAATAACCTACTTCGCACATTAAAAGCAATGATTTTTTACTTTTTAGTGCATTTGAATAAAAGCTTGTCTTTAACAAGTTTTTTTATTAGTTTTTTTTTCGATACTAGGAGTATTGCACGGAGCCTCAGGCAGTATTGCATGGCAATACGTTATTTCCGTAAATATAACCTATAATTTATCACTTTTGGTTCCATAATACGACAATCAATGACCTAATCGTACGACTTTCTCAAATGTGGCAAGTAAAAAAGCAGAAGGCAAAGTTGAACTTTCAACAGTAGCTATGAGACATGTTTTTCTAGGTCGAAAAGAAAGTTACATGCTCTATGCCATAAGATGTTATAAGGATCTGATCGGTTCGTTGATTTCAATCAGTCCGCATTCTGGATCGACAGTGAAAATATTATTCTCACTGAATGCGACTATTACGGTTGAATTTATCAGAGAAATTATCCATGTATGAAAAAGTTTAAGAGATATACTCAAAAAGAGACACGTTCAGTGATACACAATCAAACCGGACGAGTTATCTTAATAGCAAACAATTAAAGTCCGAAAACCAAAAATGGGAGAATACTTACACAATAATTCAGCCAGAAACCTTGCAATAGTCGCGTGATTTCTATTACAATTCGCGTAAACAAACAACGCGCTTCCTTTTACACTCACAACTTTGTCAAACCACAATGTCGAGAGAAAACTCGTCTCTTCTTGGATTATGTCTGAATATAATTTTGCACGATGGTAAAAGAGGCGTTATTTCCATGCGACTCTTAAAAAAAACTCTAGGCATACTAATAAATTTACCGATTGGTTCCCGTGAAAAATAAAATGAATGCATGTGTGGGGAATACCTTCAGTAAATAATTACGTTTTGCACTTGGCTTTGATTTCAACTGAATGAGATGCGGTTTCAGAGCCTCCCGACATCGACAGGATGTTTTGTACATGACTCATGATAAATCTCGGATAGTCCAGGCAAAAGTTGACCCAATACTCGGCGCGCAATCGAAACTTCAACACTCGGTGGAATCGGATACGTGCTTGACGAGAATGAACGAAATTAGTTATAGGATTTCTTTATTTAATTTCGTTATTAATGATCAAATTTTATATGATACTTTTCAATTACGTATGTCGTTTATCTTGACTGTTGTGTTATATTAATTACATAACTAGTTGTGTTATGGAAATACACTGAACAAAAATACATTCATAATTTAATTGCTCAATAATTTTGAAACAGCGTACAGTTAACAAAAATCTTGACGATTCTCCTAATTCTGATGTAACACATCCAATACCTTAAAGGCGGAAATGATACAATGGCTTTCTGTTGAGAATAACAAACCTCCACTTCAAATAACAAACCTCCACTTCAAATAATCAAGATCCACAAAACGTAACATATTACCTACAGATTCGATCAGTTGGTTTTACGTCTGCCTCCATATCACCCGGATTTAAATCCAATCGAATAGTAAAAGACGATATAGCAAAACACAACTTGACATTCAAACTGCATGATGCCAAAACTTCAAAAGAAAATTATCTTGCAAAAGTGACCCAAGAAACCACTCATTACAAACGTTGGTGAATATAGCAGCGTCTAGAGACGTGTGATTATGTAATTACCTATTTAAGTGAATTACTATAATAATACCTAGTTAAGTTATAGTAATAAAAACTTTTAATTTTTTTTTATTTCGTAGTATGTTGTATATAAATTGTTTTTTTAGGTACGTCTTGGATTTTATATAGTAAATACAGGTTTATACATTATTATTTTTAAACTTGCACTGCTTGTGCGTTCGCCACTGAATAGTGTAGCCCTCAAGGGAGGAGTTACTGGTGAAAGTGAGCGCCTTTGGCCGTTCAGGAAAGAATAAGTTCCAGCAAACATGATTTTTTGCAGTATCTGCTTTGAAATATAAAAATACAGTCACATACTTAGTTATGCAGAGCAAAAAAGTCACGGGTTGTGACATCTTATTACTACGTTAATATAGTAAAGTTAAACTCTACAGCAATAGCATATTTTGCGAACAAGTGAGGTAAAGTAAAACTAAATATATTAGGTGCTTTCGACACGATGAGTAAGCATGCACGGGTTATAATAAACAGAACAAGTGTGTAATGTGCAGCCTGTTGGAATAAATACGTTCGGCAAAGTGCACAGTATCGTTGGTTACAAAATCCCACTAAGATCAACGGGCATTCCTTCAGACGACCTACTGTTGGGAAGATTATCTTTCAAGATAGGTTTAATAATAATTTTCTTCTTTTAAACACAGATAAATCTATGTTTTTAAACAAATTCACAACCAACAAATATAAAAATCTTATCGCAAAACGTCAGATTTCAACATTCAGTAAAATTTATTTGCCTATCTGTAGATCACAACCTAAAGTGGGATATTCATATTGACAAACTTTCACGCAGACTGAGCAGTACATGCTACAGCTTTCGAGTGTTAAAACGGTACCTAAACCAAAAAGCTCTACTATCAGTTTACTATGCCTCCTTCTACTCAATACTGCGCTATGGTATACTGTTTTGAGGAAAAGCTGGGGCTCATGGAGATCCTTTTATTTTGCAAAAGTGTATACTAAGACAAATCCTGTGCCTAAATTTTAGGAAATCTTGTAGGGGGCTTTTTAGGAGAAAAAATGTACTCACACTTCCAGAAATTTATGTATTTAAGTGCCTAAAATTCATGAATAAAATTTGTTCCTATTTCACTCAATATTTGCCTCAACACAAACACCATACAAAAAAATTAAATCTGAATTTCCCAATACATAGGCTGAAGCGATCCCCACCTATGCCTGTTTAAATTTGTTCAATAGTTTGCCCAACAACCAAAAAGAAGACAAAAATTTTCACAAGAAATTTATTCCAGTACTTGGTATTGATTGAACCTTACCCAATAAATGAATTTTTAGGATATAAAAACGAAATATCTCTGTATGAATGTGAAAAGTGTGGGCTAAACTTCTTTCTAATCTATTAAAACTAATCATTTTTTTTAATAGTATTATCTGAATTTTATATT
This sequence comes from Gonioctena quinquepunctata, assembly GCA_018342105.1. Classification (NCBI taxonomy): domain Eukaryota; kingdom Metazoa; phylum Arthropoda; class Insecta; order Coleoptera; family Chrysomelidae; genus Gonioctena; species Gonioctena quinquepunctata. Next base: position 100,658 of record JAFIRS010002577.1, on the reverse strand, counting down.
TGTATTCATTTGATCAGTTATTACTTTTAAAATTGTTTAAACTTAAGCCAATGAAATACTAATACTTTCAAACTAACAAAATTGGATCACTTTATTACCTATTAGTCTTTTTCAATATTTTTTTATTACTTTGACACGATTGCACCCAAGGAACAATTTATAATTTAAAAAATAAAATAAATTGTATTATTTTCGGTTTAATAAAGATATTCTGATTCTGAGTTGGTCGAGACAACAGCAAAAAAAAATAAAGTTACATCAGAATTAAGAGAATCATTAAGGCTTTTGTTAACAGTACTGCTGAAAGCTGAAATGAAAGACATTTCGTAAAAGACAAAGAGATTTATTTAAAATTAATATGAAACATTTTTATCTTGTACCATATTTAGTTGAAGGAATGGGCGAAGAAAATTAAATAGTAAGTTTTCATTGGCACTTTCCCTACTAACATTATAGGAAACATTTCTACAAGCAAAGAGCTGAAATGTCCTCATAAACTCAATTAACTCATTTCTGACAAATTATTTTTCTTTGGAGTCCTCACAACGCCAAAGTCATAATTATGGTTGTAAAAACGACCAACAAATCTCCTCCAAAATCCATCGACTTCATACGCAAAACTCATAGTGGGCAATAGAGAAACGGACTTCATACTTGTTGATTTGCACTGTTTGCTCCATTAAATAAAAAAATACAATAATTTTCACAAGACAAACACATTCGAATGAGTAGGTAACTGCCGAAAACTACATAAATAAGACATACGTGAACATACATCACATTCAAAACGAGTTTTTGGGGAGTTGATAGAATACAGGGATTTCCATCAGATTTTTCTCCAGCAAATTAAATCTTTGGGAGGTCCCATTTGTTCAACACAACATTTATCGCAACTACAATCACGACTAAGAGTAACTCCATCCATATCCATCTTCCACTACTTTTAGTTCAATTCTTTTCCATGTTCATATTATCATTTGCATTGCTCCCAAGAATAGTACAGTAACAGATGTAGAGTATGATTGAATTCATAGGAAACATGTTCTTTAAATTATTTTTTTTTATCCGTTATAGTCAACTCTAATTCATGATTAGGTAAATTTACTTATTTATACCTTTGACCTATTGGGAAATATGTCTTGATGTCCCAATCTTCGATTTCTAAATTGCTTCCGTATTTTTCCCCAACATTTGCCAAATTGGGCATCGACATATTTGGAGGTCGAAATTAAACCTATGTTTGTTGGATTCAAAATACAACAAATAACTTCTCATGTTATAGTTACTAACTGTTTCATCAAAACTCTTGATTTTTGCAGTAGGCCATAGGTTTGTGCCAATTTCAGAATGCCAACATTTACCTGGAACAAATTGATGGTCAATTGGAGCATTTTCATTAACATAGTGAATAGAGCATTTTTCCATTTTTCTTCGAAATATCCAAGCTGTATACGTATTCCCGTATTATAACAGAAAATGAACTACGTACATAAGTTACGGTTCGATGAATTTGGGGTAATTCAGCAAAGTGAAGCGGTAGGTAATGTTAAAACAATGACTTCTTAGAGGAAGTTGTTTGAATGATGAATAAAAAATGACTCATACTTAGTCTCTGCACGTACAAAAAATATTGATAGTTATTTTTCCTGAAGAAGTAATGTTTTTCTACACGGTTTTTTAAGTTCGTAAACTACCGTGAAATACTAAATTGAAAAAAAATTTCAAATTTTTTTCCGAAAAGTTATTGCGTTTACTAAATAACTATTGGAATGTTTTTTTTAACTGATTCAACTTATCGTATCTCGGATTTGCCAATCGGAAAATTAGACTCACAATAATATTGATAATGTCTTGATCTTGGGATTCAGAAAATGTATCGACCGCAATTTACCGCCAGAAATTGATCGCTAGCAGTTTACCGTCACAGCAATTGATCGCATAAGCAATTTATAGCCTACAATCGATCGCAAGGGCAATACAGTCAAAATGAAAAGTGTGGTTTAGTAAAAAAAAAAACAAGGAAATAAAAAGTGCAATAAATTACAGTTATACCTATATAATTTAGTAACATTTCTGAATTTTAGGTCTTAACAAATATCATTTGATCCATTGCCCACACTAGACTACTACCTAACCCAATTGAAATAGACACAATGAGTTCTTCAGCTCACACAAAATCATTAATACTAATCAATTTGATTTCCAAAATGAAAGAACAGCACACATGATGCAAATTTTTCCTTTCTACATGAGCTTTACTCGGACATACATGGCGGAGATATTGTTCTGTAACCTTACGAAAGCTTTTGACTGCGTGAACTACATAATACTCTTGCGAAAACTTCATCATTTTGGGTGTAGAGGAGTAACTTTGGATTGGTTCGAGTTGTACCTCACAGAACGTACTCGTAGTAGTGAAGACCAACGAAATTTCAAGGAACAATGAGATATATACGGGTGTGCCGCAAGGATCGGTTCTAGGTCCAACTCTGTTTTTATTATACATTCATGATCTATCAAATCTTAACATTTCTGGTAACCTAACATTATTTCCAGATGATACTACAGTTTTGTGGAAGAGTAAGACCGTTGAAGAATATAAATAAATATGTAGCGAATAAAAAATGGTTTAGTCTTGGTGTGGATCAAACCATTCATTATTTAATATCTCAAAAACGAATATTGTCTCCTTAAAATGTATCTCCACGATGTAACCTTCAAAAATAAAGGTTGTACCAGATTTCTGGGTTTAAATATTGACAAGAAACTGAAGTTTGATATATACATAAAACAAGTAAAAAGAAAAAATTCTGCCGGATGAAATCAAAGAAATTGCAAGGAGCTTGGACTACCTACTGCTGAAACGCTTTGATTTAATCTCATTTGAGGTATGGTATGCCCTTTTGGGGAGTGTGTAGCTTAAATTTACTGGACTCGGTCCTCAAAATTCAGAAGAGGGCTATTAGAAATATTGGTAAAATTGGACCACGTGATTCATGCAGGCAAATATTGATTGATATGAAGATACTAACTGTTGTAGCTCTTTTTATTTTTTTGTTCATACAGGTGAATAAAACTATATACTTAGCGTTTTTCATGTCTTCTACCGATTGTAACTGAGACTGGTCCAAAATAATCCATTCCGGTGATGGTGAATGGCCTAACAAAGCTCTCAAGTCTGCTCTCTGGTAGCTGACCCATTGCAAAGACATAAGGCTGGGCATTCCTTTTCCTACAGAAGAAACATTTAATCTTGCATTTGCGAACGGCGTTCCTCATTTTCAATATCCAAAATTTCTGACGAAGTTCGTTTATTATCAGTTCTTGTCCCTGGTGTCCAAGTTTATTGTGATAGTTTTCTATTATGAGTCTAGTAAAACGATGGTTTGGATCAAGAATTGCTGGATGTTTTTGGAAATAATTCAAATCTTCGGATTGTACCAGTCTACCTCCAATTCTAAGAATACCTTTTTCATCGAGGAACGGAGTGAGAGTATAGAGCCTACTTGATTTCTTTATGGGTTTATTGTTTTTAAAATCTGAACTTTCTTGAGCTTTGATAATATTCAACCAAAGTTTCTTCTGCCAGTTCCAACTCCAAATTCATTAAATACGGTATGCTTTTTCTATTTTTTCTGCAGTTTTCTATAAATCGAAACATCCAAGTAACGAAATGGTTTGCAGGAAAAGACTGTATCGCACTAAATGATATCGTTCTGGTGGATGACACTTTGCACAGAAATTTGTGGCCGCTTGGAAAAATTCAGATGATTTATGAAGGAAAAGATGGAAAGATTCGAGTAGTTGAAGTGAAAACTCAATTTACAAACGACCGGCTGCCAAAATATGTAAATTACTCCACAACAATAGAACTAGAATAGACTAGAATAAAACACGAGAAGTAGTTTTTTCATCGAGAGGGGGAGATTGTTATTGTTATTGTGATATCTCTGTATATATTTATGAAAGTGTGTTGATTTTGTTATTTATTATTGTTGAAAAAAAGGGAATTTTTACAGTGACGTGTAATTTTGACGAAAAGTCAAAAAGTTCACAAAAAGTGTATTTTAATAGTTTATTTCGACTATAGAAAATATTTCACTCTAGGACTGACTCGTCTGAACATAGGGAATGAAAAAGCCGATGAACTTGCTAAAAGAGAATTGGAAAACAAACTAGGTCCAGGACAGACCCTCGGGACGAGCAAGAGCGTCAGTAAAAGACTGGATCTGGAAAAAAACACAATCAACACTGGAATAAGTGTGGATGTACAGTAAATTTCCATACTTTGTACTGGTATTGCACCTAACCGCTTCTCTCACCGTTGAATATACGAATTGTGTTTCATCGTGTAGAAATAATAAGGTTATGGCCATGCTTTCCTTTTCGGGACCAGCACAGTGAACCATTAACATGCTTTCCGTTTCGAATTTACTGTTCGTGAAATTACACCACAATTAGCGCCAAACACATATTGCGTGAAAATCGAACAAATCGTTTTAAACTTCACGCAACGAATGCGATTAACAGTGTCGGAATTTGAAAACGAATCAGTTCAATGCCATAGGAATAGTTTTGAGTTTCAGTTCAATGCCATTCATGCTGGATTTTGGAATAGACCATATAAAAAAGATATTTTCTCCTTAACTTCGATATTGACGAAGTTGACGATCTTATGTATTATAATAATAATTTATTCATCATTCGTCTATGGAAAAAAAAATAAATATAAATAAAATATAAATCAAAAGAAAGGGAATGAATTGCAACACAAGTCTGTGCGTAGGGCATATGTTATGGGAACTAATTAAACATTTAAATAAACATATACTCAAGTACATATATACCTTATAACTGATCATCTCAATTTGCCACATTTATAAGGGAAAATTAAATATGCAGGGTGATCCACATTTGACTAATGACGTCCGCGACAGTTTTTTCTAATGGAACACCCTATATATTATTCAATTTTTGGAATCTCCATGGAAAGCCTATTTCAAAAATATACCACACATAGGGTTTGTATACAGTGCGTCCGTTAAATTCTATGCTCTCGTAAAGTAGTGGATGAATTCGTAAAAAATTAAATGAATAATTTTTGGAAAGAACGCTCGAAGCTGTCGAATTTTATTTTCATTTGGGCATTCTTTCAAGTATAATTAATACACACAGAATATTCGTGTAGGAGAAATGACGTCATCGGAATTTTTTTAATGTCAACTTCATTTTTCATTATGGAATGTAAAAAGGTGATTATGAGTGTGGGTGAAATGAAAATAAAATAAACTATTTTTAAATATGAAAATACTAAATTTAATGGCAAAGATAGCTTCAAACAACGATCAAATTAAATGTTCAGATTGTGCAGCGTTTGCCATCTGACTATTTCCATTACTTGACAGTAGCCATAGCGACCAGAATTTTGTTTTTATTGCTGAATAGTTTTTGTGAAGTTATTTCTTTAAAGAATAACATATCTTATCATTTGTCGATACAATATTGAGTAGTAACTTTGTCATTTCATGGAAAATGATTAAATTAAATGAACGAGAAAGAATTGAAATTCTTTGCATGCTAGGATTTGGAGACAAAATGCGCACCCAAAGAGAAGTAGTTGAATTGTTCAATGCAACTCATCCTGATCGGCAACCTATTAACCAAAGCATGGTGAGCAAAGTTGAGTCGAAATACCGTGAATTTGGGCATGTCCGTGATCTTCCTAAATCTGTTCGACCCTCACACCAGAAGACGATCAGCTTAATGTTGTGTTGGCAGTGCATGAAAATCATCACACAACACTCAACCAATTGGCTTCTGATTTCAATATGGCAACATCTACAGTCCACAAAATTATGAGAAAAGCAAAGCACCATCCTTATAAGGTATGCCTCATCCATGAGCTAAATGAAAACGACTTTGATCGGCGAAATCAATTCTGCAACAGCTATGCAATAATAATAATAATTTTGTAAAAAATATATATTTTTCTGACGAGGCTACGTTTGTACGGTGGATGATGGAGTATCACACTCAAAATCCACAGAAAGTGAATGTATTGTGTGGCATAATCGACGGAAGAATTCTGAGTCCCTACTTCTTTGACGTGAACCTGACGTGCAATATATTCAGATTTTCTTGGATTCGACCCTATTCCTGCACTAATAACTTTGTATCCAGATCTAGAGTAACCTGATCTTCCGAGAATTGATTTATTCTTCCAACAAGATGGTTCATCTCCCCATTATGCAGCAGCTGTCCGAGACTATTTAGATGTGGTGTTTCCGAATTGGATAGGGAGAAGGGGACCGATTGAGTGGCCAGCTAGATCTCCAGATTTGACACCACTTGATTACTCTTTATGGGGATACTTAAAGAGTAAAGTGTATGTTAATAGGCCGGAGAATTTAGAAGATTTAAAAGCAAGAATTCGTCACGAGATACAATGTATACCTCCTGCTGTTATTGACCATGTTCAAAAAGAATTTATTCATCGTCATGGCTACTGTCAGATAGCAAACGGTGCACAATTTGAAGATTTAATTTGATCGTTGTTTGAAGCTATCATTGCCATTAAATTTAGTATTTTCATATTTCAAAATAGTTTTTCTTATGCTATTTTCATTTCACCCATTACTCATAATAACCTTCTCACATTCCGTAATGGAAAATGCCATTAAAAAAATACCGATGACGTCAATTCTCCCACACGAATCATTGTGTATGTATTAATTGAATTTAAAAGAATGCGCAAATGAAAACAAAATTCGGCGGCTTCGAGCGTTTTTTCCAAAAATTATTCCTTTAATTTATCCATTACTTTACAAGAATACTGAATTTAACGGACGCACTGTATACAAACCCAATGTGTCATATATTTTTGAAATCAGTTTTCCATGGAGATTCCAAAAATTGAATAATATATAGGGTGTTCCATTTGGAATAATTGTCGCGGAAGTCATTAGTCAAACGTGGATCACCCTGTATATTTAATCGACCTGTTTCAGGAGATTCCTCAGAAGTGGATAGTTTGACTAAAAATGAATTTATTCAGTACTTTACTAAAGCACTGTATTTTTCCTGGTTTGATAATAAAATCTATTTGACAGTTCTATATCTTTATTATGATCATGCTCTATCGGTAATAATTCATATATTCGATGCTGATATGTGATAACTTCGAAAAAATAAATTTGTGGTACATCAAACATTTTCGGGAATTTGAATAGTCGCTATGTTAGAAATTTCTTCTATTTTTGTTAGATGGATTTCAATGTGTTTTTGCACTGTTTCAAGTACTTGTGTTGGCTTTTCAGCGCTGTGCCCCCCTATAATTCCGCAGATTGAATGGACTTCTAATAATAATAATATAATAATATTTATTTCATATTAACATTGATTTGATAAATTACAATTAACCAGTTTTTTTGTAGCGTAATAAATATAATGGTCCCATTGGAGGTGAACGTGACGCAAAGGAGTGTAAGGCTACGGTTATAGTGGATGCATTTTCGAACCGATATTTTCGGACGAACACGTCAGAATTCGTGCGAAGGAATCAAATAGGGTAACCTGGTTAACAGTGGATCAGTGGTACACACTGAATCAGGTGGTTATTATTTGAACTATCTAATGAAAATGTGCAAATGCTGGCAACGTTGTTGAGCTTTAGGGTGTCGTTGGTTGAGCTCAGCATTTGAGGAGCTGTAGTGAGAATTGTTTCGTTTAAAATTATATTTTGGCGGGTCTTTTCTGCATTCCACGTAGGTACAATTTTTTTATAATGTTAAAAATAAAATGTTTTCAAGAACAATAATTGGGTAGTAGTTTTAAATACATATAATGTGTCTGTGTGTAAAAATGTACTTTCTTTTACCTATTTCTGTCAAAATTATTGGTTAAAAATACATTAACTAGGTCCACAGTGGATCACTTGCATGTGATACACAGTTGATCATGTTCCACTGTAGACCAGTTGCTTAAATTTTTCACTGTACTGCATTTTCTGCTTTTCTTCGCGATAATCAATAAGCCCTTAATGCCTTTAACGTTTTATATGAAGTACATAGGGCCATTATGGAATTTGGCATGACAAGCTAATGAATTTAAGTATTTACATCTGGTAACTAGTGCATTATTGCTGTATTTTTTGTAATAGCATGCCACGCAAGAAACCCGAGAGAAAACTTGGAAAACACACACCCGCCGATATGGAACAAGCTTTACAACTGATTCAAGACTGTTCCAGCATCGTCATATTTCAAAACAATGTAAAATTGCTTTGACAACACTACCACGTTACGTGTGCAAACAAAGAAATGCTGAGCCAAACATGAAAATTATGCAATTCATAAGGTATTGTCCGACAATCAAGCAAATATTTTGAAATAATATTTCAAGAGATGTGCCTTGTTATTCTACGGCCTGCCGTCAGGTGGCTTACCAAATGGCAAAGCTTAATAATATTAAAATGCCACATACTTGGAATGCCAATGAGTTAGCAGGGGTTGACTCGTTCAGAGGATTTAGAGAACGTCATTCCGATTTAAGTCTTAGAAAACCAGAAGCTTGCAGTCTAGCAGGGCAACATCTTTCAACGAAGAGACTGTTAAAATATTGTTTAACAACTTGTAAAAAGCAATCCTGAGTAATGCTGCTTTTGCAAATGGTACCAGGATATTTAATTTAGACGAATCTGGGACCATCACAGTTCAGAAACCACAGAAAATTATTGGACCCAAAGGACACAAAAACCTGTGTAAGGTGTCACCAGTGCTGAAAAGGGGACATTATGTACAACCTGCTGTATAATTAGTGCTAGTGGTTCTGCACTTCCGCTAGCCATTATATTTCCCCGTAAAAATATAAATCCCAGAATGGATGCTGGTAGTCCTCCTGGCTCTTTAATTTTAGCAACACCGACGGGATGGATAAACAGTGAAGTGTTTGTCCACGAAATGAAACATTTTATTAAATGTAGTCATAGACAACCCAGCAATATTAAATATGGATAATCACGAGTCCCACCTATGTATTGAAGCACTGGATTTAGCAAAAAGCTCTGGTGTAATTATCCTCACGCTTCACCCCCACACATCTGCAAGGATGCAGCCGCTCGACGTTGGAATTTTTGGTCCTTTTAAGACGTACTAACATACTATGGATTCTTGGCTAATACGTCATCCAGGTTGTGCGGTAACAATATACAACATTGGTGAGTTAATTTCAAACCAATCCTCCAAGACATTCGAAAATACCCTTCACAAAACTGTTGTCCAGATGTCCCGTCGTTGGTTCTAGACAAAGTCCAATTGGTTCCGAAATTGAGTGACCAATCACTATCCAAAATAAACATCAAACACTTCCAAAAGAAAATGCGGTTGCTGGACCAACCAACGAAAATTGCGAATTGATAACTCCGGAACTATTCAGACCGCCTCTGAAAGCTGGACCTCGAACGAACAAGAGAAAACCTCGAAAGCTGGGCAGAAGTATGATCGCGACAGACACTCCACAGAAAAATGAAATAGCTTTAGCTCGAGAAGAAAGAAATTGAAAGAAATAAGCTATAAGAAAATAATCAACAAAGCGTAAAGTTTTACAGAGCGTTTCAGAGGAAGACTGCGATGAGGTGGTACACCAAGATACTGATGACGATGAAGACTGGTTTGAAGATGTAAATGTGGACAATAAAATTATATTTACTGAAGAATGCCTGCAAAATCCCTTACTGCGACAAGTGGAAGATCATATTGTTGTTGTATTTCCTACAAAGAAACAGAGAGTTTTCTATGTGGCGAAGGTTTTAGAAATCATCAGTGATATTATGGAATATAACATTAGCTTTTTCAGATTAAAAGTGAAATTTTGTATGCCTGATGTGCCTGATTTATTCAAGAGCAGGTTGCAGTTGATCCTTCCAAAGCAGTTGGTTTGTGGATCAACAAAGAGGCGGGCTTATTACAACTTTCCAGTTAACATTTCGCTCTTGAATATACGTTAAATTATAAATTTTATTATTTTTATTTATTCAGATAGGTGGTTCGATTTATTATTTGTACTTTGAAGTCGCGAAGTGTTTTTAGTTTGTAGCCAAAGAAGAATAATGAAGTTTTGTGTTATGTTTACTCAGTAAAAAATGTTAGCATACCGTCTCTTTTGTTATTACTTTTTCAAAAAAAAAAAAATCTGCAGTATATGATCCACTGATAACCACAGGACAATCCACTGTGTACTCATGGTACACAATGGATCATTCTGTAGTTCTAATAAAAAAAGTGTTTCGTACATTTTTTGTTCAAATGTTATCCTAATGGGTATCAAAAATTGGTACTATGATAAATAAAGTGGTATGGGTTAAATTTTGGACAAAAATTCGCATTATATTTTATTAAAACGAACCCACTCTATTTGGGTTCGTTTTAATAAATTAATAAATTTTTCCATCTTACAAGGTAAGAATTCTTTGAAGCATAACCTATTTTTAGCTTTTTATAATACACTGAAGATGTATACTGCTATGAAATATTAATAGCTCTTAAATAATAATTGTTGTTAATTTTTCCCCACGTTATTGTTATTGCCCCACAAATATTTTCTCCCTGTATAAATATTTTGATTTCGATTTTGATATACCTCCAATACTTATGTAGGCAATTCAGCTCCGAGATGGGAACCCAATTGTTATATGATAATATCTAATTGTTATGAAATAATAACGTCACTGTTTTCTCGCCACGTTGCTGCCACTTGTTATTACCCTTTCTTACCACAACTAACTCAGTTGGTACGCCTTCGCCTCAGGAGTCGGTATTGGCAATAGAGCCACTGCCTGTTTTGCTGTCACTCGAACTATTTTCAGTTCAGTGTTTATAAGTAAAATATTTGCATATCATTGTGGAAAATAAACCAAAAATTATCAAAAACAATTATTTCCTTTATTCAGAAAAACTTATATTAACCTGGCCTGCGATAGATAACTTATAACTATGAGCAATTGACAAATTTTCATAAAATAATGAAAAACGGTAATGGATATGTAAATATAACCTCACTTTTTTCTTTTGAGTTGGAAGAATTCTTTTATAGTTCAATACCAAATCATAGAGTTCTTCAGAGATACGAGTTATTTTGTGAAGTGATTCAGTTTGTGATGTGCACTAAAAGAGTTTATACCTGGAACTGGAATGTCGCTGATGCAATACCTGGCATAATCTGAATTCCTGTTTCATCCACTCCTCTCAGGAACTCACCATTTCAAAAGGAACCATCCAAAATCCACGAAATCAGCTTGGACAAGTTTTCATGTGGAGAACCAGAAAGGTAATCTTCTTTTATCCTTGTTTATTTTATTTCGAGGTTATTCAGAGGTTGTATTGGTTTTTTATTGTTGAAAAACTACCTTCTCAATAATAAAATCCTAAATTTCTTTCTTTACAATTTTGTACCTGGCTTCTCTTCAATTTTTTTTTCAATCTCCATCTGGCTTTGTTTTCTCTTCACCTGGATACTATTTTCTGTTTTGTCATTTTTATTTGAATTTTCAAAATCGCGCACTTTCTTGTCCAACTTTCACTATTTTGGTGTTATTTGAGAAAACTTATGAACTAATATATTTTACATTTCTTGTAAACTAAATACAATATTTGATGATAATTATTTTTGACGTTTCTCAGTTCTTACTTTTCCAATTTCAAATTTTTTATCTCATCATGTCTGTTCCCTGATTGGCTATTGTCATCAAGAAGATTCTTGTTCTCCCATTGGCTATTTTTAGTTAGATACAATTTCATATACTGTATGTTTCAAGCTTATAATTTTGTTGATCACATTTAATTCAGAATGATTTTGTAAATCTAGACTTTTTTGTTGTATTTTAAACAATTATAGGTTGTAATCATTTTGACAATGTATGAAAATGATTGCATTATAGTATTTGCATATTTTTTCCTATCAATATTATACAGAGGCTTAATAAAGGAAATAGAATCTCAAAAAAATGTAAAAACAATATCTCATGAACTATTAACTATTAAATATTTATTATTTTTGTGGTTTTTTAAGAAATTGTTTCTTTTTTTCCTTTAAAATATATTACTGGTCCTTCCTAACATAACAATACATATGTATCCTAATATTACATCATATTATGTGGAGCAAGACTTTGAGATTCAACTTTTCCCTACTGATATGTACATTTTCTTGATAAAGGAGATGGTGAACCAAATGTTCTATGCGGATTTCAAATATACTCTTCTTCTTCTTCTGTGCACATGGTGGGCTGGTTCCGGAGAACCCGTGCACGTAGGCCTCTTTACTTGGGCCCCCATGATCTGAGAATCAGCTGGGCATGCCGATTTCTCTGCCGAAACTCAGCAGTTTCCTCAGCTGAATCTCTTTGACATCTTCTGGGTTCAGAATTATGCTAACAGGTTGATCTCTCTCTGGTGCACCAGAGCGGGGCACTCAGTAAGGATGTGCGACGATGTTTCGTCATCTTCCAGGCACCATCTGCATATGGGATCATCATCCCGATGAGTTCCATGTGCCTGTTCAAGTGATTGTGTCCCGTTAGGAGCCCAGTCACAGTCCAGATATCCCGTCTGTTGAGTGACAGGATCTCTCTTCAAGGCCCCTTTATTTGGATCTTCGATTTCAAATATACTCATTGAAAACTTCATAGAATTATCAATAATGCTATCGAATAAGTTGTCAATTTCGTGAATTCGTAAATTCCTACTACCAAACCTCATTATATCAGGTATTAACGTTGTTACCGTTAAAAAATCAAACAAATATCTTGACGAGATTCAACGTTGTATCTCTGGGACGGACGAACATATGCACGAAAAAGTAATGACAAATGATAGCGTGTGCCTTCTGCTGGATTTTACCATCATATCAGCACGATATTTTTCAATATAGACAATGATTCATCGAATCAAAGCAATTAACTATCAAATATCGAGAAAATAATTCAAATCATTTGACACATTTCATTGTTTGAGAACAATTGAGTCACATTTGTTAAAAATTCATTACCCGGCCCAGAAAAAAATCACCTTTTAATTCACATGTAGGGTTTAGCGAAAGTTTGTTCTTTTTTATGGTAAATAGATTAATTCTTCGTAACCAAATTTTCTTTACCTCGAGAAATGTTAAACTACAATGATGTTCTTATTGTCTTCATGATTCTCTTCAGTATTTTGCGTTTATAAATTCTTCTTACTTTGTTTCATACATTTTTGCCGCACCATATATAACTACTGGTCTTATTGCCATTTATTAAAGTTTTATTTATTGTTTTTCTGCTTAAATTTATATCTTTCAGAAATTTTAAGTAGCTCCAGTATGCTCTGTTTTTATTATTTCCCTTATTTCTATGCTTCTGTCATTTTTAAACACACAGTGGGAGAGTTGGGGCAACGAAATCCATAAAAACTAGCAACAAGTTGTAAGAGGAAAAACTAACAGGGGACCATGTGATGAAAAAAGTTAAGATTATTAAACATATTGAAAGGAACTGTTGGCAGCAAAATTAAAACAATAGTAAGAATAAAAAAATGTTTAAAGACAAGCTTTTATTTATACAAATGCACTAAAAAGGAAAAAATAATTTATTGATCTAGGTTACTCTGTGAGTGACAGATTCAAAATCTTGCCGCGCAAGATTACCTATTTTGTACCCGCGGCAAGCTTTTGAATCTGTTACTCACAGAATAACCGAGATCAAACAATGAGAGAAATTATTTTTTCCTTTTTAGTGCATTTGTATAAATAAAACCTTGACTTAATTTTTTTTTATAATTTTTATTTTTAACTTTTTAGTTTTGTTTCATAACAACTAATAAGAGCTTGTTTTTAAAATTTTTGATTATTTATTTTTGATTTTTTAGTATTATAATGTTAAATAACTAGTTTGATAATGTCTATCTAATTTGTTTTTGAATTTTGAATCTACGACCCCGAAAACCTCTAGATACCAATTTTGAATAGAATCGGACCATAATCATAAAAATTGTCCGCCATATGGAAGCCGCCATTATGTTTTTTCTTAACAAAAAGTCCATTATGCATTGTCACCGGAATTATGTACACTTGCCAAATTTCAAATCAATCGGATGATTAGAAGTGGGTCAAATTCAACGTGCAAGATTTTATTACAGACAGACAGACAGGTGAACCTAAAAATAAAAACTTGTAAAAAAATCTTCGACCCCAAAAACCCCTCACATACCAATTTTAAATAGAATCGAACCATAACCACAAAACTCGTCCGCCATTTTGGAGCCAATACATTGAATTTTTGAATTTTGACAAAAAAGTTATAATATCCGACCCCGAAAACCTCTAGATACCAATTTTGAATAGAATCGGACCATAATCACAAAACTCGTCCGCCATATTGGAGCCAAAGTTGACAAAAAAATTATAATATTTGACCCGGAAAACCCCTAGATACCAATTTTGAATAGAATCGGACCATAATCAGAAAACTCGTCCGCCATTTTGGAGCCGCCATATTGAATTTTGACAAAAAAATCATAATCTCCGACCCCGAAAACCACTGGATACCAATTTTGAATAGAATGGGACCATAATCACAAAAATTGTCCGCCATATTGGAGCAGCCATATTTTTTTTGCATAACAAAAATTTCATAATGCATTGCCACCGGAATTATGTACACCTGCCAAATTTGACAGACAGGCAGACACCGGGACAGGTGAAACTAAATAAAAGCTTGTAAAAATGGGAAAATACTTCTCAAACCAAACTTACTTCCAGAAGTTGACCGTGGCTAAACGAGTCAAAAGCTTTTGCCAGGTTTTTAAAGAGAGAGAGTTGGTGTATTTCTATCTACGTTGGTGACTATTTCATTTATCAGAGTTGATAATGCATCGTGCGTGGATTTTCCATGTCGAAAACCATATCGTTTCTTTGAAAAGATCAGTAACTTTTTGAAAGGAAGTTTACATGTTTTTTTATGACATTTTCCAAAAATTCAGCTAGGTTGGATATCAAGGTGATGGGACGATAATTGGTCAGGTTGAACCTCACTCCGTTTTTTGTATCGGACTCAATTGATCTTTTGGAGGTATGTTATTGGGGCAGTTTTTCATTGACAATAATTTTCAGTTGTTCCGCTCTCAATTATCTAGACTTGCTGATTTCCTGATATGGCATATTAAGAGTAAATTCTATTTTGAAGAATTTCTTGTCAAAAATTCAATTTTTGAAAATGCCATCTGCTTTTTTTATAACATCACGGAAAAAAATATTAATTTTGGGGTGGGTTACTCTAGCATTATCTATACCTAACTGCACCCCCACCGTTTTATTCAAGGACCACAATGAAAAATATGACTTCCTCTTTAATTACACACAACAAATCGTTGATAGACTTCTAACGTAAATGTTCAATATGATCAGCACTTTGGTATTTTGGTGCATTATTTAAGTTCAACACGGTTATCTTCTCATTCTGAGAAAGCGCACGTCTTTTCACACGTTTTCAGGAAAGCTTGCTATTTTCACTCATACAATAAATAGCTCTTAGAATTAAACTGTACTAATTTGCATATTTTCAGTTTTATTACCCTTGGTTACAGGACAATGGTATTATATATCGGGCTTAATTCTGAGCTTGTTTCATATTTTTAAAAGTATGTACGATTTGGAAAAGAATAAAGAAAAGTTAAGTATCAGAGTGTCAAACAAATCTCGTCTCTCTGACCTTGGATTTATATTAAGGAATCTTATGTATGAATGTTTATGGTCTAAGCATATTGATTATAAATTTAAATTTTGATATAATGAGGTTTTGATAGTTCAAAAAATCTATTATTTTTGAATTTTGGGTAGCCAAGTAACATATTATGAATATCCCCGGGCATTCAAATTCCGTAAAAAATTGTATATCTTGTTGAACTAATGTACATTTTCTTTCAGGAAAGATGCCGAACTCACGTTGTTGAATATTTATTATATTAACCATATTTTTGTTTAGAATTGCCAATTCAAATAGTTTATTCACAGGATATTTCAAAGTAATAATTTTTTTGGATCTTCAAAAGGGGGTCGTTACCGTATCACTATGTAGGTATTGCTAATTTTATGAATTCATCGCTTTCATTAGTATAGCTGAAGTATTTGTGGTTTTCCTAGCTGAAAACACTGACGATTTGTGGAAACATGCGGTATGGCCATGATATTCGTATAGTCATTATTACAATCACAACAATAACTTGATATCGATAAAAATAATTTATTAGTGGTTTGATAACGTTATCGTTAAAATGGAAAGTACCACATATATATTAAACCACAGGCTCTAGGTGGACACAAAAACTGGCTGGAACAAATAACCAGATATTTCTATTAATTGTTGAGTATTATTTTTGTACGTAGAAATTATAACGACTTCTTGGACGGGCAACTCCGGGCCTAAAAAAGTATATATTTCCTTCTCCCATTTTTGACCAACAATATGATCAATAATCAACCTGAGAAGTGTCATTCAAAACCTGGACTGTTAATTGTTCACAAGGAAAACATTGTATCCCATAGTGAAAATGAATTATATTGCTGTACCAAATATATAAAAAAGTTTTTTAACACGAGCGAATTTGTCTGAGCCAGTTTTGCAGTTGTTTTCGTATGCCCACGTAGATCTGGTGGTATCACCAAAAATCGCTGAAGATTCTGCATAATTGTATTTATTCAACAAACATCCCATCGAACATTCAGGGATCGAAGCAGCCAGCGTCTTCCTTTATGCACACAATGCTTGCAGGAATTTACATTCAATTTCAACTCAAACAGTGTGGCTGTTGTTTTTTGGGGTTAGATTTACTAGTACATTAATTATTTCTGAACATTTATGGCTGAAAGAGATCTACATACAAAAAAAAACCGTTTAAAAGACAAGTAAAAAATTGGATGTGTGACGTCGCGCAAAGTTTTTAGTTTGAATACAAAACCGACAAGCTTTTGAATCTATAACTCACGGGATAACCTACGTCACACATCCAAAGCAATAATTTTTTACTTTCTAGCGCATTCGAATAAAAGCTTGTCTTTAAAAAGATTTTTTATTAATTATTTTATTTTGTGCTTTTTATTGAGTACGCCTTGATTTATGCATTTTTGTTAAAGCATCGTTATTATGAGTCTTTTTTTGTACTGAGCTATCAATGAGGGGACTATCTAAAGATTAACTCGTCCGCCATCCTGGAGCTGCCATCTTCAATTTATGAATTTTACAAAAAATCAATAATTTTCGACTAAATTCATAATCTCCGACCCCAGAAACCCCGACATACCAATTTTGAATAGACATGGTACAAAATCACAAAACTTGTCCGCCATCTTGAATTCATGAATTTTGACAATAAATTCATAATTTCCGACCACAAAAACCCCCACATACCAATTTTCATTAGTAGGAAAATTAAAACTCGTCCGCCATTTTGAATTCATGAATTTTGACAAAAAATGTATAATGTCCGAATATCACAGAGATCGTCGGCCATCTTGAAGCTGCCATTTCAATTTCATGAATTTTGACAAAAATTCATAATCTTCGACCCCGAAAACCCCCACATACCAATTTTGAATCGATTCGGACTCTAAACTTCACAACAACTTGGAGCCGCCATTTTGTTTTTTTCTCTAACAAAAATTCCATAATGCATTGTCACCGGAATTATGAACATCTGCCAAATTTCAAATCAATCGAACGACTAGAAATCGGTCAAAATGTACTTGCCAATATTTGACCCAAACTAACATACGAACCAACTAACAAGTGAAACTAAACAAAAGCTTGTAAAAATGGATCCCCCGCAACGAGAGCGATTTTAACCTCACTAATATAATCTATTGGTTTTTTATCTATTGTAGTTTCCCTGATGATGAAAATGAACATTTCCGAAAGCTTGGATAAACTTTAAAGAGGTGACATTTTCATTGCTGCTTACCCCAATATCCCTAGTTTTGTACTTTTATATTATAACTGTTCATTCAGATTGGTTAACAGTCTCTTACAGAAATAAATTTTGATATGAGTTAAAGTTTATAAATTACAACACCAGAATAGTAACCACAATATAAAAACTGTAATTAACTATGTAATATGGAAAATAAAAACAAATGTCGCATGCCATATACTTATAAACTGTATAATAATTTCATCAAATAATTTTCTCAATATCACGGATATAATTCTTTACACAGAGAAAAAAACTCAAATACGACGATTACACTTCTTTCAGTCGCAAGGAATTAAATTATCATGTGTTGAATTGACAAATAAATGTTACCCAAAATAATCACTTAATCATACTGCTTGCCATTATTATGAATTGAAAAGTGTTCTGTATAATACAACAATTTATATTTTGAAAAAGTAAAATTTTTTTGTTCTTCAGGATTTCAGAATTTGAACTGTGCCAAGAGTTTATTCGATGAACAAAACCTCAACAACTAATAAAGGCATGACAACTTTGAATACGATCATCTAAAAACAAATACCTCGATTATACACAGAAAGATCGAATAAACAAAATGAAACATTTAGTAAAATCTTCCTGATTTCTGACATAAATAAAAACTAAAAAAGAAGTTAATGTATATATAATTTCTCTAACGAAAATGCCATAATGCATTGTCATCGGAATTATGAACACCTGCCAAATTTCAAGGTAATTGGAGAACGGGATGTGGGTCAAATTTAACTTGTGAGATTTGATTACACACATCGGGGCAGGTGAAAGTAAAAAAAAGCTTGTAAATAAAATAATAGTTTGAAAAATCTAAAGAAATACGCATAGATGGGAATGAGGACTGAAAAGTTGAAAATAATAAGAATAAAGTCATTGACCAAATTTTTTTATTTTATGTAAAAAACGTGAGGTGCTTGATATCAGTTATCTTAATATCATTATGAAAAGATTTTTTACATAAAATAAAATATTATGCTAATTACTTTATTCTTATTATTTTCAACGTTTTAGTCCTTATTGCCATATATGCGTGTTTTTTTAGTTTTTCAAACTATAATTTTATTTTCTATCTTTTCAGTCCATATTGCTATAGAAGATTAAAAAAGACTACGGGAGAAAAACTCTTCGATTGATTCATCCAAATGAGTTGGAAGTTATTAATAACTAAATTTTGGCGGATATGCTGAGAACCAGTGCATTCGCCATATCTTTGAATTGTAAATTATGTTGAGAACGGCCTCAATGCATTCACCATATTTTACTAGTAGCCACTGAAGAGTTCCACTATTCATCTCCTGGCTCCATCATCAGATCAGCTCCTACCAAATTATAGTATTGTCATCCAAAATACATATACATACCAAGTTTCATTTCGATACGATAATTATAAGTAGGTTAAAATTGACTTCCAAGATTTGATTACATTGTTTGTTAGTTACAAGTTTGTTTTGTTTGTTTTTCAACAGCTTAGTTGTGTGATCAGAAGTTATTGAAATCTTGTAAGATCACGGGGGCCTCACCTTTTATAGTAAACCTTGGCTTTATTTTTTGTATGTTTAGAAGAATATATTTGATCGTACGTGATATCTAAATATTCCATCTTGTGATAGCGCTATCACAAACGTGTCATTTCCTCATATTGAAATATAATTCATTTATTAAACTCTATTCATAAATATTATTCAAATCTTTTATTGCATAACACACTCTCCAACTGTTCGTATAAATTTAGAAAAAGTGGTCATAAATTTTAACTTTATAGGACTCCAGAATTGGTCTAAAATTTCCCGGATATATTTTTATTATGATTCACCATTACAAATCTATTTTGTAAATAGTTTGTTATCAATTTGATCAAATTATTGGATATCCCAAACCTACTCAGTTTCCTTGAGAGTTCGCCGTAGTCAACTGTGCGATAGTTTTACGAAAATCTGTATTAATAGTATGTAATTCATAAATTATGTTCTGAAGTCTCAGCAATATTAATTTGGGATGCTTGGTTTATTTGTTACGAAACCGTATTGCAGGGACACTTAATATTTTTCAACGTATTCATATGAATTTTCGTAAATAATATGTTCAAATTGCTTTAGAGAAAACATTCCATAATCCCCCATATTCTTGAATTCGCTCTCAGCTTGTGGTCAACTGCTCTCATTGTATTATTGAGCTGATCCGACACACGTTTTCCTGTCCAAATTTCTATATTCCCTAAAAATATTTTCCTTAAAACTCTCGTCCGCGTAGAATTTCTTATTTTTCCTATGTTTTTCTTTGTGTTGTTCCATCTAGGTTATGCTTTTGACTTGCATGAATCCCGTTATCCCGTTTTATATATATATATATATATATAATAAAATTGGCCGATAAGATAAGAAAAAACTGTTTTTTAATTTGTCAAGCTTTCGAAAAATTTATTTTCATTGTCAAGGCATCTGTAAAGTAAAGGAACAATGTGATAACATAAGAAACACATAATATTTTAATATATTTATATATATATATATATATATATATATTTAATATAAATATATTTATATATATATATATATATATATATATAATATATTCCTCAAAACTTTCCACGACCAAAGAATACCATATCCATCGCTCAAATCGTGTTATGGTCTTCAAAATCTCTATAGAAATAATATATTGAAAATCTAAACATGCTTTATAGAAAACCAGACTAAAAAAATAGAAAATAAGAAAAAAAAATTTTATTTAAAAAAAAGCGTGGGGTGCATGGTATCGCCTCGGTGTGTAATGTACTATATAATTATTGATACCATGCACCCCACGCTTTTTTTTAAATAAAATATTTTTTTTCTTATTTTCTATTTTTTTAGTCTGGTTTTCTATAAAAGCGTGTTTTTTAGTTTTTTCAAACTATTATTTATTTCCTACTTTTTAGTGTGGTTTATTTATAAAAGCGTGTTTTTTTAGTTTTTTTTAAACTATTATTTTTATATTTTTTTGAAAATTAAAAAATGGAATGATCTTATTAAATCAGGTAAAACGGCGCCATTTTAAAGCCGCCATATTGAATTTTCCAATTTTCACAAGAGAAATCATAATATTCGACCCCAAAACCCCCACATACCAATTTTGAATAGAATCAGACCATAATCACAAAACTCGGCCGCCATTTTAAAGCCGCCATCTTGAATTTTCCAATTTTTACAAAAAATCATAATATTCGACCCCAAAAACCCCCACATACCAATTTTGAATAGAATCAGACCATAATCACAAAACTCGGCCGCCATTTTAAGCCGCCATCTTGAATTTTCCAATTTTCACAAAAGAATCATGATTTCCGACCCAAAAACCCCCACATACCAATTTTGAATAGAATCAGACCATAATCACAAAACTCGTCCCCATTTTGGAGCCGCCATCTTGAATTTTTCAATTTTGACAAAAGAATCATAATCTCCGACCACAAAAACCCTTGGATACCAATTTTGAAGCGAATCGGACCATAATCACAGAACTCGTACGCCATATTGGAGCCGCCATTTTGTTTTTTCTTCACACAAATTTCTTAATGCATTGTCACCGGAATTATGTACACCTGCCGAATTTCAAGTCATTCGGACGTCTGGAAGTGGGTCAAAATCTCGCCCAAAGGAGTCGGTTACAAACAAACAAACAAACAAACAACCAAACAAACAAACAAACATACAAGTGAAGCTAATATAAAGCGTGTAAAAAGCACTTTTTCAATTCAATTTTTCCCGAATCCAATAACTTTTCAAAAACCTTTCTTTCCCTAAAAACCTTATTCGGACTATTACAAAAACATTTTTTTTGTGTTTTCCCGTTCGTTATCCCATTTTCCCGAAAAAAATTAGCCAAATCGGTCTAGCCGTTCTTCTCAAGTTATGAGCCTACCAACACAGACATTCTTCTATTATATATTATATATTCCTGAAAACTTTTCCAGAGGACCAAGAAATTTCCGATAACTTTTCAAAAATCCTTTCTTTCCCTAAAAACCTTATTCGGAGTATTACGAACTTAAAAAAAACAATTGTTGTTTTTATGAAATAATAAAATGTTACCCTGACCGGGATTCGTTCCTGTGACCGTCTGTATGGTAGGCGACAGTGTAACCGCTGAGGTATTTCCTCTTTGGTGGAGACTTGATAGTCTTTTTCTTCGCCAAATTTCTTATACAGTGCGGCTTTTTATAGCCCCCACCCCCCGCTGTTAACTTTGAAACGGTTCCATATAGAAGAATGGGACGAAAACCGTTCTGAATGATATCACCGATACTATTTTTTAAATTAGAGTCATTCTGATGGCGCGGGGCATCAACTTAAAAATTTCAAATAGCATGGGAGGTCAAGTGGCACATCGTTGAACAGATAATTTAATTCTATTTTCAATCATCCTATTGTTTTAAATTTTGTTCGAACGTTTTTTCCCAAATGCATTTGAAATGTCAAGAATAAGTGAGAATCTGAATGGTACCCTTACCTTGATAACTTTTGAACGGTTTGATGTGAAACAATGGGACATAAAATATATTGAATGGTATTACCGGTTCTACTTTTTGAGAGAAGATACATTACAATTACTGGACAGAGGGCGCTGAGGGCACATCAACTTTAAAATTTCGAAAGGGAGGATTGTTGAAAAGGTATTTAAATTTACTATGGTTGTTCTACGGAATCACAATTGCGAGTGCGGCTTTTTATAGTCCCCCCTACCTGTTAACTTTTGAACGGTTCAACATAGAACAGCGGGACCAAAACCAAAAAATTTCAAATAGCATAGGGGGTCGAGAGGAACATCGTTGAGAAGATAATTCAATTATCATTTCAACCATAAATTTTTTTCATTAGGTTATTTTTTTTTTGCAGTATTCATTTTAAATTTTGTTATACTTGACATTTAAAATGCATATTGTGAAAAAACGTATTGACGAAATTTAAAAAATACTAGATGGTTGGAAAGATGTGCCACTTGACCCCAGCTATTTGAAATTTTTAAGTTGATGTCCCATTATTCTACGTCGTACCGTTCAAAAGTTAACAGGGAAGGAGGCTATAAAAAGCCGCACTGTATACCCGAATTTTCTTATTTCCGGCAACTTTCCTATTTTACGTATCAACAACCCTCGGGCTTTTACGAACATTTAAAAAAATTATAGCCAAATCGTACCAGCCATTCTCACGTTTTGTTCTCACAAAAATCGAGATACATTTCAATTATATTGATTATACCAACTTCTTTGTTGTTAGATTAAGCCGTAGTTTCAGTGTTATTGCTTTATTCAATTTTCCATCTATCTTTTTATCAAGTTTATCAAATGTGTTACTGAAATTTAGCTGTAATTATCGGTACCAATGTATCAATTACAGACTCCTATTTATACGCATATAAGTTCATTTTATTATTATCTCCAATGCATATTCTGTTAACTGTTCTGGTAATACTACCCAAAAGAGTACTTTTTTGGGAGAAAAATATATTGCTAGTTAGTATCTGAAATGTATTACATTGGGAGCTGAAAATAACTAGAACTGTGTTGGACATATCCGGACGCATTTCTTTCAATGTCAAACATATACAGTGCTTCTCAGAAGTCCCTCCCCCCCTCTTATTTTTGGAACGATTATACATAAACAAGTGAAATTTGGAAACTGAATATTAAAGGTTGTAAACTTCCCTACTAGTGATGATAGATGACGAAATCGTCAAAGATGACGTCACAAGGCCATTGTGACCAATCATTTTAAATGGAACCCTACGGCAAGCGACCCCTCTTTTAAAAGGTATCGAAAAAACCTATTCAATGATACTAATTTTGTTTGTGTTCATGGCAGTTTTAATGGCTCATTAGTAAACATTAAAATTTAAATTCCATTCAGTATGATATTAATTACAGATTTAAGAATCAGTATCTACTTGAAGAAATTGCTCGAAGTGACCTCCATTTACTTCCTGACAGTGAAATATCCTATTTTTAAACTCTTCTCGTACTTTTGCAAATGTGTGTGCGGAAACAGTCTCACATTCTGCAACAATACGTTGTTTTAAAACGTCAATATTGTCAGGTTCAGTAGCGTAAACCTTCGATTTAAGGTACCCCCACAGAAAAAAATCCAAAGGTGTGAGGTCCGGTGATCGAGCTGGCCATTCCGTTATACCTCGTCGTCCAATCCATCTACCACGATACTCCTCATCCAAATACCGTCTTACTGCACCGTAATAGTGTGGAGGAGCACCATCCTGTTGGAATGTTATTTCCAAATTGCCGAATTCATCTGGATTATCTTCCAAAATTTCAAGGATTAACGGTTCTATTGCGTTTTGCAACAGCTCCAGATAAACCTCACCAGTTAAATTAGTATTTAAAGAAAGGGGCCCAACGATGTGGTTTCCCAGGATACCTGCCCAAACATTCACCTTCTGGGGAAATTGGGTATGTGTTTCACGAAACAGGTGAGGATTTGCGTCACCAATACCTCACAATCTGTGTATTTACATTTCCATTTAGATAGAAAATACTTTCGTCACTAAAACAAATTGTTTTGACATAGTCTGGCTGTTGGTTAATTTTAGTTTCCATATTTTCACAAAATTCTAGTCTTCGGTCTGGGTCGTCGTCTGAGAGTTGATGAACCATTTTTAATTTGTATGGATGAAATTTGTTTTTTTTCAACACCCTGTGTACTGTACTTCGACTGACTTCACAGGTAGATGCAACGTGAGTTGTTGAAGAAGTAGGATTAACTATTACTTCTGCCAGTATATCAATTTTTTTCTCATCAGAAATTTGTGGTCTGCCAGATCGTTTCGCATCATTAATACTACCCGTTGTTTCAAACTTACGAAGAAGCTCCCTTAAATAAGTCCTCGAAACGGGGCGATCGGGAAACCTCTCATTAAAAATGCGTTCTGCTGCATGAATATTTTGTCCAGTTTCACCAATAATTAGGATCGCTGCTACTTTATCACCTAAAGCACGTACCATTTCGCTTCTTGAAGCACTTGAACGTTCGGCTCACAACAGTTTAACAAATTATTAAAATGTACAAAAATATTAAAAGTACCAAAAGCTGCTAAAATAATACACAAATTATTAAATGTACAAAAACTTGGACAATTACAAAAACGTCGAATTAGGGAGACTAACAAAAACGTCAGCTTATTTGACAACTATCCAGAGGCGGAGCTTGAATTTGGAATTTTAGTACTAACTGATTTAATTCATCACAGCTTTGCGTTTTTTAAAAGCGAGTTGCCAAAACTGCCATAAACACAAACAAAATTAGTATCATTGAATAGGTTTTTTCGATACCTTTTAAAAGAGGTGTCGCTTGCCGTAGGGTTCCATTTAAAATTATTGGTCACAATGGCCTTGTGGCGTCATCTTTGACGATTTCGTCATCTATCATCACTAGTAGGGAAGTTTACAACCTTTAATATTCAGTTTCCAAATTTCACTTGTTTATATATAATCGTTCCAAAAATAAGAGGGGGGGGAGGGAACTTTTGAGAAGCACTGTAGACATCTACTGACCGCTATTTATTTTGATATGCAGTTCAATATAAAACATGTCTTCGAAGTCCACAATTTTAAATAATGGCCGGTTACTGAATTAGCGACTATGGCCGCAATATCCTATTATTTCTGAATGGATTTGAAAGAATAAAAATGTTGTGTTCTTAGACTATGTGTGTAAATAATTTGTGATATTTTTGTGAGAGAATGAGCACAAAATATGTGGACAGTGTACTAAGAAGTAGGATAAAAAGGTTACTAGATACTAGGATATGATATTGGTGGCTTGGATCAAAATGGGAGTGTGCAAACTAAATATGTAAGAAACGGATTTTTCTATAATAAAAACACTAAATATTTTGTTAAACATGATTAACTTATATACACTTCTAACTTCTACGCATGCTTAGAACGATGAATTCGAAATCCCGTACCTGTCTGTTGAAACCGCTGGTTAATCTCAGACTCGGAAGTTTCACATCATCCTGAAAAAAACAACACTTATTAGATATCGAAACAGTTGAATAAAATAATATTTGTTGGAATGTTTCTCATCATACTATTTTTGCAAAAAAGGGAAAATAAATAGACACTGAAAGAAAATATATATTTTACATTATGTGAGACGTTATAGTAATCCTATAGTGGTGAATAAAAATTGAAAGCTTGTCACGAATAACACTTATTTTTTTTTCGTGTAGAACAGATAAACTAAGCATTTAACTATAATTCGATGACATGACAGAATAACTCACGTAACACATTTTGAAAAAAAATGCGAATAAAAGTTCGTTTTCATGTTGAAAAAGGAAACACTCTCAATTGAATAATGAATTGAGAATGTTTCCCTTTTCAACATGAATACCCCACAAGAGGTTATCTTGAACGATGGAAGATAGTGACTAAAGTTTATCTTTTAGTCGCAGATGATTCCACATCTGATTTTATGAAATCCTGTTCATATTTTCAAACAAATCAACTCGTTTTTACGTTTCACATACAATCATTTAATTAATTTCGCACAATAGTTGATGAATTCTGGACCAAAAAATTTGTAATCCGAAATTCCAAACAAAATCACAACATAAATGACAAATTTGGAATGAGAGACAAAAACATTCTTGATAGCCAGCCATAATTTCATTAAAAATGAAAAAATGTCTTATTCCTCAAGACTACTGACTACAAAAACCTATACAATAGGTGTATGTTGTCGCATATCCATCAAAGAACAACTATTTCCCTGGCTAATGCCTCGGCGGACGTTGAATTATATCCTAAAAGGTACTTTGCAAATGTTTGTTGCGAAATGGATAAATATTAACACTTCAATCAAGCTGACCACCTTTAGACCGGTTTCGGGGTATTTGCCCCTCATCAGTACAGGGTAGGCTAAGCAGACAATGATTAAATGTCTGCGTTATCTGATTGAAACAATTAATGTCAATCCATTTCAAAGTATTTGCTGGGATCGAATTAGCAGAATGGAGCTAACGCCATCTCAACTTAACTACTGCAACTGAAACATTAACAACTTTGAAGTCATTCTGAAGCACAGGATAGACATATCTGCAATAAGAGAAAGAAATCTGTAACATTCTTGATAGCCAGCCATAATTTAATTAAAAATGAAAAATGTCTTATTCCTCGAGACAGCTGGCTACAAAAACTTATATAATAGGTGTATGTTGGTCGCATATCCATAAAAAAAAATATTTTCCTGGCTAATCTGAAATTCTTGAATTTTGGCCGAGCATTTATTATTCACGCCCCTTGAAAATCCCAAGATACCGATTTTGAATATCAGCAAATACTAACTGAAATAAAAAATTCTGGAGGTGACAGAATATTTTTCAATGAAATAAAATGTCGGCTAATTAGTAAATGTTACTATTCTATACGATACTATATTCTATACTATATAGAATATTTGGATGATTCATTATAACTCATATGTATCTTATAAAATACTGCCATCTCTGCTGTTAGCTTTTCCGTTTTTCTATAAACATGGTTTTAACTTGTCAGTGACAGAATATTTATTGATAGAACAAAATTTCACTATGCTCCTCAAGAATATGTATATGTTTTCAGTGTGATTTATACTTTCAAATGTGTATCTTGTGTCATGTTGTCGTCTTTTTCTGGTCTTGCTGTAACTGGTTAATATTTTACATATACTTGCTGTAATCATGTTCTTAATATGTTTTTAATTTTACCTAATTTTTGAGGGTTTATTTATAAACACTTTTGTTATACAGTGCTAGTCAAAAGTCCCCTCCCCCCCTCGTATCTTTTGAACGGGTATACTTATAATAATGAAATTTGGAGGGTGGAAATAAACGGATGTAGGCTTCTCAACTGGTCATAACAGGTGACGCAATAGTCATAAATGACGTCACAAGGCCACTGTGACCAATAATTTTAAATGGGACCCTATGGCAAGTGACAGCTCGTTTGAAAGGTATTGACAATACCTATTCAGTCATACCAATTTTGTTTGGGTTTCGGCTGATTTTGATTGATAAATTGAAGAAATACGAAAATTATAGTTTCGCATTTAATTAATAAAGATTTTAAAGTACGCCTCTGGTTAATTGTCAAAAGGTTGACGTTTTGAATCTCTACTTGTCAAAAGTGTTTCTACCTCGAAAATTTACCTATGCTGTTGTTTACCGCGCCGTTTAAGTGTTTACATAGGCAAAATGGTACGTACTGTAGCCGACAAAGTAGCAGCTATCTTAATAATTGGTGAATGTAGAAACAATTTCCATGCAGCGGAACGACTGTTTAATGGAGGTACCCGATCGCCCTATATCGAGGGTTTATTTGAGGGGGCTTCTTCGGAAGTTTGAAGCATCAGGTAGTGTTCAGATGCCAAACGATCTGGTCGACCAACAATTAGTGATGACAAAAAATTGACATAATTGGAGAAATGGTAGTAAACCCTACTTCTTCCACAGCCCAAGTTGCGTCTATCTGTGAAGTCAGTCAAAGGACAGTACATAGGTGTTGGCTAAAACAAATTTCATCCATACAAATTAAAAATGGTGTACCAACTTTCAGATGATGACCCCGTCCTAAGACTAGAATTCTGTGAAACTATTTCCAATAAAATGAACCAACAACTATGCTACATACAGACAATTTGTTTTATTGACGCAAGTACAACTTTTTCTCAATGGAAATGTTAACACTCAAAATGTGAGGTATTGGGTGACACAAATCCTCACATCTTTCGTGAAAAACATACTCAATTTCCAGAAAAGTAAATGTTTGGGCAGGTATTTTGGGAAACCACATAGTTGGGCCTCTTTTTCTCAATGCTAACTTAACCGGTGAATTGTATCTGGAGATGTTACAAAATGATATTGAGTCGTTAATTCTTGAAATTCTAGAAGATAATCCAGATGAATTCGACAACTTGGAAATAACGTTTCAACAAGATGGTGCTCCTGCACACTATTACGGTGCAGTAAGACGTTACCTAGATGAAGAATATCGTGGTAGATGGATTGGACGACGAGGTTCGATCGAATGGCCAGCTCGGTCACCGGACCTTACACCATTAGATTTTTTCTACGGGGTACTTGAAATCTAAGGTTTACGCTACAGCACCTGACAGTATTGCCATTCTGAAACAACGAATTGTTGAAGAATGTGGAATTTCCGCTGACACACTGGGACGAGTATGACAAGAGTTTAGCAATAGGATGCATTACTGCCAGGAAGTAGATGGAGCACATTTTGAACACTTATTATAAGAACTGGTTCTTAAATCTTTATTAATTAAATGCGAAACTATAATTTTCGTATTTCTTCAATTTATCAATCAAAATCAGCCGAAACCCAAACAAAATTGGTATGACTGAATAGGTATTTTCAATACCTTTCAAACGAGCTGTCACTTGCCATAGGGTCCCATTTAAAATTATTGGTCACAGTGGCCTTGTGACGTCATTTATGACTATTGCGTCACCTGTTATGACCAGTTGAGAAGCCTACATCCGTTTATTTCCACCCTCCAAATTTCATTATTATAAGTATACCCGTTCGAAAGATACGAGGGGGGGAGGGGACTTTTGACTAGCACTGTATATGACTTTACCCTATGTACGTACTGCACTATGCGATATCCATAGTTTTATGGATATCGCAAAGTGCAGTATATAAATAAATGATGGATATGGTGGATAAATTACACACATCTTTTTTGCTTTATATGACCTGCCATATGTACACACTGTACCAAAATGGTTAATAAAATTATTATTATTATTATTATGTGAACCCATCACCTTGAATTGAATTTGAAGCAAAAATTCAACAAATCAATATCCGGCCCAGCAAACGTCTAAATAACAATTTTGAATATAATCGTACCATGAACCCTACAACGAATTCGCCATCTGGAATTGATTTAATAATGTATTGTCCCGCGTACCAGACACACATGCCAAATTTGAAGTAGATTAGATATTTGAAAGTGTGTGGACATGGTTACAAACGGACGGTATAGTAGATCAAAGATTATTTGCATATTTCCACAATTTATCAAAATATGACGATTGAAAAAAAACTATGCGTTTCGTGCAAAACCACAGTCGTCCCTCAACCAATAGCATCGACAAAGCATTGATTTCTATTATGAAATTATCTGTTTAGGAGATATAAAAATAGACAGTTCTTCGTAGATACTAGAGAAATGACCTCTTGAAATCATTCTTTCAAGAAATCATCAAATTTTGTTTAATTTAATAACAACAAATCACAAAATGAAAGGCAAATAGCTGAAATGTTGCCATCTGGCAAATGATTTAGAAAAACTAAATAACATCTTATTTTAAGAAAGGTGATTGTAACAGAGGTATTCAAATAATGTGTACATCTGGCCAAATGTAAAACTTTTTTTGCTAAAAACCTCCGTTTGGTTTGATTTTTATTTAAATTTCCTTATATACAATTTTTTGGAACGAAGTTCCTTCACGCGACTTGCGGCAGGTGTTGACTGGTAGAAAATGTAAAGTAAGAAAAATGCGAATTTCTCTCTCTCTCTCTCTCTGTCTCTTTCTATTATATAAGAGTATGTCACTTGGTCCTGTCAGAATTAAATGTCAACGCATTCAATTCCTATATAGGTAAATGGGAAATGCAAAATTGATGGAATAAGGGATTTTGAACTCACCACATACAGTGATTTGATATTTGAATTCAAAAATACCTTTTTCAGTATGTTAGAAAGCCTCAGTTTTTCAAGTAAGGCAATGAATGATTTAATTGTGTCATTTTGTAGTTGGTGGAGCTTCAATGTGCCCCACTAATTTCGTGAAATTTAGTAGTTTAAAGTGCCGTATAAACTCCAAAGTTTTGAAAAAGTTAATTATAAACTCCTCCGCTAACTTAACAATAAATCAGTATGCTGAAAGTGATCTACATGCCTAAAGAGAGTAAAAATAGTGTTTCTAACACGATATCTGGCCATTGGAAAACTGCAGGCCATTGTGACCCTTAATAACCACCGAGTACGGGAATTTCGACCGTATTGGTTTACCAGAGTGAAGAAGTGAGGTTAGGATTTCAAAACCCACGAAAGTGAAAAGAAAAAGAAGTAAAACGGACACAAACAACCACAGCTGAATTGCTGGAAAAACTCAATAAATGACCTCCCCTTGAAAAAATCCAGCGATGGAGGTGTAGATCGCAACAAAAGCATGTATAAATTGAGAACAAAAAGCCACAATGGATCACCCAGTGACAAAAACAGTGAAAGACATTATTTCCCAAACCAAACCACCGAAACTGATAAAAACTGTGTGTTGGCAAAACTCACATCGGAACACAGCGAAATCGCCAGCTGTTCAGTACTAGAAGCCGAGGAACTCCGAAAAAGATGTGATATAGTGTATCATTTTCCCCCAAGTAAAGCCGAAAAACTCAAAAAACTCAATGATTACATTTCTAAACATAGTGAAAGTGTAAAGCAGAGTAATATTAAACATAATAAAGACACTGGAAAGCCAGGCACCGAATCGAGGCCGAAAAGACTGCCCGAACTGAGGTTAGCGCAAAGTATGAAAAAAAAAAGTTAAAAAACACTAAGTGAAACGGAAAACGGAAAGAAAGTGATGAGTGTAACCCATCAAAATGAGGGGAATGGAAAAAGGGGTGAGAAAAAGACCTTAAAAAACCTCTGTCCAGAAGACAAGTTTTGTTCACCCCACTTTCCGAACAACTGTGGGGAGTGATATGGAGGATGATAAAAGGAGTGAAAGAACTTCGTTCCTGACGGGGGTCCCCCGACCGCACACGTTTTTTTTGTATATGAATCGCATACAGGGTGATTCAAAAGTACTTTGACAAATTTCAGGAGGTGATTCCTCACAATATACTAATTACTATATGTCCGGGAACGCTTCGTTTCCAAGATACAGGGTGTTAAAGTTTTATTTTTATTTTCGTTTTCTTTAAATAACTTTCGAAATACTGACCTTTATTAAACGAAAATTGGTATTGAGAGGTTTTTTGAGGTGTCGAATTCGAACCTGATGTTAATATCGCTCTTACTCGTAAGGGGCGCCACCTACAGGTGTTTTTCTTTTTTGAAGATTCATAACTTTTTTTATCGTACTTCTAGCACATTTTTCAATAAAAAAATCAATTCCTCTATCATATCTACGTAAAAAATCTAGTCTTGTTACAAGTCGTTATAAGCAACCGTTTTCTAGATATTTGGACTTGAAAATTTCAAGTCGATTATTTGATAATCGATGCGTGTTGAAGTTATTACCATAATTTTGCATTTTTCACAAGAATGCTTAGGAAATGAATTGACGTTTAAGAAAGTAGCTTTGGTTTTTTGTAGGGGGCGCCACCTATTCTATTTATTTTTACTCGTTTGAAATAGTTATTTTTGTATCAAGGGTGCAAAATCTGTATTTGTTTTAATAAAATTTGCAAGAAATATCAACATTTTATTTCAAGAAATTTTGAATATGTAGAATAAAATAAAATAAAGGAAACTAAATTGTATTCAAATGAATTGTTCAAAGTGTCCACCTCCTGCGAAGATACATGCATTCAGTCTTCTAGTTCGGTTTCTTAGATCTTCCTCGTTCGCTACTGGAGTTTTATAATTTAGTGACTTCAAATGTCCCCAAAAATAAAAATCTAGCGGGTTTAGATCTGGGGACCTTGGTGCCCACGCCTGATTCTTCTACACCCCTACCGATCCATCGATTTGGATAGACAGTGTTAAGGAATTCCCTGGCTACAACGCTAAAATGGGCCGGAGCCCCATCATGCATAAACCACATGCGAATACGAATTTCTGCAGTAGTCCCGGCAATTCATTTTCTAAAAAGTCTCTGTAAGTTGCGCCATTCAGTCGGAATGGAAGAAAGAAAGGACCTATCAAGTAATTATCAATTATTGCCGCCCATACATTTACAGAAAATTGATACTGATAATGTCTTTCACTAACTGCGTACGGATTTTCCAGAGCCCAAACATGGTTGTTATGAAAGTTTGTGACAGCATTTCGGGAGAAGTTTGCCTCGTCCGTGATGAGTACATATCTTAAAAATTGAGGATTTCCAGCCAATTTTCTCAAAAACCACTGACACATAGTAATGCGTTGGGGAAAGTCTCGTGGCAAAAGAGCTTCAACCCTTTGAATATGGTATGGATAAAATTGTTGATCGTGGATAATTCTCCAAACTGTAGACTGAGTAGAATTGAGAGCTTCAGCAATTATTCTTGTACTTGTTTCTGGATTCTCCTCGAGAGCGTTCAAAACAGCTCCTTCCAATTCTGGGGTTCGGACTGCTCGTGGTCTTCCAATAATATCAGCTGCCCTCTTGAAGCTACCTGTTTCTGCCAAACGACGGTGGAGACTGGTAAATGTTGGATCTGAAGGCAGTACTCGATTAGGAAATCGCTCCTGGTAAATACATCTTGCTTCGCGCGCATTGCCATCCGCAAGGCCATAAACGAAATGCATATCGGCTAAATGAGTATTTTTGTTTAAATACTCCATTTTTACAAAATTAGTGTTTCAAAACTTACAGAAACTTCAACAAAACAACAAAACGTTTAACTGTCACATAATATGTAATTACCAAAACTACTTACTCAAACGTCAAATTTATTTCCTAAGCATTCTTGTGAAAAATGCAAAATAATGGTAATAACTTCAACACGAATCGATTATCAATTAATCGACTTGAAATTTTCAAGTCCAAATATCTAGAAAACGGTTGCTTATAGCGACTTGTAACAAGGCTAGCTTTTTTACAAGGATATGATAGAGAAATTGATTTTTTCACTGAAAAATGTGCTAGAAGTGCGATCAAAGAAGTTATGAATCTTCAAAAAAGAAAAAGACGTGTAGGTGGCGCCCCCTACTAGTAAGAGCAATAATAACAATTCGACACCTCAAAAAAAGTTATTTAAAAAAAAAACGAAAATATAAATAAAACTTCAACACCCTGTATCTTGGAAACGACGCGTTTCCGGACATATATTTATTTGGATAATTCATATTACAATATTGTGAGGAATCACCACCTGAAGTTTGTCAAAGTACTTTTGAATCACCCTGTATACTTAAACTAAATTCCCTACCCTTGTTAACGAGTATGATGAGATTCTATACTTTTATCGCCACCAGTGGTTAATTTATTTGAAGTTAGAACTGAATCCACATAAAAACCTTTTAACAAAAAATTAAACCGACGAAAAAAGAAACTGAAAAGCGAAAAATAAAATGAACCCTTTTTAGTCTTGATAACTAATCTCCTAAACTAATATGAATAACTAATTTTGAGTCGGCGCCGAACAAACTGGCGAGCAAATTAATTGATCAGCGAGACAGCTACCCGAATGGGCACCCACGTGAGGGCACACCTCGTTGCGAGTGGTCGTGCGGAGAGCGCATTTTTGGAATGTTATTGATTATCGCAGGAGATTTCACGTTGCATTTCTATGTTACTTTGATCATTTCTTCAAAGTAATTTAATGATCTTCATTGATTATTACAGTCAATCATCCCCTATTTTCTACCTTTGTTTTTTTTTTCAAATTTAAATGGGACCAACTTCGAAGTATACCCTATCCAATAAAAAAAAGAATAATCAAAATTGGACTACTATGTAAAAAGTTATGCGTCGGTTAAAATCCGGTCCTACGTGCACATCGATTCGATAACTTTCTATCACGTAGTCAATTGAAAGTGTTTCGTTCTCACCTATGTTTAGAAGATTGAACATATTCCATTCAGGGTTCACAATGTGTAGACGTATATAACATAATTCTTCTAAGAATAAACTAACTGAATTAATTCTAAGTCGAAATACCGATTTTATTTCAGATCAACACTAAAGAACTCGTTGTCGTCGACTGAGATCACTAGGAATGAATTTGCATGGGGAAATACACGGCTGAATTCTTTACTTGGTAGGTTCACCAATTATGTTATATCAATAATTGGTTCTTGGATTTTATCATCGCCTTTAACTAAACAGTGACTCAAAAGTGAGTTGGATTTTCTCGACGTGAAGAACTGAATAATTGTTTGTGATTATTATCTTTAACCCAGGAAAATATTCATATCGCGATAAAATAGCTAAAGCATCAAAATTACTTTACTGAAGGGCAAAATTTAGATTAACAATAATGAACCCCCGAACACCAAACTGTACTCCCTTATCAAATTTGACAAACAAAACTACCCCAATAGACCAGTAGCCTCATTTGTTACTGCTCCAACGGTAAAATTTTCAGATGTAATGTCACAAGAGAGTGAGAATAAAGTGAAAATAATTCGACATATTTTAGAAAACTTGTCAGGCAATAGACACGAGAGCCCAACGGGCTCGAGTGGCTATTGCCAAATGGCAAGATAATGAAATGAAATGTGGAGGATGTGTTTAATGCATAAAACTGCATTTTTTGACAAGTAACTCAACTTCATGCAAATTCCGGATTCACCGGAAGTGACATAAACTTTCGATTTTTAAATGGGACACTTGCTATATTTTCAGTTTTTTGTCACCATATGACATTTAGAATACAACCATGTATCATTTGTTACTGTTAGCTGCCCTTACTTTGTCCTCTAATTCATGTCGTGTGACAGGAGGTACATCATTCACCTCGTTTTCAATAGATCCCCATAAAAAAAATCTGGAGGCATAAGGTCGGGTGAATTGAAAACAACCCTATTTTACCCATATTTCCAATCCAGTTTTCGTTGTATGTTTCATGCAGATATTCCGTAACTGCCCTCAGGTTGTATGGTGGAGCACCATCTTGTTGATAAAATAATCCAACTCGATTTATCAATGGAACTTCGTCCAAGAAATGCTCAATTTCCTGCGTGAGGAAACTTATCTAGCCCATGTCATGACACCGTCAAAAATTATAGGGCCTAAAATTCTGTCTACTAAAATCCAACCCAACAATTGAAACCAAACCGTCCTTGGAAATTTTGTTCTCCATCAAGTGTAATTTACATCGAACCAATATCACTTATTATTCTGTTGAAATGTCCCAAATTCGTAAAACGGCTTTCGTCAGTATACAGAATTTTATATGGAAATGTGTCGTCCTCCAAATATTTTCCAAATAACCAATTGCAATACTCAAGTCTCCTTGCGTTATCGTTTTGAAACAAGTGCTGGTGTAGTTGATATTTAATGAATGATATTTATGTTACTTCAAAATGTTAGCTGCAGAAGACTTCGAAATGTCACATTCTCTTGCGATCTGAGTGACGTATTAATATTTACTTGAACGTATGCCAGAACATCTATTTCTTTTTCTTCACTCACAACAAACGAATCGTTACCATCATTATCAGGCTCATTTTGCATTTTTTTAACCAGTTTTGGAAAATAGTGCCGGGTCGGGTGACGCCGATCAGGATATCTCTGTGCGTAGAGACGTGCAGCATCGGTTGAATTTTGCCTACACTCTCCAAAAACTAATAACAAGTTTTTCAGTTCTTGTATAAATATTGTTATTTTCCATGATTTTCAGACAATGAGGTACACAATTACGACCTAATTGACTTTGTAGAAGAGATGTAAAATAATATGTCGACACGTCAATTTTTACCGCAACAATTTAATGATTTTGTTTCAGTTGTGTTGGTCACAGGCTACTCGATGATTTTAAATCTTATTTAATCTCAATAAGATTCTTCTAACGTTATATTTTCAGTTTTTTTATCGAAAGTTTTCTTACAACTAATAAGTGCGGTATCAAATTATCGTAATAAAATGCTTTTTTTTCTAACCCGACGAGCCACCATGTTGCCATTTGAAAAAAAGTAGTAATACAAATTTTAAAATCAAACGACACATAGCTGAAACATTTTGATCGAAAACAGTAAAGTTGTATTTTTACAAACATTTTAGGACTGAAATTAGTTATTTAACACCATACCCTCTAAATAAAAAAAAGTAACAATGATACATGGTTGTATTCTAAATGTCATATGGAAAAAATATACAGGTGTCCCATCAAAATCGAAAGTTTATGTCACTTCCGGGAATCCGGAATTTGCATAAGTTGAGTAACTGTCAAAAAATGCAGTTTTATGCATTAAAGAGATCCTCCAAATTTCATTCCATTATCTCCGAAAACAAAAAAGTTATAGGGCGAGCCACCTTCCGTGGACACCCGGTATATCATATATCATTTCGTCAAAAGTATATATCAACGCATTTAATCCCTATAACGAAACAGGAAATGCAAAATTGATTAAATGGGGGATTTTGAGCTCACTACATACAGTGATTTGATATTGGAATTGAAATATACCTTTTTCAGCTCGTTAAATGAGCCCCGGGTTGTCAAGTAAGGCGGCGAATGATTCAATTCAGAAAATCACGAAATGTTGTGGTGGAGAAGTTGTTAGGTAACCAGACGGTCACGCGAAAGGGTTCAATTCCTAGCAGTGGATATATTTTTGTCAGAGAAACAAAATAGTTCAAGGGAAGTGCTTTTGAGTTGTGAACAAGTATAGTATTGTCAGAGTGTTGTGTTTCAAAGTGGAATAAACGGATATTGAATTTATTGGACTATTTCTGAACCCCAGTTTCGTAACAATATTAATGTTTTTGAGTGAGTTCAAGAGCAGTAAATAATCATTATGAATGAAATAATCTGTAAAACTATTCCTTCGATTTTGGAACGAGAAGAACTTTCCACATTGAAAATTCGAATATAACCCTGGTACCTAGTTCAATTCAGTTTCAAAAGTGATTCGGGACATATTCTCTCATCTAATATCATTCGTGCTAGAGGATTTTATCGCATTTTTTAATTTTTCTCAATCATTTTGCCTCTAGGAAATTAACTCGTGCAATTTGAGCATTATTATTATACACTTTTTAATCAGAAGAACGCAAATCGCACTCAGTAAAATTTCCAGGCAAAATGCTTTCTCGAAAATTTGAAAACAAAAATAGCGATGAATATATTTTCAGCCTATCTGGCCTCCAATATTATTTTTCCAAAATTCCATCGCTGCTGCTGCTGGAATGAAAAAAAACAAATATTTCGTGGGTGTATTCTGCGAGGCTTTACAAAAAAGCGACCTTTGAATTTTGCGACCCCTTACTTTATTTGTGCCTCTACACTGCAATAATTTTTACAATAAGGAACAATTTCCTGATATGGCAAAAAACCATTGAAAGGAAGTCGATTATAAATTCCGACATTCAGCACTCGAGATAAGCGTAAAATCGTATACGTTTATTGATTAATAACCGCGTAAAATCTTCGTTATCCACTATTTTCACACTCGTAGAGAAAAAAAAACACTGTTCGTGAAAGTGATTAGAAATTGGTAGAAAGTAAATTGACAATGATGAGTACTCAGAAGAATGGCGCATTTAACGTGTGTTCGAAAGATCGGTACACCTATTTCAATAATAGTATAAGAGAGTTAGCTGTTGATTCTTAGAATTGGATCTTCGGAGAAATGTGTTTGTTTAATACTGACGAAGAGAATATGTTTCTGAATAAAAAACACGACTATGCTGAAAAACATAACTTGTGATTCCTACGAGCATATCATCATAGGAATCATGTTGCATATATCCGGAAACCCAATAACTTTCATAAAATTCAGAGTTTGTCCTAACGTATCGTTAATATAAGAAGAATAACAAGGGAACAAAACAAATATGTACACCTTTTATAATCAAATAAATTTACCAAGATAAAAAAAATTACTTATATATTAAATAAAATACTGAAAAAGCCCTTTGCCAAGAGCGAAACGTCTATGGAAAAAATTAGTCGCATCTTACTACCAGATGAAAAACGTATTCAAAACCCAAGAAAGTCCTCCATCCCAAAATATACAACAGGATTCAAGAAACAACCCGAAGTTTTTGGAGTGAAGAAAACACAAAATATACATTGAGCAAGGTGAAACTGCTCAAACCCTCCCCACACACAAACCAAACGAAGATGATGTCTACGAAAAACACATCTGAACAATATGGACCTCAAGTGACCACGATCCTAAAAAATATATCAAAAGCAAAACAAAATGTCACTAAACAAAAAAATCAGAGTATTTTTTTACTTCGATGTAAAAACATGAATGTCTTTCCAAATTGTTTAAATTTCAAAGTCATGTAAAACCCACAGGTAAGTACATTGGCAAACATTTTGATTCAGCCACACACAACTACAAGTTTCAAATTTAAAATCTACTTAAAATAAATAATAGTTTAAAAAAACTAAAAAACACGCTATTATAGGAAACCAGACTAAAAAAATAGAAAATAAGAAAAAAAAATATTTTATTTAAAAAAAATCGTGGTGTGCATGGTATCGCCTCGGCCAACAATTACCTGTGATCTGAGACATTTCTTACTTTACTGCCCTATGTGTGTAATGTACTATATAATTATTAATACCATGCACCCCACGCTGTTCTATAAAACTTTTTATTTTAAACTATATCTTTCCTACTTCTTAGTGTGGTTTATTTATAAAAGCGTGTTTTTTTTAGTTTTTTTTAAACTATTATTTTCATTATTTTTTTGCAAATAAAAAAATGGAATAATCTTATCAAATTAAGTAATCATGATCTCCGACCCCAAAAACCCCCACATACCAATTTTGAATAGAATCAGACCATAATCACAAAACTCGGCCGCCATTTCAAAGCCGCCATCTTGAATTTTTCAATTTTTACAAAAGAATCTAATACTCGACCCCAAAAACCCCCCACATACCAATTTTGAATGGAATCAGACCATAATCACAAAACTCGGCCGCCATTTTAAAGCCGCCATCTTGAATTTTTCAATTTTACAGAAGAATCATAATATTCGACCCCAAAAACCCCCACATACCAATTTTGAATAGAATCAGACCATATTCACAAAACTCGTCCACCATTTTGGAGCCGCCATCTTGAATTTTTCAATTTTGACAAAAATATCATGATCTCCGACAACGAAAATCCTCGTTACCAATTTTGAAGCGAATCGGACCATAATCACAAAACTCGTACGCCATATTGGAGCCGCCATTTTGTTTTTTTTTTCACACAAAAATTTCTTAATGCATTGTCACCGGAATTATGTACACCTGCCAAATTTCAAATCATTCGGACGTCTGGAAGTGGGTCAAAATCGCGCCCAAAGGAGTCGGTTACAAACAAACAAACATACAAGTGAAGCTAATATAAAGCGTGTAAAAAAAGAAAAAGATCATCATAGGAATCGTGTTGCACTCCACAAGCAAACAAAACCAGAACCCGATAAAATTTCATAGTTCACGTAATCGCTAGTATGGCGGCAAATTGAAAAAAAAGGCGAAAAGTGGGGTAAGATGGCTAGATATCAAAAAAAGTTATTTGAAAAAGTTACTTAGAATTCATTTTATGCACATTAATGAAGTTTCAAAAGATAATTGGAAATAACTATTTTTTTCAATATTTTCCCATCTATTTAAAAATATCTTTTTTTTTTCTTATGAATAGCTTGACTATACTGAAACATTTGCATTTCAATGATAATGACAAAACTTTCTCATTTTCTCCATACCAGAGGGCACTATATTTAAAAAATTGGATTTCGTCAGAACCCTTGCTGTTACATCGGTTCGTATCCAACAGTTATATCAGAATTCCACGACAATTGTGATGACATGACACTCCTAAAACATGGTGTTTTCAAGACTATTCCACGCACCTTGGAATTTTCACAAAATCTGACCAATCAAAAACCAGAGACAGCTTGTATTATCGCGAAAACACCAGCTGTCTTTCAATTCTGATTGGTCTATCAGCATGGTGTTTTCAACGACGTAACCATGGATACGGATCGCAATGCAAAGTTTGACAGTTTGACCAAAAATAATTGTAGCTGCAAACGTCAAAATGAGTTGCTTCGGTACTACTTCAAATGAAGTAATAAACCAAAATTTTGAAGTAAATATACCCAGTAACACAAAAAAATCAAAATCTTATATATGGAGACAATTTATGACGTTCTGTGCGGAACGCAACTACAAATTAGATGCAGAAAATAGCAACGAAAGATTAGCATTCATTCTGAAAGACTGGGCATTCAATATGCGAAAATTGATGGTAGTGATTACAAGGAGATGTTATCAATACCATATGGAACATAATGCAAAATTAGTACAAGAGAAAAATTTTTTGTGAGTATCAGAGACATATTGATCCCTTCAAAAATATAATGTTCAAGGAGGCGAGGGCGGCTCGGGATAGCAAGAGAAAATATAGAAATATGTGCTTACAATGGGACGAAGACACGCCAGAGGGACTCCAAAAGAAGTTTGTTCACATAGCTGCGTAGAACTAGCTTGGAGAGGTAACGAAGCAACGTTTTCCAAGTTACATTTTTTTAAGGAAGAGACTGACAACAAAGGCTGTTTAACAAACAGAATTGCATATAACCCGATATTCTCCAAAACCCGCCACGGTGGTGATAAAAACTGTGCAGATACTAAATGGCTTACTCAAAATTTGAAAAATCCTGAAATGTGTCCTGTGAGATTATACCGGAAACTTATATCGAAAAGGGGAATTATTACCAATGACAGACTTTTTCTGACAGTGAATGGCAAGTGGAATAAATATAATAATAATAATTGGTACAAGAATTGCCCTATTGGTATTAATACAATATCAAAACTATCTGCAGACAAGATAGGATTAGATACTAGAAAACTAAAAATAAGAAATCACTTTAATCGTGCCACTGCAGTTAGTCAGTTACTACAATCCGGCGTTAGTGAACAACAAGCTATGGAAATTACTGGACATGGAAGTTCGAACTCGATGAAACCGTATTTACATCTTAGTGCTGAAAATCATCAGAATATAGTGAATACTTTTAGGAGTACTTCAAGTACATCAAGTAATAATACCAACAATACATTGTAGCCACCTAATAACAGTCATACTATTCAAATTTTTTCAATTACACCATTTATAATAATTATAGTCGAGAATAATATATTATGCTCGTGCTCATAAAAAATTATTTATTGTTATAGGTAACAAATTATAATTGAAACAAATCGTTTATAGTTTAAATAAAAATTTCATGCTTATAATTAAATTTGAATTATTTATTATTATTAAATTTCTTCCACTCATTCTGCCGAATTTAAATTTTTTGACCTTTCATTTTGTTCGTGAAATAGTCTAATAAAATACCACTCGTGAATTTGATTCTAAGTAACTTTTTCAAATAACTTTTTTTGATATATTGCCATCTTACCCCACTTTTCGCCTTTTCATGGCGATCACGTGACATGTGTCAAAATCGATTTTTAGGTAATGCACAAACTTTTCCCCAGAAATTTTTTCCAATACTCCAATAATGTTCTTTTTTCCCATATGGTACATACTTTTTGGCGGACACTATATATAATATATATATATATATATATATATATATATATATCATTGGTAAGATATCCTAAATCTAAATGAATTTACATTACAAATTATAACAGTTGAGAATCGATACATTGAAGATATTCTCACAAATCTCACAGTTTTATTAACCTTATTCTTGTTTCAGAAAGATTGTTCTTGGCTATTTTTCATGAAAAATCTCGAAAGTCATTCGCTAAGGCTACAACTTGTATTTTGAAGGAAAAATGTCGAATTAATGAAGTAGAAAGTCAGCATCTAGAATATAGGGCGACAGTGAACAACAAAACATGACCAACAATGATATATAATAGAAACACAATAACTTTGTCCACAAAGTTCCGAAAACTGTTTCCATACGTTAATTTTTGGTCTTTGATCTTCTTATCCAAAATGATTCCCAAGGGTTCTACGACAAAAGAAAATCAGCCGTTGACAAAGCTCGCTCAATTGGGAATAGTTGAGAGCCCAGAGAAATGTTCCGAACTGAATCTGTAATTCAATCCCCTTTTCCTTGACGATAGATCCATATCTATTGATTTGTTGAAAATATAAACAGGATGTTCATAAAATCAGATGTGGAATCATCTGCGACTGAAAGATAAACTTCATTTTAATCGTGGATTTTTCAATTCACAGAAAAATCTTTTTATCAATATTCGATTGAGAATGTTTCCCTTTTCATCCATATCTACATCTGTATATCACACATATCGAACAACTAAACGAAAACCCACAGAAATCCTGAAAAATTCATCATCCAATAGTGTTGTATCAAGGAATACAACAAGAAGTACGTTAAGCTGAGCTCCAGATTCCTTCGTACTTACTGCCGTGGGATGGACCTTTTCAAATGGGGTGTCTATAGCCGAGTCCAGGAGTTAGATCTAAATTCAATGAGAAGAGTATCCCAAAAATTTTGTTGTCAGAATACCTCACAGATTCACATTCCGTATAGTAAAGATCAGGCACAAAAGAAAAATAATCAGGTGAAATATGATGTCTATACCGGGTGACCCGGAACCAATTTACCCCCCTGTATCTTCGTTGTTATTTTATATGGATGTTTCAAATTCGGTACTTCGATTTTATGAATGTACAATTTAGCAAGTATCAAACCAAATATGACACTACCGTTTGACTGGAAGCACATCCAATTTTTATACTTCAAATAGAAAGTATATATTTTTTTGAAAATTGCGATTTGATATATAATTACTTTCCAATGATATATCACAATCATACTTACAATTCACAATCTGCTGATATAATTGAGATTTTATAAAAAATTACTTTTTGTATTCCCCTCGTAACGGAACATTTTCATGAAAGTATGCTATGGAAGATTGAACAATATCATGTGAGTAACAATAATTCATGGCCAAACTTTTTACACAATAAGTTATATGCAGACTAACTATTTTTACAATTTTAGTTTTTCTTCATTTTTCAACATCAATACACTCATTTCTTTTATATGCTAACATAGGAATTTTTCGGTTAGAAACTCCAATACATATTGAAATAAAAAACATGAAAAAACCTCCATATTACCATGCTATACCTACATTTGTATTGAACCTTTCAACTTCATCTCAATTGGCTATGATATTGAATTTCTTCTATAGGTCTGGAATTATTTTTGTAACTGCAAAATCGGACGCAACAAATATTTATTTCGATAATTTTCTTACAAAATAGTAGAATTTGGAACCTGTACAGTTTTCTAACTCAATTCAAAAGAAATTCAACACCTATGACAGACTCAATTAATCTAATTGTTCAAAATGTCGCCCGTTAACGTCAATGCATTTTTGTAATTTTTCGGAACATGCCCGCATAACATTCACTAGTTAACCCGTGTAATTTCGTTGATGGGTCTCCTTACCCTGTCTTTAAGGTAGTTGTCGTGCTACAAACAGTGTCAAAAATTAGGCTCGATTATAGAGCGATGCGATACATGTTCAAACGCTGAATTAGTGGGATCTTTTTTAAAAGAACTGTACACTGAGAAACGCAACTAGCATGCGTGACACAGCAAATAAGCCATGACTAGACTGTTGGCAACGTCGCAATCCACCGATCGCTCGCATTTAGTTGTTCAAGATACAGTGCAGTTTGCTCTAAAAACATTGGCGAGGTATCGTTATTGAATATAAGAAAAACATTAAATTTGGAACGTAGTCATACATATGCTCAAAGAAACGATTCTGATAAGAAAAAAAGAAGTCTGTTGATGACATCAAGAGAAAAAAATGTGCGCAGAGTTGATTTGACCAAAAAAAGGGAAATATTAAGAAAATCAAAGGAAAAGTCAGAAGGTGTACATATCAACCAAACGTTGGAATTAACAAATTAAGAGCATCATCACTATTAGTAAAAAACATCTGGATTGTGCATGACTGATGACATTTTACAAATCGCCGCCAAATGTGAAAATAGAGAATTTTATATATATGTTAGCCCTACGAAG
This sequence comes from Gonioctena quinquepunctata, assembly GCA_018342105.1. Classification (NCBI taxonomy): domain Eukaryota; kingdom Metazoa; phylum Arthropoda; class Insecta; order Coleoptera; family Chrysomelidae; genus Gonioctena; species Gonioctena quinquepunctata. The sequence continues at coordinate 55,719 of JAFIRS010002577.1, read as the reverse complement.
CATCAATCCTGTGGCGACAAAAATTACGGGATGTACTACAATTTCTGGTCAATTATATTTGAATGATGTACAAGTCGATTCAATAAATTCAGTAGATTGTTTGGTAGCATTTAAATAATTTTTAAATTATCTACAACTCCAAATTTACTCGTTGTGCATAATGCGATATTCGATGAGATTACTAAGAGCATTAATAATAATTTAATAGAAGATTTTACCATGATAGCAGGATTTGTGGATAACTTGGTTATTTTTAGAAAAACGTTCCCAGATTGAAAATGGCCAGGAATGTTCGAGCCATCAAAATTAGCCAAAGATTCAATACCAAACGAAACATCAGACAATTTCCACGAAGCGATGTATGATGTTCACATTTTGCAAAAAATATTTCGCTTCATTGGTAAAGAGTCAGAATTATCAACATACATGAAATCATATAAAGAATGTAATTCAGAGCGACCTGAGAACGAAATAATATTCTGTAATTTATCTAATTTAAGTGCCTTAAAAAATGTTATATCACGGGAATTATTGAAAAAAATTGGCAACAAAATATAACATACGATTTCCTGAAACACGATGAAGGAGAAGCTGTGATTAATCACCTAACTGAAAAATTGGAGAATAGAAAACAAAGAGTTACTAAAAATAGGAAAATATTTACTGAAATCATTAATGATTTGAAAATAAATGTTTAGTCAATCAAGTGATTATTTAATATAATAGTTAGAAAAATAAATAATATTACATTCATTGTTTTTATATTTTTTGTAGATTTATACGTTATATTAATTAGCCTTTTGGAAATCTGAATGAATCATTTTTGTTTATGTTTAAAATGCATCAGTATATATTAACCAATTATTCACAATTATTATTCATAAATATATGCGTTCAATTCAAACCCCCAAGACCATCGCCCTTTCGCTTATTTGAATCACGAGCGCTCGCTTGAGGGGTTGCCACGATTCTCAGCCTTTCCCTCTCTTGCACTTCTCATTCGCAATAATTTAGAAACTTCTTATGGCAATAACTAAATAACTGTATGGCTATGCGTGTTTAATTTTTTCTATAAAATTTGGTACTAACTTTTTAGTAATATACTAGTTTTTCAAAAAGATCTGAATGGAGAGTTTTTAGTTATGCCTTAAAATGTGGTTTCCGCGGTAGCTCACTATAGGGATTACGTGTTAAACGTTGCAACTTTGAAGCCTTATATCTCGCTTTCGGTGTGGTAAATCATTCCAAAAATTCAATATGATACGAGTAATAATGTTAACTGAAAGTGGTATGAATATACACGAAATCTAATTGGAAGTGGATTTCACGACAACTACCTCAAGTTCCTCGCGATTTTGAGGTCTATTATGAGCATACACTTTATTCTTCAAGTGAGACCAAACAAAAAAATCTATTGGCGTGAGGTCTGGTGACCTTGGTAGCCAAGCCAACGAACTGGACCATGAGTACCAATCCAATTGTCTTTCAAAGTTCTAGTAATATGCCCTCGGACTACGTTCGAATTATGTGGAGGTGCTCCATCTTGTTGGAAATACATAAGCGACGTGTCGCTAATGGAATGTCCTCAATAAAATTTTTGATTTCATCATTTAAAATTTGTAGGTACCGTTCACCTGTTGAAGGTCCATCAAAAATAATTGGTCCCACTATTCTGGTTCCAAAAATTCCTAGCCAAACATTGAATCCGAATCTTTCCTGGTGTCTTCCTTCTCTGAACACATGCGGATTTTGTTGTGCCCAATAACGTAAATTATTTCTATTGAAATGGCCATTGTTTGTAAAGTGTGATTCATCACTATATAGAATATTGTAACGAAAATTTGGATTTTCTGTTTCTTTTCGTATAACCCAGTTACAATACACAATCCTCCTCTGCGCAACGATACCGGTGTTTTTTCAAAAATGTTCTTGCTGTTTCTCTAGGTACCCCGACGTCATATTCGATCTGCCTTAATGATGTATTTGGATCAATTTCAACCGCTGCTAGAACAGTGATCTCCGTATCTTCGCTTACAATAACATGTTCCCCATCATGATTATTCCGTTCTTTCCTGAATTGTGACCCCAATATTGCAAAATAGTTTTTACTACTAGGTTGCGGACGGTTAGGATATCTCTCCTGGTACAGACGCAAGGCTACACAGGAATTTATCCTTGCTTCTCCATAAATCAACAGCATATCAACTGTTTCAGTTTGGGTAAATCGGTAGTAGTTGTTCATTTCACAAATGATTATCTTAGAAAATTCAGAACATTCGAAATGTCAACAATTTGGTGAAAACACAACGACAGAACATTTCAACAAATTTAATTTCATAGCCAACTAACATGAAGCTGAAAGGTTCAATACGTACGTATAGAATAGAAATTATCTTCATAAAAAATTAATATGAAAAAAAACAATGGAGGTTTTTTCATATTTTGTATTTTAATATGTATTGGAGTTTGTAACCAACTTTAAAAATGTTAGCATTTGAAAGAAATGAGTGTATTGATGTTGAAAAATGAAAAAAAACTAAAATTGTAAAAATAGTTAGTCTGCATAAAACTTATTGTGTAAAAAGTTTGGCCATGAATTATTGTTACTTACATGATATTGTTCAATCTTCCATAGCATACATCCATGAAAATGTTCCGTTACGAGGGGAATACAAAACGTAAGTTTTTACAAAATCTCAATTATATCAGCAGATTGTGAATTGGAAGTATGATTGTCATTGTCATTGGAAGTATGATTGTCATTGTCATTGGAAAGGTAATTCTATACCAAATCGTAATTTAAAAAAAATATATATACTTTCCATTTGAAATATAAAATTGAATGCGCTTCCGGTCAAACCGGAAGTGTCATATTTGGTTTGATACTTCTAAATTGTACATTCATAACATCAAATCGAAGTACCGAATTTGAAACATCCATATAAAATAACAACGAAGATACAGGGGGGTAAAATGGTTCCGGGTCACCCGGTATATCTTATACTTTTTTATTCTTGTGTTGAGTTTTTCAAATTCAGTATTCTTTACGTATTTCTACGTATCTCTTTCGTGATTTGTTTGAGGAAAAAATATTGTTATTTGATTTGATAACAATAAATCAAGTAATAGTCCGATATGTGCGTGAAAAAGAATTGGATTGAATGAAGTTTTATAATTGGTTGGTTACTGTTATGACGAAGAAATGATCGCTGATAGTACTACATTTTTTCATGATCGTCTACAACTTTCACATTGAAAATGGAACATCCGGTATACAGATCCAATTACTTATTTCTCGGATACAATACTTCGCCTTGATGATTAATTTTCTCGGGAGTCTATTTTTGGAATAACAATCAAGACAAAAATTCAGAAATGTACGCTATGTTATTTACAACATACAAAACAAACTTCAAATGTCAAATCCCTCAAAAGCTCTAAATATAGATGGAGTTCGCTGAAATTGGTTATATTTATAGTTGCATTACCTCAATAGTGTCCAATATGTGATCTGAGGCTGAATAGCAATATTATTCTTACTAGATTTTATAATCATTTTTGAATGCACTATTGCTTTTCAGTGCATTAGAACTTATCATTTCACTACTTCTATTTTCATGAACTGAAGTAAATAGCCAATTCTGATCAAGTTTTGACCATTTTATATTGATATCTACAATTTCAATTGGAGTTTGTGAAAATATTTCCCACAGTTCTGCCCCCTTACTAACACTGTTTTCCAGTGTACTATTATTAATGAATGGTAATGGACGCGACTACTCCCTGTGGTCTAGTTTGAACCATTTCTGAAACGATACTAGTTGGGGTTTATTTTTTATTCTAGTATTATACCGTGTGGCCCAGCAAATAGAAACACCCTCATAATTTTTCAACGGATAAACAATTTCAATTGAGATTTGGCGTAAAAAACGATATATTGCGATAGAAATTAAATATTTTTCCACGAACAATGTATCATTTCAGATGTTTTCTTCCACTTTATTCACTGAAAATGTCTAGCATGAGCATTTTCTGCTGCCCAAACAAGGGTTTTATAAAAATTACTAACATGATACATGGTTGTCATTATTATGATGATCTGGGAGTCGCTCGCGATACTCAACTCTTACGGGACTATCTGGCGATAATGTTTCTGTGATATCGTCTTCCATACTTTTCTGTGGGTAGAACGGTTGGTACAGGCCTCCTCGTTGCGCATTTGAACACTACTTATCAGAAACCTTTGTAAATTCACAATCGAAAGCAACAACGAATGCCAGAACCGTACTTGAATTTTGGTGATGCTGTCTGTTATTATGTAACTTTCATGTAGGCGACTTTTTGTGAAATCTCTTATCTATTCTAAGTCAAGTTGAAAAAGTTCCTCAACTTTGAAAAATTCTCTTGTGAGCTTTTCATTCATTGATTCATTGTACAATTATGGTTTGTAATTTTATAGTAAATAAATCATTATTAATATCACCAATGGAAGTATAGTATATAGTAAAAATTATTTTACACTTTTTTACGATTTCGGCAACGAAAAAAGTCAGCTGGTTATTCTGCTCCTTAACCTGCAATCGATCAACGTGGACTTGATTGACATGTGTCCTTCTGAATGAAGTGTGCGTCGGCCAATAAAAATTGTGTTTAAGTCAATAGGAAGGATTATTAGGCGTGGCTATGAATGATCTCTGCCGCCGGTCTTAAATCAATTTTTATTATTTCGTTCGTAGAAACAAGTCGACTGTAAAAAAATTATGAAACGAGGCAAAATAACTTTGATCAACATTATACACATGCCAACACATTTTTCGAAAATGTTAGGACATTAACCATCTAATTTAACCGATTTAGTAACTTTGTGCGTAGCAATCCTGTAAAATCAGAAGTCGGGTCCACATTAGTAAAAATATACGTTTTACGTCTCAACGCACGGTCAAAAAACAATTTTGTGTTGCAAATATTTGTGCCGACTTCTAAGTAACAAAACATTTTTTTACCAATGTGGACGTGACTTTAGTTCTGCTATTCTGGTAACTAATGATTCCTACAAATATACTTTACCCAATAGCAATACTTGAACAAAGGAGCTAGGCTATTAGGAATGGCAGATGCGCGCAGACGAAAATAATTATATAGTATATGAAAGCTGAAGATTAGAAATAGAATATTCTTAATAACAAAACCACTATTCGAAGAAGCTTCATAATTATCAATCAAGAAAAAAATTTTTTTTTATTGAAATTAAACAGGATATTTGGGGAATATATATATATTATATTATACAGAAAGTACGCATCATATGGGAAATTATTTTATTAATAAATTTTGACGAATATCGATATGTGCAATCGCTTCTGCATCAAAAGCAACCCCAAAAGACGTTGTACAGTGCCGTTCGTCTTTTCGTGTTTGGAAGGAAATTTAAAAAAATTAAATATTATGTTTCAAAACACACTTAGTTGGGAAAATATCGAAAAATGTTATTCTAAAAAGTTGTTCAGAACGTTATTTTATAGCTATGTACAAGTTTTAAAAAAAATCTGAGATAAAAAAATTAAAATCAATTTTTTGCCATAATAAAAATTTCAATTTGGAAGAATACATTTTAGACAAAGAAACTCATTAGTAAGGCCAACAGTAATATTTCAAATGATATTTTGTAAATATTCGCAAGCTACTTCTATTTTATTCGGAAAAAAATTGAAATCTATGGATTTGCCATGTATTCACCTGCTTCATAAGAGGTCACTGAAATATCTCCAGGACATTCCAAAATATTTTATTTTCAATCCCCTAGCTTGTTGATTCCTCTCCCTTGATACCACACATCCTTTGTTTTTTTTCTCGAATTTTCGATTTACACGCACTTTTCGTTGCACTTTTCATTATTTTCGTTTATCTGACAGTTTTTATTCACGAATCATTTCTAAATACCTTACATACTATATAAATAATATATAAAAAATCATTTTTGACGTTTTCTGCTTTTCATATTTTCAATATTCATAATTTTGCATCAATATCTTTCCTGGCATCTCATTGGCTATTGTGTTCAGATCTAATTTCATATACAGAATGTTCTAACTTTAACATTTTGTTGTCTGCTTGTACTCAAAAATATATTAGTAAATGTTGATTTCATAATTTTATAAATTATGCCAATTGCTTGTAATGTTGAAAACATGTTTATTTCAAACATAGGTATCGACAGAAAAAACGGTAGGATCTTCAGAAAAACTGTAAAATGACATACTAAATATGAACATTTTTTTATTTATGTGCTTTTTCAATTTTTAATTTTTATTTCAACTCTTTGAGCATCTAACACGTACTTCTAAACATAACAATATATATATATATATATATATATATATATATATATATATATATATATATATATATATATATATATATTCACACCAGTTTACACTATGTTCAGTATAAATCTCGAATTTTGAATATCTACATGTTTTCAGTTGCACCATAACTTACAATCCATTGCTAAAAGTAATATTAAGGTGGGCGTTCAATATAGTGTATTTTTATTTCAAGTTTCATCGAGAAAGGGTTACACTTTGAGAACTCATATTTAGTAGGGGTCTAGATGGAAAATATTAGAGTACTAATTGAAAATAATTGAATTTTTTCGAAAATTGAGCTTTTTTTTGTCGAAAATTGAAGGAAACAAGCCAAGACATGCTTCTTTTTATTTCAAACAAAACCCATGAAAATAGCGCAACTTCCGAATCTCCAGACAATTTTGTAATACGAAATGGGCGGCGAATAGACAAATTCAAACACATAACGAGAAACATTTCCTACTTTACCTTTAGAAGTAGCAATATATTTGGAGAATATTCATAATTGTATCATGGAGAGAGTAATTTGGGGAAGGATAAATAAAAATCAACAATCAATGACGGGGTCCGGAGGTTCAATCTGTATACTATAACGAAGCTTTCACCGACTGATATTAGGTCCACGAGGAATAATTTTTCAAGACTCCCTTCTGAGGGTAGTGCTTTGCTAGTTAATTTATTCAATATTTCGAAAATTGTGTGTTTTCGCAAAACCCTGATATGTTTACAAGCTTTTATCCACTTTGCCTTGTTTGTTTCTCTGTGGTTATTATTTATTTCTCGATTTGTACGTTCGGGTAAAATTTTGCAAATTAATTATGATCCACTTCTAGTCGTCCGGTGACAATATATTATGAAATTTTTGTTACAGAAAAAAACAGAACGGCGAACAAGTTTCGTGATTATGGGACGCTTCTATTCAAAATTGGCATTCTTTGGGTGTTCTTTGGGTCGAAGATAATTAGTTTTTTGTCAAAATTCATTGATTTAAGATGGCGGCTCCAAGGTGGCAAACGGTTTTGCGACTATGGTCCAATTCATGAATTTGAGAAGAGTGAATATGGCCCGATTCTATTCAAAATTGGTATGAGGGGGTTTTGGGGCGAAGATTATAATTTTTTGTCAGAATTTAAAAAAGACGGATTTTAGGACGTAAAAAAATATATCTATCTTTCTATTTTTGATTCTACAGCATCTTCTATCCACGGAGGGTCGTAACATTTTTCATCCCTTAGAGAACGTTGTCTGATTATTTCCTCCAGTACACAATCCATATAAAATATTTCTAACGTGGGAACCATTTTTTCTCTCCACAAAATTTCGTCTCTTTCTCAACGAATACTAAGGAAGAGAATTATTCAAGTCGTTCAGAAGGAATCGTAAAAATGTCACAGATATTGCCACAGTTTTGTTGTAGAATGTTTTTTTTTTTTTCTCAAAAATTATGAGCTGCAACTTCCAACTCTGAAATCTTCTGTTGTAAGAATTCAACCAGTGAATTATGACATCCAAAGATAATTCATTGATTTCCTAAAAATAGTTTCATTCCCAACGACTTATTCAGAACAAACTAACACAAAAGTCGCAATCAAAATACATATGAATCTGGGATTCAAAACTAATATATGCCCGGTTGACAATGCGAGATTTTCAAAACATTCACTGAAGAATATCAAAATTCAAAAACGATTCTCTGCCGCTGGCGCTGGAATAATATATTCTGCGTAAAATCCGTAACGAGGATTTCCCGATTTCACCTTTACAGGACAACCCAACTGGCATGTTGCCCAGCCCGCAAATATAATTACGAATCTCCAGGTTCATTTTTTTTAACCTTTGTTGGACCTCATAATAATGGATATAACGTTAGATTTTATTTTCAAATAATGTTATTTCGAAATAACTATTTCACGAATAATATATTCCAAACCAAATAATAATTGATACTTCAAGACAGCTATTACATGGAGTACGTAACTTTATCGGCAACAGTGCTCACCGGCCAGTTCTCCGGCTATTGTCTCGTAGTAGAAATTAGTTTCGACTATAATTACTCATTTGTACGGTTGGAGCCTTGGATAAATATTCACTATAATGCATGATGACTCCTCTATCGGATCAGTTTTACAAGCCATATTGGTCGCCAACCCTAATGATTTCTCTTTATTGAACCTGCAGTCCTTCAGCGAATCCCGAGCTTATTACAAAAATTACATGTGAGAACATATAAGTCTCTTTTGTGTCCTACATTCTGTTTTATCGCATTTGAAACAATTTTCAGAATTCTTATCGATCTGAAGTCGTTACTAATGTCACAACTTCATCTTTGACATTTTCTCGATTCTTTCTTCTTCTGACAATAGTCGACTGGTGACATCTCATAACAAAATAACTCATTGCAAAACCTAAGTAGGTTTATCAATCGAGGAAACGAAACCATTAATTATAAGGAAATTCCATCAATGACTTACCGATTAGGAGGCGGTAAACACAATATGTGTGTCGTTGCGGTAGTTCAAACAAATCAACTTGATGGATAGTGCAAAAATGATTATTAAACTCGCTGGATGACCTTGGTGAATATTGTGTTTCCTCAATATACAACTGAATATATCCCTGAAATGCACATTGAAAAAGAACACTTTGTCATGCCATATTCTGACATATGCCGATTTCATAATGGAATTTACCTTTTATAGGAAAATTTCAGTGTTGTGGTGTGCTTTCGCTGAATATAATTCACTGCTGTTGTCCTTTTAAAACTGGATCATTACGAAAAAGCAAGGTTAGTAGTGAAATAATGTAGACATGGACCCCACGTTTTTCGAATACAACCTTGAAAACCACAAATACCAAGATTTTTGTGAAATTTTCAGTTGAAATTTTTTTCCGACAAAATGAATCAGTACACAATCTATGAAACCAGGTTTCAAATTTTATAATTTAGTTTCAACCGCCCGAAGTCAAAAGTATATTTTCATGGTGATATTGGGGAAAAATACATAAAATGTTTGGTTGTTGTGGATTTACTAGCACTCCCATTTGGACCATTTTCAAGCTATTTCCAATTAATTCCTAATTTTCATATTACAAAAAAATCATTTGTACTTTTCCCTATTTCATCACATGTTTATTTTAATATATTTTATCACATCTAGGGTGCTTGATTTCTCCTAGTAGACTAACCAATTCATTCTGACGATAATACGACTACAGATATATTTTTACGAATATGGGTTCGTGGCTATCAAAATACTTATTTTTTTTGTCTCTGTTTATTAACACTTAACAAAACAAAACAATAATAACCTCTGCATATTCACTATTGAAGTACACGCACTTCCTGTTTTCTGAATTTTCCTGACAATGTTACAGGCATCTTGTCACTGTCTTCTAGATAGGGTTTCGTCCTGGGCGGTGATTGATCCTAAAATGGTACTGGTTTATTGAATAATGTTAAAAACTTGGGAGTAACAATCGATGATGAGCTCAAATTCAATAAACGCACATTACTGTTGATTCAGAAGGCATGCGGAAAGATGAAAGTATTATATCCCCACAGACACGCCCTGGATACTAAAATTAAATTACTTCTTTGCGACACACCAATACTGTCAACCTTCAACAATTGCGATGTGGTTTACCACTACTTTCTGAATACTACTGAACAGCACAGAATCCAAAGAGTACAAAACTCCTGCTTGGTTTAAAAAAAGCGATCCTGTTTCAAACACGCTGAAAAAATCTAAATGGCTGAAAATGTCTGACAGGCGCACACTTCATACATAAGGGTTATATCACAAAATTATTATCGCCAAAACACCACCCTATCTCTACAACAAAATACAATACAGGACTGATTTACATCACGTCAACATCAGACGTAAAAATAATTCATATTGCTAGACATTCCACGGAACAGTTTAAAAGGTCCATCACCTACAAAATAGCTGAACTATATAATGACTTTCTGAAAAACCCTTGGTCCTTTCAGAATATCTATCAGATGTAGTTCAATGTCCAGCGTGGCTGTAGCCGGGGAAGTAGTTGTTTTCTGATAGACATTCACAAAAATCACTATTTATTATTTATGTATCGAAAACTTTTTTCATATTCATCGAAATTTCTTTCCATATCAATGAGATTTTCCTTAACATTGAATCAAGTTTCTTTTGTAGTGCAATGATAAGTTATCATTGCAGATCTATCCAAATCTGATTTGTATGACACAATTTTCAACTCTTGGCAAACAGTATTCAGTCTATATTGTCTGAACAAATCTTTCTGATAATCTATGTCAAGCTGCTATGCCTATGTTCATGAGTGCTATTATGACCTCTGATACACTTCTATTCATACTTTGTGTTCTATGTAAATTCAATTTTGTGAGGTGCAAGAGTCATGCAATCTTGTATTCTATTGGCAGACAAATTTAAACTGTACTGTCTCATAAATAAATACAAATATTATTATTGTATATCAGATGTAGTTCAATGTCCAGCGTGGCTTTAGCCGGGGAAGTGGTTGTTTTCTGTTATAAATAACAAAAAATCACTTCATTATTGTGGTAGATTTTTCAATTTTCAAAAAAAACTTTCTATTCAATATTCAATTGATAAATATCTCCCAAGAGGTTATCTTGAATGATATAGTGACTAAAGTTTATCTTTAATCGCAGATGATTCCACATCTAATTTGACGAACACCCTGTTCATATTTTCAAACAAGTCAAGACTATCAATGTTTTCTACCCACGACAAGGAACAGTGAAAATAACAAGGGAATTATAACTAGCGAACAACTCACTGAGATCAATCATATTTGGGAAGAATACTTTGCAAACCAAGATTTTTTCAAATCGATATCGGATTGTCTATCATTTCGCGAATGGAGCCGCGGCAGACCCAGTATATTGAGTAACTCCGACGATAAAGATTATGAAATAAAAAAATGAAAGTTTAAAATTATCGTTTTTAACGATTGGGCATAGGAGTCTCCCAAATGCCATTTTCATTCAAAAGTGAAAATATATGCCAGTCTATTAAAAAGTGGATCTAGTTATTCGTTGTATGCAATTAATTTCCGAATCGATAAACACTAGAAGTGTTGACGTAAACTGAAAAAACTTGTCGAGAAAGCATATTCCTAATTAATATTCTACTATGACATCAATTTCATGAATATTCAAAATAACAACTGACTCAACATAAACTGGTTCGACCTATTGAGGCCAATGAACCAATCTAGGAATCAAACCTTCTTAAGCGAAGAAAACGTATAGAAAATGAATGATAGGTTATAGTTTTACTTTCCTTCTTCCTCCCGAACTAATTGGCTGATATATGTATTAGGATAATATGACTGTGATGTCAACATATAAAAGACTGTATCCCCTTTTATTTTTTTTTAAACAAACTAGGGAAGTAGAAAGCTGATAATTTCCCACAAATTTCAAGATTTTCCCAACAGAGGTCAACTAGAATTTGTGTTAAATTGTTAACACGATCACTGTATATACCAAATAATTTTTTCGTGAAAAAATCAATTTAATGAGCCAGTTTTTCTTTACGTCATACAAGAAGAAAGACTGTGTTCAATAATTGCTTGAAAAAATCGTGAAGAAACTGCACAAATCTGATTCTTCTTTCTTCTCATGATTTAAAAGAAGGAAAAAGATATATTCAGCTGTGTATAGAGATTCATCATAGTCCAAATATTCACCGATTCAATTTTGCTTCATTAACGAAAAAATAATATGGTGGGCCAAATAACGAATTAAAAATTAATCGGCTTAGGCAAGAGATGGCGCCACCAGTATGAAGGCAATGTCGGTTTTCATAAATAGTATCCTTCAAATGTCTTCTGTCAAATTTCTTGACAACTGCGTCATTTAGTTTGTGTATGACAGTCACTGAGAGAGAACAACTTTTAACTTTTTACAAATATGAATAAAATAGAATATGGTGCAGTGATTAAAAACTTGTTTTTGAAACAGAAAACGAACGATGTTCATGGCACCTGCGAATCGATAATAAAATATTGGACAGATTAATTCAAGCGCTGTCTGTCATACGAGCTTTTTTGGTGAGCATCCAGGCCGTGATTTATAACTGTAAGTTTTAAATAATATATAATCAAAGCATTCGAACCCAAAAACAAGTTTTCACTGATTTTTTTTCACCCCCTCTATACCGGGTGACACAGGATATCGGGCCACCCCTGTAACTTCTGCATTCGTGAACGAATTCTTCTGGAATTTGGTACAGTTATATAAGCAACCATTTCGGATTTGATCACAATCCAATATGGCGGACTTCCGGTTTTTCTGGAAATGACAGTAACTTTGTTTTTTCAAATGGAACACCCTGTATATTTCACATATTCAAGTTCAACAGGTCAAAGCAAGTCCAAACCGTATGTCAAATGTAATTTTTTTTAAACAATTGAAATTAAAATTGTTTTTTTAAATTACCTCGTGGATAAATGAGATTTGGTCGAAGCTATTCACAATGAGTCCCAAATAACAGAAAAACTTAATTTTTTCTGAAAAAATATTTTTTGTGTCATTTACTGGTTAATCAATTCAGTCACATCACATTTTGATCAAAAATTCATTTTTTTCAAATGAAACCCCTATGGCCATCTACCTGTCTCTCTAGAACATTCGTTAAGGAAAAAAAATACATATAATTTTTGTATTTCGGTGCAGTAAGGAATTGTATAAATTCAATAATCTACAACTAGTTAATGAGTTTTCTGGCAGTTCGAATAATTTTTCAACTTAGTAAGCTGTGGAAAACAACATTTCTGAATCTTGTCAACTAATTGTGTAAGTTATACTTATAAGCACGATAATTGTTTTTTTTTAAATTCTTCTAGCGTTTTCTCGACTTACATTGCATTGGTATTCCAATTCCCGCGTCGAAGCGGTTGGATCAAAATCAACATAAGCAAAACATTCATTTCTGCCTCCTCACTTACGATCATCTTCTCCATTGTTGGGTTCTTTTGGGAATCTTCCCTCCACATTTTTGAAAAAGGTTCTTTGTGGGTGACTTCTGTGTGGGTATCGTTCAGTGTATAACTGACAAGCGGCGACAATGTTTTCAAGACATTCTCCGTAAATTGATAACATATCAACCTGTTCACTTCTTGTAAACCTGTAATTTTGATTTTACATTTCTACTAAACTAATTCCCGGAAGTTAACTAATTTTCGTGAGTTGAGATGAAAGATGACAGCGAAACACAATTAGTTGACAAGATTCAGAAATGTTGTTTTCCACAGCTTACTAACTTGAAAAATTATTCGAACTGCAAGGAAACTCATGAACTAGTTGTAGATTTTTGAATGTATACAATTTGTTACTGCACCGAAATACAAAAATGATATGTCATTTTTTTCCTTAATGAATGTTCTAGAGAGACAGGTAGGTGGCCCATAGGGGTTTCATTTGAAAAAATAATTTTTGATCAAAATGTGATGTGACTATTAATTCATCAATAAATGACACAAAAAATAATTTTTCAGAAAAAATTATGTTTCTCTGTTATGTGCGACTCATTGTGAATAGCCTTGACCAAATCTCATTTATCCACGAGGAAAAATAAAAAAAACAATTTTAATTTCAATTGTTCAAAAAAAATTACATTTGACATAAGGTTTGGACTTGTTTTGACCTGTTGAACTTGAAAATGTAAAAATATACCGGGTGTTCTATTTGATAAAACAAAGTTGCTGGCATTTGCAGAAAAACCGGAAGTCCGCCATATTGGATTGTAATGTGATCAATTTCGAAATGGTTGCTTATATAACTGTACCGAATTTCAGAAGAATCCGTTCACGAATGCAGAAGTTACAGGGGTTGCCCGATATCCTGTGTCACCCGGTATTCTTGGATGGAACTTGGGTTTTCAAATATGGCACCATTGGGCGTTCCTGATAAGATTCCAATATGAAAAGTGTGAAAAAACCAAAAAGGTTGGTGGTGCGAGGCATAGACAGGAATAAAATGCAATAATACGCCAGTAAAAATTAAAAAACACTTTATAGCAATAAGGACTAAAAGTTGAGAATAAAGAATAAAGTCATTGACCAAAAACTTCACTTGTGTAAAAAAGCGTGGGGTGCTTTACTCAATTTTTATAATGATATTAAGATAACTGATATCAAGCACCCCACGCTTCTTTTATATAAAATAAATTTTTTTGGTTAATGATTTTATTTTTATTATTTTCAACTTTGTAGTCCATATTGCTACAGAAGACTAAAGAAGGCTAGAGAAAAAAACTCGATTGATTCATCCATATGAGATGGAAGTTATTACTAAATGATCAGTGCAATCTCCATATCTGTGAAATGAAAATTATAGGGTATGTTCCGTAAATCGCCCAGAGTCACCGGACTGGTAACTACTTTTCAGTTTATGGTTAGCACCAATGACAGTTTTTTACGGGACAGCTTTATTCTATCAACTGTCACTTTCCTTTGATTTGCTTTAGCGCGTTGATTTCTGTCTTCGATTCTTGGTTTATCTTAATTCCACTATTTGTTTTTGAAATATCGCAGATATCCGTAACACTCCTTTACAAATGTAATGAATGAAAAAAATCACGTTTTCCATTACGCTGGAGCTTTTGACAAATATAACTAGAAAACAAACACGCTGTTCAAGTTCAAACAGCCCCAGAAAATAAACAAAATGACAAGTGACAATCAACTCACCGGACTCACCGATCGGTCGTTTCGGTGACAGAAAATCCAAACTTCAGAAAAAATTTACCGGTTTTTCAGGAATATAACATTTACGGGACACAAAATAACCAATCAAAGTAACCAAGTCGATTTATGGAACAAACCCATACTGAGAACGATCAATGCATTCCCCATATCTTTGACTCGGGGTCTCCAATCGCTATTACTAGAATTTCAGGGCCGACATTCAAAAGACACACCAGAGCTGATTCCGCTCCTGAACTGAAGCAAAATTGCGAGCATTTCACCTTCTGACATGGATGACAGTTGTTCAAAATTTTGATATTTTAAGTATTTCCTCAAGCCGAGGCATTAGGGACTACGATTCTATAACTTCTACGAAATGCGGTTAGAGGGATAGCTGGGTTCAAGTTACCTTTAGCCACTTCTTTTTCTGCTATTGATTTTTATATCAATATTTTTTTTAAGAAAGACAAGCTCTCACCATTTTTCAGACCAAAGTGATGAGGCTTTAATATCATTAAATCTTTTTGAAAGATACGCAAGAAGCACATTTTCTGTAAAATTTACAACTTTTTTATCGAAGCACCACTCTTTAAAATGATTATAACTTATTTCATATTGTTTTTTGTTTACTAGGTAATGAGTTTAAAGACGCTGTATTTGCTATTTCACTGATTTCTGGTGGGGTCCCAACAAATTCTTCTTCTCACCATCATCTAGTTTTCCAATAATATTACTCATTTAAAACGTTAAATTGTTAGAATTAATTTTTGACTGACGTTTCTAGAACAGTTGCATTATCCAAATCATAGTAGCCGTGAGCGCGTATGTTAGGAGGTTTGTTTTGGTTCGAAGTCAGGACGATTCCGAATCGGTTTTAAAGAGTAGACAAACGTAGCGTGAAAGATGTTGCCCGGATTCATTTTCAATGTGACTACTTCGAACGGTTCTAGGGCCGTTCCTACTGCGAACCATGGACGTATAAATAAAGATGGACCCAGTTATTTACATTATTAAGTGAAGCCGTTGACCGGCTACATTCTAAGGTCGTGCTGTTGAGTTGGGCGTTGCCATTTCGAGTCTGTGATAATTCTTTATTACCCACCAACACTAGCTTAAACTTTATCGCCAACGAATTCCATTCAGTAACTGAACATTACTATCCTTTACGATTTATGGAATGAAAATCGAAATGACACATTCCAGAATCTAAACTAGAGAAATGGATTTGAAAAATCGTTATGGGCTTTCAAAGAATTCTGTACAGTTCCATTGAAACGCTGCACTGGCAACGCTGTTGAATTGTTACACTCTATCACAACATCATATCATCCTATGCCGTTTACAAATTTCACCAGTTCATGTTGACATTTTCTGCGGTGTGCAGTATTTGTTGAAATATTGTTTTTTGTGTTGTGTTTGGATTATATAGTGAAAGAAAAATAGATAGAGACTAATAATGGTGCTTTACTGTTGGGTTTGCAAGCAATCCAATTGTTCTAATCAAAATCTTAGCTTTCATAGGTGAGTACATAGTTTGTTTACAAACATTAGAGATTGGCATTCATCTTGTCATAGGCGTCACAGTGGGTATCAAATTTCTATACAACTACAAAATGAAATAGATTTATTGAAATATTGTTATATGAAGGTGATGATCGACAATAACAAAAAATGATTTACAAACAAATGCAACGTTGTAGATGAAAACTCATTGATTTTTGACTGAAATATTAGTGCCAACAATCAATGTATTCCAAATGAAACTGATATTTACCGAATAACAACTTTATTTAACTTCACCTGTTAGTTTGTTAGTTAGTCAAATCTTGTAAGTGAAATTTGACCCAAATCTAATTCTTCCACTTGAAAAGTGTTTAGTACCATAAAATTTAAAATAATATCAAAATTTCAAAAAAAAATTAAATACAAGCTTTTATTCAAATGCCCTAAAAGGTACAAAAATAATGTTTTCAAATGTGTGACTTAGATTATTCTGTGAGTAACAGATTCAAAAGCTTGTCGCTTTTGTATTCAAACTGAAAACTTTGCGGGGCAAACTTTTGAAATTGTTTTTACTTTTAATTTTATTATACATTGTTGAAAATAATGTCTAACTTTGGATTTCCATTTAGGTTTCCAGCTGATGCCCATGAAAAAGCTGTTTGGTTGGAAAAGCTGGGTATGAAATAGTTCACTGAAACTGTTTCAAAGTATGCTAGAATTTGTTCTATTCATTTCAAAGATGAAGCTTTTGAAATAAAACCCAGTGGAAAAATATTTCTGAGAAAGGGTGCTCTTCCCCCTTTTTTTAATGAAGAGTATATTCCAACAACTGAAACTGCTTCAACCTCGAGGTAAACTAATCATTCAACATAATTATTATTATCTCAAATTATTTTTAATATCTTTCATTCCTTCCAAACATAAATGTACCTTTTTTTAGATTAGATAATAGAAAGTCATCTACGGATTCAACAGATACAGCCCCAGGAACTAATTGTTCCGATATTATCGATTCTTTTGGCCCCCCACTGAAGAGGTAAGATCAGATTCAATAATTGATTTCACTTGTTAGTATGATTTTTATATTAGTTCAAAACTTGCAATTCAATTATCACCCACTTTTAAATGTATTGTTTTAAAACTTTACATATTCCATTCAGATACATCAGCTACTATGACTGCCCCAGAAATAGATACGGAATCTCTCTCAGAAACTTTGACTGCATCGGAAACTGAATTGATTCAAATGTCAATCACTGAAAAGGAAACAGACAGACCCACAATTTCGCAAAAGAAAAAGTGAGTAGAATAATATAATAATATTTGTTGCACTATGATATATACAGTGCTCGTCTAAAGTCCGTTCCCCCCCTACAATTTTTGAACCACCTGGTATATCGCAACAAAATTCGGAGGGCTCAAATAGGAGATAAATACCTACTTTTCATGGAAAAATCACGGCTAAAAGTTTTAAAATGGCGGCTGAGCGCCATCTTCAATAATTTTTTTAAATAGAACACCCCGTATATTATTCTAATTTCTAAATTTGCTCATAATTCTCAACAGTTTTCTCTAATACACTTTACTCCTAAATTCAATTGTTTTCGAAATATTAACGTTTGAAAAGTGACATTTTGGTCATTTCAAACCCAACGAAAAACACTAATGTTGCTTTCAATCAAATTTGCAAAAATCGTTGTCGCGGTAACATCTTGTTTACTGTCAAACTGAACTGCTAACTGTCACATAGTCCATTGAGCGCCTAAATTCTTTTATGAAAAGTGTGATCATGGCTCGTTTTTTCTTTTGTTTGATTTACCTGAATTGATTTTACTTGTATCTCTTACAATATGAAATATAATTATTATTATATTAGTATTCCAAAGTATTTAGGATGGTTTCCTCTATTATTGTCTTGCCTTGTAGGTAGAAGGTAGTAGTAAACGAATATTATCAGTTTTCCAAAGTATTTAGGATTAATTCTTATTAAAACGTGGATGTTTATCGAAATCATATTGTGAATTGAAACAACAGCTTGATAATTGAGAAAATAGCTACACCAATGGGAAATTAATTATGATGAGCTTTTATTTTATTTTTATTTATAAATATTTTGGTTCACAATTGGGTGGAACTTTTCAGTCTTGTTTATATTCAATTTTATTTAATTTCAGAGCTGTTACTGACTTATCTACTAGTGATTCTTCAACTCCTCGCAAGGCCAGAAGAAATTTCACAAGCATGAAAAAAACTGTACTATGCCAAAAAACCAAAATAAAAACTTTACAACAGTCAGTGCGAAGGCTGAGGTCTAAGTGACAAATTTGAATTCACTGATAAACCATTTGAAAAGTGAATCTTTGGTGCATGAAGATTGTGAAACTTCATTGAGGGTAAGTTTTCTACATAGTCTATGCTGATTAGAATATAATAAAATTCATTTTATTCAACAAGACATAACAATTTTATGTACATTAATTCTGAAATATAAAGTTATGTAGAATCAAAATTTTTTCACAAGATCTATCGTTTAAAATTATTTGAAATAGTCCCTGCATATGGTCAGATTTTTTAAGTATCAGTGTAAAGCAGCCACGAGTTTCAACCATGAATCTGTCGCGGCGATACGAAGTGTTCTCGCCGCCAGCGGTCCCTAAAATGTTGGAATTTCATGGCAGAGCCATTTATTTACAAGATCTATATATCGAATATTTTTGTCGCACAGAAATTTGGCTCTTACAATAAATTAAATTAATTTTCAAAAAAATTTCTCAAAGTTTTCGTGGATGGGGATTTTGATAACCTGTTACTTTTAGTGTCTCTACAAGACCTATATTTCGAATATTTTGTCGCACAAAATTTGGCCCCATAACAAATCAAATATTTAAAATCCAAAACTTTTCAAAGTTCCGGATGGGGATTTTTAGATAAACCTGTGCTACTCAAAGTGCTTTATAAGATCTATATATCGAAATATTTTGTCGCATTAGTTTGCCCCATAACGAATTAAATTAATTAAAAAAACAAAATCCGAAACTTTTTTCCAAGTTGTTTGGATGAGGATTTTTTTGCATAAACGTGTGCTACTTAAAGTGCTCTACAAGACCTATATTTCGAAATATTTTGTCGCACAAAAATATCCCCTATCCCTATCCACGAAAATTTTGATGGAGTTTTAGAATTTTTTTGAAAATTAATTTAATTCGTTGTAAGGGTCAATTTTCTGTGCGACAAAATATTTCGATATATAGATTTTGTAAAGCACTTTGAGTAGCACAGGTTTATGCAAAAAAATCGCCATCCTCGAAAACTTTGAAAGAGTTTTAGAATTTTTTTAAAATTAATTTAATTCGTTGTAAGCAATTTTTGTGCGACAAAATATTTCGATATATAGATCTTGTAGAGCACTTTAAGTAGCACAGGTTTATGCAAAAAAATCCCCATCCACGAAAACTTGAAGAGTTTTGGATTTTTTTTAATTAATTTAATTTGTTGTGGGGGCCAAATTTTTGTGCTACAAAATATTTCGAAATAGAGGTCTTGTAGAGCACTTCAAGTAGCACAGGTTTATGTAAAAAAATTCCCATCCGCGAAAACTTTCCAATCAAATAGTAAATTAATGGCTCTGGCCATGAAATTCCAACACATTTAGGGACCGCTGGCGGCCGAGAACACTTCGTATCGCCGCGACAGATTCATGGTTGAAACTCGTGGCTGCTTTCACACTGATTTTTTAAGTCCCAACATTGTCTGTATTACATTTTCAATGAACATTGTGGAAATATCATTATTTTCATGATTTATACAACCACTCAAATAATATATTTGTTCCAGGCGTCTATATCAGAATCAACATCTGAACTTTTCAAAAGGATGCTTAAGGGATCCAGAACTCAAAAGTATACACCAGCGCTCAGATCATTCGCTCTAACTCTGAGCTTCTACTCGACCAAGGCATACAATTATGTCAGAAAGACATTCAATAATTCTCTACCTCACCCAACAACTATATCAAAATGGTACCAGTCAGCTGATGGTACTCCTGGATGGACACAGGAGGCATTCAGAGCATTGAAACTGAAGGCGGATGCAGCTAAACAAGAAAACAAAAGTGTTATTTGCAATTTAATTTTCGATGAAATGTCTATTCGAAAATAAGTCGAATGGACTGGCAAAAAGTTTTGAGGGTATGTGGATTTGGATGATGATGATGGATGATTTGGATAGCGATCAACTTCCTGAAGCAAAAGAAGTACTGGTGTTTATGCTGGTTAGTTTGAACAGTTACTGGAAGATACCTGTTGGATATTTTCTTTTAGATGGTCTTTGTGGATCTGACAAAGCTGGGCTTGTTAAGAAATGTTTAGAGTTGGTTGATGGAACTGGAGTGCTTGTATCCTCTATGATATTTGATGGAACTTCAGCCAATTTGAAAATGGCTTCAGTTCTGGGAGCGGATTTCAATATTTCACCAATTAACACTTATTTCAGTCATCATGTTACGAAGGAAAAAGTATATTTATTTCTGGATCCATGCCATATGATAAAATTAGTTCGAAATTGTTTAGGATCATATAAGAACTTGACAGATTCTCATAACAAGCAAGTGAGTTGGGATTATATTGATAAATTAGTTCACATTCAATATAATGAGGGGTTAAATGCTGCAACAAAACTGCGAAAGCGTCACATCATGTGGACTAAAGAAAAAATGAAGGTGAAGATTGCGACACAAAAGCTAAGTAAAAGTGTAGCAGATTCTTTGATATATCTGTGTAAAGATTTATTGTTGATTGAATTCAAAGGAGCTGAGGCAACTGCATTATTCATTCGTTATTTTAACGATCTGTTTGACATTTTCAACTCAAAAAATAGATTCGCTAAATATATTTATAAAAAGCCATTGTCTTCAGTATCAAGTAAAACATTTTTTGATCACCTAGACGTTATTAAGGAATATATATTGCATCTGTCTGCTGGAAGTGTTAGTGTTTTGAAGTCAAAAAGAAAAACTGGTTTCTTAGGATTTCTTATTTGTATTGAAAGCCTCAAAGGTCTTTACGATTCTTATGTCAAAACCAATAAACTCAAATATATTCTTACTTACAAATTGTCACAAGATCACATTGAACTATTTTTTGGAGCTGTAAGAAGTAGTCAAAAAGAAAAACTGGTTTCTTAGGATTTCTTATTTGTATTGAAAGCTCAAAGGTCTTTCTTATTGCTAGACAATTTGGGGGCATATAAGAGGTTGATAGTTCATTCAGAAATAAAAGCTGGAGAAACTGGAAATTCTATTAAATTAGATGCAACCTCAATATTATTTTGTAGCAGTGGTAGAGTAACCATCAATGAGAATGGTCAAGATCTTTCTTTGATGGCTGAGCAGGTATCATTTGAAAATAAATTGAGTGAAGATATACAAGCTTTAGATTTTCTCCACTCTTCTGCTTGGTGTTTAACAGATTATGTTAATGATATTGTTTGTTATATAGCTGGTTATGTGTCGAAGAGCTTGAAGAGAATTGTTACATGCTTTAGATGCCAGCCACTTTTATTTGATGAAAATGATGAAACTACTTGTACACTACTTATAGGGAAAGAATATAAAAACCTCACAAAAGCATCAAAATTGGTAGGAGAAACTTGTAAAATTGCTGAAATATATTTCAGATTTTTTAATAAAACAACAAATATATTCAATAAGAAAATTAAAAACCTAATGAATATCTTGGTGAATAACATCTACAAAACCTGACGCCAAAACTCTATGAACATTTTGGTGATCACTTGTATGACGAAGATCCCATTGGTGGTCACTCAATAGATCACTCAATTGGACCATAATCACAAAACTCGTCGTCCATCTTGGGGGACGCCATCTTGAATTTATTAATTTTGACAAAAATTTCATAATTTCCGACCTCGAAAACCCCCTTAACCAATTTCGAATCGAATCAGACCACAATCACAGAACTCGTCCGCCATCTTGAATTTATTAATTTTGACAAAAATTCAAAATATCCGAGAAAACCGCCGCATACGAATTTTGAATCGAATCGGACCATAATCACAAAACTCGTCCTAATCTTGGGGACGCCATCTTGAATTCATTAATTTTGACAAAAATTTCATAATCTCCGACCTCGAAAACCACCTCATACCAATTTCGAATCGAATCGGACCACAATCACAGAACTCGTCCGCCATCTTGAATTTATGAATTTTGACAAAAAATTCATAATCTCCGTTCCCGAAAACCCCCAATACCAATTTTGAATCGGATCATAATTACAAATTCGTCCGCCATCTTGGAGCCGCCATTTTGTTTTTTCTCTAACCAAAAATTCCATAATGCATTACTACCGGAATTATATATAACAAGTGAAACTAAATAAAATCTTGTAATAAAAAGTATAATCTTCAATATGACTATAGAATATGTATATGAATCTAAAAATATATTCAATAAAATACTAGAATCGAAAGTTGATTTATTGTCCCTCTTATCTTTATCAGTTCTGTTTCTTATATTAAAAGAGCAGTGTAAATTTTTCATTGCTTCAAATGTAGAAATAATAATTATATTTTCTTTTAGAATCGGCCTATTTAATGAAGACAAACACATATTTTATGAACACATCAGATCTGTATATCACAAGTTTTGCCAAAATTTTCATAATCATATGAAACCACATATTTTTCTTTTAATCAATACCTATATTAATTAAATTGCGTGCGCCACTGTTGTTGGACGGGAGGTTACAGTCTATCGCAGGTCCCCTCCTTCCTCGCAACCCGCGCGCCTACAAACTGAGCGGCTTCAAAACAATCTATGTTGTTAGTATTGGATTGCTGAGTCCATTATATATTTATACGTCCATGCTGCGAACCAAAACACAAGCGTTCGACACAGTCTGGACGGAAGGGTTGATCACAAAAATGTCAGAGGCAGGCAAGCCTTTTTACCTTTTAAAAACCATAGAGTCGTATCTGACGGGGCGGACTTTTAGCGTGAATGTCAACGGCACCAGTTCGGCGGAACATACAGTCGGAGCGGGGGTCCCACAGGGGTCTTCGCTGTCACCGATCCTGTATTCCCTGTATACACATGAATTTCCGACCTTCGCTCGGACGAGTACGGCTATGTTCGCGGATGACACCGCGATCTATGCCCACTCGTTCCAGAGCGAAGTGGCTGCTGTGCAGCTCCAGGTTCCCCTAGATCGGTTGGTCATACCTTATATGGGGAATAACAAGATCAAGTTAAATTCGCAAAAAACGAGGTCGTCAACTTTACGAGGAAATTCACGAATGTGAAGATCCTCGGGAAGTTGAAGATTGATAATAACAAAGTGACGGAGAACCCCTCAGTGAGATACCTGGGAGTGGAATTCAGTGGAATCAGTAAAGTATCAGACAAATTTTACAGACATCTCCCTAAAAGTCCGCTCACGGCTAATATAAACACATTAAGAAGTGACCGTCCACGAAAGCACGGAGTCATATTCGAGAGTCTTGATCTCTATAGAGAAATAGAACAACACTAAGGAAAACAAATAAATCGATAATTAAATTTGTAAAATAATTAATGCACAAAGCCCACCAATTATTAGAGGGGTAACAATGTTATTTTTTGAAACCGGTTTTCTCTTTTTCCGGTAACACCGCAGATAACGACCACATTGTACAAATGACAAACTTTGTGATTTTTGAAAACAAAACAATCAGATAAAGGTACATAAGCAATTTTATTTTATTTATTTAGCGTATGGCTACATCACAGGTAAGTGTATAACAAAAAGAAAAAAAATTGTAAAATTTCACAAACAGACATTAAGGTTACGAATATATTCTATTGACTCTCTTGTCGCAATCAGGAAATCGGATGGGTTGCCACTGTAGGAACTAATTGGGCAGTCCTCTACCAGGTATTTAATAGTGTGTCTTTGAGCGCCGCAATCACAATTTGGGGAAGATATTTTTCCCCACCTGAAAAGTGAGTCGGAGCACCTGCCTTATTCTATTAAGTGTTGTCCAGATTCGTCTTGGTTGATCAAAACCCTCTGGCTTGCCTGTAACGCATGGCATGTCCCGGTTGGCAGGTGTGGCCTTCTTCTCCCAGTCTTCTTTCCACCGCTCAATTATGTTGAAGTTTTTTTCGATAAGGGTTTTCGATAAGGGTTTTCGATAAGGGTTTTCGATAAGGGTTTCTGCCGGGCATGGCTGCTGTGTAAAGACTAAAGAGCAGGGGAGCAAGCACCGATCCTTGTGAAAGGCCATTATTCAGTTTCATTTTTGTACTAGTCTTGTCGCCCATGATTACTTGAATGGATAGCATGGCATTGATAACATCAGCAGTCTTTCTGCATATGCATAAGCAATGCAGGAGGCACTTGGTGATCACATGTAAAAAAAAAGGTTTATATGTCTATAGGCAACCTGCCAACAACAGCAGGGACTGCCCCTAGCCCCCTCCGGGAGGGCAAGAGGGCAGTTTTACATTCCCCGAATGTAGGCCAAATTCCTTCCTAGTGATTATTCCAATATAGATAAGAAATAAACTACTTGGTTGGCTAATATCACTATTGGATTTCATTCATTTTTTTATCCTGATATCAGCCTAAAATATAGCTATTTTTTTGAGAATATTATACCAACAATATTGTATACGTTGGTAAGAGTGAGCAGTCACATTATAAAAAGTTCAAAGGCATAAATCAACTGTGGATCTGGGAATTTCTCTCGATCAAAACAATAATAATAAAGATAACAGTTGCGAGGAAAGAAATGAACGAAGAAATGTAAAACAATGGAAACAAGTTCAATGCCTGGGAATTTCAATCTTCGTGTCATGAACAGGAACGGACTAGTCTGATTATCTCATACGCAATATCGTGACAAAATCATACAAATTACACAATTACATAGATAGATAAATATATAGATTTTATTAATCCTTTCTGCTACATATTATGTAGATGGGACATTGTAGGTACAAATACAACAAAGTTAATGTAAAGGTGCCCAGGCTTTACATACATAATCTAAATCTAAGTGAAATGTGATTACTAGAATTACAATTATACAGGGTGTTGGTGAATAATTGCGAAAAACTTCAAGGGGGTGATTCTGCATGAAAACATAATGACGCAAAGCTACATACAACAAAATGTTCAAAATGACCTCCCTCAGATGTGATACAAGATTCAACTCTTCGCCTAATTGATTGTCGTATTCGCGCAAATATTCCAGGTGTATTTCTTATTGTCTCACAGCCGGCTATAATTCGATTCCTCAGGTCTTCAACATTTTCGACGGGAGTGGAATAAACTAATGACTTAAGAAAACCTCAAATGCAAAAATCTAGAGGATTTAAATCCGGATATCAAGCAGGCCAATGTTCCGTACCTCCCCTACCTATCCAACGATTGGGATATACTGTATCTAAGTGATTACTTACAATAATATTAAAATGGACTGGTGCACTATCATGCATGAACCAGAAGTGTTGTCTTAGCTGTAGAGGAATTTCTTCTAGAAGAATAGGTAACTCTTCCTGTAGGAAATTGTGGTAAGAGTCGCCTGTTAGTCGTTGTGGGAGGAAATATGGATAGATTAAATGATCATCAAGTATCCCAAGCCATACATTTACTGAAAACTGATGCTGAAAATGAGCTTCAAAGATTCCATGTGCATTTTTCTCAGTCTCAGTTGTTATGGAAATTTCGTATACACTGTCGTCCAAAATTAGCCTCGTCAGTAAACAAAACGCCATTTAAAAAATTAGGAATTTGAGCGATTTGATGAAGAATTCAATGGCAAAAAACTAGGCGCAGAAAAAAGTCTCTAGGTGGTAGAGCTTGCACACGTTGAATATGAAACAGATACAAAAGGTGTTCTTTGAGAATTTTAAATACAGTGAAGTTGCTTACATTCAGTATGTTGGCAATTTTTCGAGTACTCGTTTCAATTAACTCGAGAACTGCTTCTTCTAGTTGCACCGTTCGTACTTTTCGAGGGCGCCCGCAGTCAGCCGTTTGTTTCTCAAATGTACCATTTTCGCGCAAATGCAAATATTGTGTGATGGGGTACCCTACGTCCTGGATACAACTCAGCATACAATCATCGAGCTTGCCGACCATTTCCATTACTTCGACCATAGACAAAATGCATGTCTGACAATTCCGCATTTGTATAATTTTCCATTCTTTTTGATGAAACAAAATTAATTACTTATTATCATCAGTGTTATACCAAACTAAAAGCTTAAAAATTAAAAAACGCTAATTTGGCATTTCGTCGAAATATTCGTATTTAACAGAATGTTGACAGTAGCCTACTAGCATCGCTACTAGATGATGTATTAAAGTAATGACAAATACGCGTTATGTTTTATTTTTCTGCATATAAACGGCGCCCCATACGAAAAAAAGGCAAATAGATTTCTTTACACAAATTGAACGAGGAATTCAAAAAATGATATCATTACCCGTATGCGCGCCAATGATGAACATAAAATTCTTAATTGCATGTCAAAAAATGCGCAATAACTACCTCATAAAACTCATCAAATTTTATTTGATATCTCGACCGGTTTCAGAGCAATAAATAATAGTCAGTTTTTAAGAAAAACTTTAACCCCGTATACAAAAGTTATATAGCAAACTTCATTATTTTTTCATGCAGAATCACCCCCTGAAGTTTGTCGCACTTATTCACTAACACCCTGTATCTACAAATTGTCATTAAAAAACATATCCGTACTCAGTACTCAAACATAATAGTAATTATTTTTCAATGAAAATATAAGAACATTGGAACACCCTACTAGACAGAACATTGTAAAATAAAATTGGAAAGTAAACACGGTCGCACATTGCTCTCTTCAACGCAAATTTAACTATTGTGTACAAATGTTTCTGATGAGAATGTTCAATAGTCGTCAAAAAAATACAAGTTACTGATTTATATTACCTCGAACCCTATATTAGAAAGCTTTCCTGTTGGTGTTCAAAGTATCGAAGTCAAATACAATTCCCACAATATTTTTCCGATCATGTAAGTATATGTTATGTTGAATTGAGCGTTGCAGTTTCCGTCTAGTGATTTTTTCAGAATCCGTGTTGGCACTCTGCCATCAGATCGAAATTTCCCGATAATCATTTATTCTGGGATATATGAGTTTCATAAAAAAACACAAAACTTCGTTATATTAAGAAATGTTGGTTTTTTTTTTAATTCGGCTACGGAGAAATCGGTAGTTTTTCAAAATTAATAAGTTGCGCCAGTTTGTGAATGGATATTATTGTTATAAACAATAAGTGCAGAGTCATAGCCTATTATAGCACAGCAAACAAAGTGAGGATATATGTAAAAACAAAATCAGTGTATCCTGAACAAGCGGACCAGTGTGAAAACAGAAACGGTCGTCGCGCCAGAAACGAAATATTAGTATATGCGAGTGTCATATGTTATTCCTTCAAGATCTTCCGAAATGAAATAGCAATTGTAATTTTCTACAGTATTATGATGGTGATGATATTCAAAACGAGCTGAGAAAGCATGCGTACCCCATTTCAGATTTTGTATCTCAATACTCACCATGGAAACTATCCTCGTATTCAAAAAAATCTCCATAACAGAATTAATTCATCGTTTCTGGATATTTATTTTTCACTCTATATTCAAAACGAGCTGAGAAAGCATGCCTACCCCATTTCAGATTTTGTATCTCAATACTCACCCTGGAAACTACCCCCGTATTCAAAAAAAATCTCCAGAACGGAGTTGATTCATCGTTTCTGGAAATGTCTTTTTCACTCTATATTCAAAACGAGCTGAGAAAGCAAACCTACCCTATTTCGGATTTTGTATGTCAATACTCACCCTGGAAACTACCCCCGTATTCAAAAAAATCTCCAGAACATAGTTAATTCACCGTTTCTGGAAAAGTCTTTTTCACTATATATTCAAATCGAGCTGAGAAAGCATGCCTACCCAATTTCAGATTTTGTATCTGCATATTCACCCTGGAAACTACCCCCGCATTGAAAAAAATCTCCAGAACAGAGTTAATTCATCGTTTCTGAAAATTTATTTTTCACTCTATATTCGAAACGAGTTGGGAAAGCATACCTACCCCATTTCGGATTTTGTATCTGATTTTTCACCCTGGAATATAAAGTGAAAAATAAATTTCCAGAAACGATAAGTTAACTCTGTTCTGGCGATTTTTTTTAATGCGGGGGTAGTTTCCAGGGTGAGTATTGAGATACAAAATCCGAAAGGGTAGCTCGTTTTGAATATAGAGTGAAAAAGAAATTTCCAGAGAAGATGAATTAACTTTGTTCTGGAGATTTTTCTGAATACTGGGGTAGTTTCCAGGGTGAGTATTGATATACAAAATCCGAAATGGGGTAGGTATGCTTTCTCAGCTCGTTCTGAATATACTGTGAAAAGGAAATTTCCAGATACGCCCTTTTTATCCCATCTTGTATATTATTGTCACAGCCACTGATAAATATGATCTTATGATTTATTAGAAGCACCATTATCATATTTTTATCATATTTGTGTGTAAACTTTCATTCATCATCAACACCATCATAATCCTGTAGAAAATTCCAATTGCTATTACATTACCGAAGATTTTGAAGGAATTACATATGAGACACCCTTGCGCATATACTAATATTTCGATTCGGGCGCGACGACCGTTTCTGATTTCACACTGGCAACAAGCGGCTGGCACCCAGAGAAATTGTTGTAGGATGTAATCCACGGTATTATACGGGGAAGTTGTTGTCAGGAGAAAGAATACATTTGGGGCCCAATTAGCCCCTATTAAATTCAGCTATCAGAATATCATGATGATTCCTGAAATATTTTTTAGGAGGGATGCAGATTCTTGTCTTGATTTCGAAAACTGCACTTGCTCTTATCTTAAAATCGAGACAAGAAATGACAAGAAAATCCGTTCCATAACGAAAAACTTGATGATGCCTCGGTAAAATCCAAGATTTTTGGAACGAATTTCCTTATCGCGCGTTGCGAAAGGGGGCTAGACGGAATAAATTAAGACCAAAAGTTGTAACGACACTTTTTGCTATAGTTGTAAGCCGTGCGACGTGCGCGTGTTTCTCTGTCTGTCTCTCTCTCTCTCTCTCTCTCATAGAAAGCAAGCCAGTTATTTTCGTTTCGTCTTTCTATTTCGCATTGAACAGTGTGGTGTCGTGACGATTATTTTTGTTGAGTGTATACAGGTTTCTTGTACATAATAAATAATAAAAAATAATAACATTAATGAATCCTGACAGTGTTTCTGCACAAGTTCCGGATATTGCTGATGGAGTTGGGTAAGTAGAGATTTTATACAGACAATAATAAATGCTTATGTATTTTTAGCAAGTACGCATTATAACCTCTCTTTACTATTGTGCTAACCAAGTCATACGCGTTATAATCTCTCCATTATTGTGTGTTTAGCAAGTGTACGCGTCATAACTTTAATAAATTTAAAAGCAAATTATATTTTAATATTACAATATCAATGCGTATGTACTAAAATTGAGCCTACTGATTAAGTTTATATTACATTATATTTGTTAATAATAAAAAAATATTATTATGACTTAAAAAAAAAATTATTACAATTCCTTCACTAATTAATCGAAAGGAACTTCGTTCCATCCGGGTGTCCCTTGACACCTCTCAAGTTTTTTTTATATTTTTTTTATAAAATTCCAGACCTCTATTTGTATATATTTGAGTACCCAAAGCATATTGTCTGATAGTTTCCAGTGAATTCATAGAATTGAAAGTCAAATAAAATGAAGATTATAACAACATAGTGTTACCTGAGACCGAACTTGAACAATGGAGAGTTTGACCAGGAAATGGAATATAAAATAAAACATTGAACAGAATTCATTAGTCATTGAACAATACAACATTAAATGAAGTTAAATGGATAGAAAAGACACTATGGTACCCTAAATGGAGAACTCAAGAGTAACAATGAAATGCTGAAATGAAACAATTGAGGAATATTGCCGGAAAACAAAAAGTAGAATGAATAATACAATAATAAGAGAAGGATTTCAATAATCGGTTGAAGTGAAACAAACAATAAAAGTGGGCAGAAAGGGTTTGAGCACATTAAACATAATTGGTCCATCGCCTTCCTACAATATAGAGCTGAAAGATAAAGGAGGTCAGAAATGAAAGCACATTTCAGTAGAAAAGGCATAACATTGAAATGAATGAAGAAAAATAATGCATACTAAAATAAATGCATCGATAAATTTAATGAATAATAAACCAGCTATTTCGTTACACAAACATTCTTGATTGGCCCAAAAGTTAGAGTTTTGAGCATCAAAAGAATGCTTTTGTATAGCTTGAGTATTTTTTCCACCCCAATTTGAAATAAATTCATTATTTCAGTGCTACTTATTTAATTCAATATAACAATGTTTGACTGAAACCAAGCATTAATATTTCAAATAAATCAAAATAATGAATTACAATATTGCTTTTTCTGTGCAGCACAAGTAGTACTAAAGCATTTTACTTATTTATGCCTTCGACTGATTTGGAAAATATCTTGATAACCCAGTTTTTGAAGTTTAAACTACTTCCTATATTATTCCCCGTATTGATAAATCGGACATAAAATGTATCTTCGCCAAATTGGGCGCCCCCCATTCGTAGGAAAATTTTACCTAGACATTTCTCTATAGAGAACAAATTTTTATATTATAGAACAAATTACCCACGTAACCTGTCGCTAACTCGGATACCCATAATAAATAAACCACAAACAAGTTGATTTTATCATGAAATCGTACCCGACAAAAACAACTGTTTCAGCTATGCAGATATGATTTATCGTCATGCTAATTGTTGTATTACGAAACAAACTACACGTATAATAAATACCAGTAATGATTGCTGAAAAGTTCATTTATGAAAAATCCAAAACTATTTTTATTTTTCAAAATGTTGTAATCGTTAGTTTCAAGGATACAGCTGAAAATTAGAAATAGATCAAAATGAATTGTCTTAACGCTAATTTCAAGATTATGAAATTTCCTGAGGTCAGGGCGCTATAAATATATATTTTCCCTCCTAACAAACGGACGATTAATGATTATACCAGAAAAACGAATCATTATTATTATTATATTGGTAGGCGAGAACGACATTCATAGTAGGTAGTTTATGAAGATAATGTTGGATATACTGTTGTCTAATTTTCCGGGATATGCAATATCTTTGAACACATAGAGGGAAGAATAAATTATAATGGACATTTAAAAAAAAACTTGAGAGGTGTCAAGGGACACCCGGATGGAACGAAGTTCCTTTCGATTAATTAGTGAAGGAATTGTAATAAAATTTTATTTTTTTGAAGTTATAATAATTTTTTTTTATTATTAACAAATATAATGTAATATAAACTTAATCAGTAGGCTCAATTTTAGTACATACGCATTGATATTATAATATTAAAATATAATTTGCTATTAAATTTATTAAAGTTATGACGCGTACACTTGCTAAACACACAATAATGGAGAGATTATAACGCGTATGACTTGGTTAGCACAATAGTAAAGAGAGGTTATAATGCGTACTTGCTAAAAATACATAAGCATTTATTATTGTCTGTATAAAATCTCTACTTACCTAACTCCATCAGCAATATCCGGAACTTGTGCAGAAACACTGTCAGGATTCATTATTGTTATTATTTTTTATTATTTATTATGTACAAAAAACCTGTATACACTCAACAACAATAATCGTCGCGACACCACACTGTTCAATGCGAATAGAAAGACGAAACGAAAAAAACTGGCTTGCTTTCTATGAGAGAGAGAGAGAGAGAGACAGACAGAGAAACACGCGCACGCCGCACGGCTTACAACTATAGCAAAAAGTGTTGTTACAACTTTTGGTCTCAATTTATTCCGTCTAGCCCCCTTTCGCAACGCGCGATAGGGAACTTCGTTCCAATAAAGCCATATTTCCCAGCTAAAGCTGGACTATGAACTACATCTGATAGGGTTATTTTACAATTAGTATCAGATGTAGCTCAACTTCCAGGGTGTGCTTAAGACGGGAAAGGGTGTGCTTAAGACGGTTTGGTAATTAGATATTACCAAAAATTACCCTCATTATCATCGTATATTGCGAACAACCCAAAATATGTTTTTTATCTGTTTATAAAGTTCTTGCAATATTTTGTTGAGTTCATATATACAGTGTCCGTCATAAAGTTGGTTACATATGGGAAAAAATTGTAATTGAAATTTCTGAAAAACTCTAATGGCGGTTCGTTTCTGCAGGTCTGACAATTAAAAAATCCGTTGCGACTTATATCACGTGACCTCAGATTTGGCGAGAATTAAAAAAAAAAGTTGTCTGTGGTGCCGAAAAATAGGTTGAATTGACAAGATATTGAAATTTTTTATTGAAAAAATACCGTTTTATTCCTCTACCCTTACTAAGAAACATTATACATTCTGGCAACAGCTTTAATAACCTAAATCACATGAGTCTGGGTCAAAACTGATCAAATATTTGTGGAATAGTCATTTTGCGGTAGATTAATTATGAAAACACGATTTAGTCTTGTCACTAGGTGTAGTCATACCCTGTGAGTTGTTGCACATGAGCTTATTCAATATTCTAAACCCGTAAATAAAATTTAAACCAACTAATATTTGTAATTAAGACTTAATAATACATTATTTATCCTAATTGAATTTAGTATCGTTTAGGTAAATGTGGAAAAAAAACTCAATAAACAAACAATGTACAAATTTTCAATATTCTACGTGACCACCTTCGCGCTCCACACATATAATCTGGAAACCATTTCGCGGCGAACATTTTTCAACATAGTTCTGTTGATCAGTGCTGCACAATTCCTTATACAAATTTCTAAATGAATAAAATGTTATTTTTGTTTTTTTTTTCAATCCGGTTCAAAATTGGTACGTTGGTAATTGTCTTCGTTGGATTCCAAACACATTTTCCCAATAAAATTTTTCGATATCTTTTTTTTTATTCCCGTCAAATCTGAGGTTACGCGATATAAGTCGCAACGGATTTTTCAGTTGTCAGACATGCAGAAACTAACCGCCATTAGAGTTTTACAGAAATTTCAATAACAATTTTTTTCCCATATGTAGTCAACTTTATGACGGACACTGTATATATATATATATATATATATGTTTTTTTGGCTCCTTCAAGAGTTTCTATTCGATTTGATTGTCTTCCAAATATTATTAAAAATAATATCAACAATTTCTTGAATAACAAATTAATAATCATGTTGACTCGATTTTACATCAAATAAAAATGTGTTTCAAATTGTTAATTTTTTTATCACTATTGACATTCCCTCTATCACAATGATGATTCTTTGAAACGCGACCAAGGAAAAGGCCATTTCCCACTAGCTTCACGCTCTTTTTGGCTGCTGAATGAGAACTCATCTGGCAGCCAATCATACAAATGTATGTGTTTCATGTTAGCCGATTTTTTCCGGTCCTACCTGAAAATCTGATGATTTATAAAAAAAAATCTGCCGGAAAAAAATTCTAAGTAAATTAGATGCTTCACTTTTTCAAAACTCCGATTTTCCATATAAATAACACAAAATAATTATTTTTTTCGGTTTCAACTCGATTTTTGTGAAAAAAATGAGTATACAGCTTTTGTAGGGCGTTAAATTTGCTACAAAATAGTTCCTATGAGCAAACGCTGTCCGACCAACAGTTTTTCAGTTGTAGAGCGGAAAGGAATTAAAAAATTAAAAAAAATTCCTTTAAATTGGAATTTAATGATCTTACATTAACTAGTATCTTACAATAGACGCATGAAGCTATTATCAATGGAAATTTGATAAAGATTATAATAACTGCTTAACAATTTAAAAAAATGAACACGTCGTGAATGATACTGCTGAACGGGGAGTTCAATTAATAGAATCGTATAATCGGAGTTTAACTTATAACGAAGAACAGAAACAATACTTACTAATTACAAATTGTGTCAATGCATAAAAACGAATTTCCGAATGCTAATAAGCAAACAATGTTACCACCAGTACAGAAATGAAAAAAAAATACTTATGGTAATTCTCTTGTTTTATATACCAAAATTTATATTTATTTACTAAATACAAAAAGTTGTTTCTGAAATTAACAATTTAATAGCTTTATAGCGTCTATTGTAAAATAATATTTAATGTAAGATCAATAAATTCCAATTTAAAGAAAAATTAACGCCCTACAAAAGCTGTATACTCATCTTTTCCACAAAAATTTTTAAATACCGAAAAATTGAGTTGAAACCGAAAACAAAATTTTCCTTCGTTATTTATTTGGGAAATCGAATTTTTGAAAGAGTGCCTCTAATTTACTGAAATTTTTTTCCAGCGGGAATATTTTTTTTTATAATTATCAGATTTTTAGATAGGACGAAAAAAAATATCGTAGATTTTTTGAAGAAACATTATTCTTCATAGTTGATTTTTATAAAAAAGTTTTGTAAAATTCACATTTTAGGACGATAAACATTTTTGGGAGGATTTGTATAATTTCAGGATATCTATATGTGATCACAACTTCTGAATTGTTTTTTGTATATCTGACAGCTTCACCATTGTTAAAATACAAATACTCAATCAATAAACACAAAACAAAAGTTTCTTTCGCAATTCGTCTAGAAAGTAAATAGGTACACGCTCTAGGCTAAACGCCAGTTCAAAATGATAACTTATGTATTAGTTGTCCCACTTTATAGGTTCGGTTTAAACTTCGGATTGGAGTTTAAACCTAGGTTATGAGAAAAGTTACGTTTTAAAGATTTCGGTTAACGAAAATCGTCAGTTTAAACCCGGCAATCGATTCGTTATTGTAAACGATGGAATAAGCACTAGTTAAACTTCAGATTGAGAATGAGCCTACTCATTGAGAATCAGGACCGACAATTGTGGCAAAAGTTAAAACTAGTCTACTATAGAAAATTAATAATTTCAAATATTGAGGTTTTGTTAAATGACTTTTTTTTCGTGTTCGAAGATCTTTTGACATATGATGAAGATGTTATTGATATTGTAGAAGCTCCCCGAAATGAAAGAGAATTCCGAAATAAACCAAATCACTTTGATATCTGGAATTTATAACACGTTTCAAGATTTCCAAAAAATTCGTAGAAATATTGCTCCAGCATATAGGTCATCTGTTGTAACGGCCAACAAATCGGTTATGTATTTTAATAATATAATATAATATAATAACACAAATATTAAGAATTTGCTGTAATAAACGAAACCTATAAAACGTTCATATGCAGAGTTATGGTTAAACCAAGTTTACACCGAACCTATAAAAGTGGGCCTAAGAAATATTCCACTCACATTGTAATGATTTTAACTTTCGTCTAAGTAATAATTTCAGTAATTTAACTTCATAAAAATAACTAACGAAAACAAAGTAATGCTGACGTAATTATATTTTTTTAGCAGATACGCCTCACTCAATGTATGGCCATGCTTGACGGAAAATAATGAGATCTGTAGATTCCAATACCAAGATGTTAAATTTGAATCTTGATATCGGCATTTTCAACACCTCAGTGCGTTCTAGGATATACATTTCCATACGGGGTCAGGTTGAATTCATTTTTACAAGCTTTTATTCAACCTCACATTTTTAACCGACGAAAAAAAGGAGGAGGTTCTCTAGTCGACGCGTATATTTTAACAAGCTTTTATTTAACTTGCTTCGTTCGTATGTCATTCTGTCATTCTTTCCGGTTCAAAATTTGTAATCCATTTTTGGAGCACTTGCCAACATCCGATTGGGCTGATATTTGGCAGGTGTTCATAATTCTGGTGACAAAGCATTATGAAATTTTTGTTAAAGAAAAAAACAAAATGGCGCTCCAAGATGGCGAACGAGATTTAGGTTTATGGTCCGATTCGACTCAAAATTAGTATGTGGCTGTTTTCAAGGTCGAAAATTATGAATTTTTCTTCAAAATTCATGAAATCAAAATGGGGCTACAAGATGGCCGATGATCTCTGTGTTTATGGTCCGATTCAATTCAAAATTGGTATGTGGGGGTTTTCGGGGTCGGAGTTTATGAATTCACAAGTTCAAGATGGCGGACGAGTTTTGTAATTATGGCCTGATTCGATTCAAAATTGGTATGTCGGGGTTTTTGGGATCAGAGATTATGCATTTAGTCGAAGATTATTGATTTTTAGTTAAAATTCATAAATTGAAGATGGCAACTCCAAGATGGCGGATGAGTTCATCTATAGATGGTCTCCTCATTGAAGGATTAGATAGCTCAGAACTTACAGGAAAATAAGGCCTTATGACAACGATGCTTTAACAAAAATACCTAGATTAAGGCTAATTAGTAATAAAAAAGCACAAAATAAAATAATTGATAAAAAACCTTTTTAAATACAAGCTTTTATTCAAATGCACTAAAAAGTAAAAAATAATTGCTTTGGATATGTGACGTAGGTTATTCCGTGAGTTATAGATTCAAAAGTTTGTCGCTTTTGTAATGGATCTGAAAACTTTGCGCGACAAGCTTTTGAATCTATAACTCATGGAATCATCTGTCACACATCCAAAGTTTTTATTTTTAACTTTTTAGTGCATTTGAATAAAAGCTTGTCTTTAAAAAGGTTTTTTATAAATTATTTTATTTTTATGTATGTATGTTTAGTTCAAATCTTGCAAGTGAATTCTGACCCACTTCTAGTTATCCGATTAACGTGAAATTCGGCAGGAGGAATTCCGGTGACAATGAATTATGGAGAAAAAAGAATGGCGGCTTCAATATGGCGGACAAGTTTTGTGATTATCGTTCGATTCTATTCAAAATTGGTATGTGGCGGTTTTCGGGGACAGAGATCACGAATTTTTTGTCAAAATTCTCAAATTCAAGATGGCGGCTCCAATATGGCGACGAGTTTTGTTGTTACAGCCCGATTCCATTAAAAATTGGTAGGTTGGGGTTTTTGGAGTTTGGAGAAAATCCACGAATTCAAGATGGCGACGAGTTTTGTGATTATGGCCCGATTTCATTCAAAATTGCTATGTGGGTTTTTTTGGGGGACGGAGATTATCAATTTTTGTCGGAATTCAATAAGATAACAGATTTCATGAATGACTGAAAAGAACTGAATGAAAGTGATTTAAAAAAAAATTAAGACAAGCTTGTATACAAATGCACTTGAAAAGAAAAAATAATTAATTTAATTGTTTGGCCTAGGTAATTCTGTGAGTTGCAGATTAAAAAGCTTGCCGCGAATATAAAATAGCTATTCTTGCGCGGCAAGATTTTGAATCTGCTACTCACAGAATATAACCTAATAGTCCATTTTCCGAAACTAGTGTGAAGACCAACCGAAAATTATGATCCAGAGGTGTCATTCGATTCGTAATTGCATTAAGAAAATCTTTGTTCGGAACCAATATCTGGAGAAACAAATTACAAAAGTTTCGAACAATTAACTAAACAAAAAAAAGTTTGTGAGGTTTTTTGCAAATATCTCAAAAACTATTTGAGATATCCGATATTTGAAAAAAGATCCTTAAAGAGAAGGAAATTTCCTAAAAAGTCCCGGAACTGTGCCGGCAATATTTATAATTTTAATTTAGCGGCGAAAAAAAGGCAGAAAACGCGCGGCTTACCTCCAATGCGCGCCGACCGAATCTGACACCCGAACAAAAAAAAAATTTTAACCGAGTAAATATTGATATTGAGGAATAAAAAATTTTTAGGTATTATCTAGACATATCAATAAACAATAATCAATCAATCAATTATGCCTTTGTTGATTAGAAAATTTAACTTGTTGAAAGTTATTATAAAAACCCTGATAATTGTTGAACTAAAAATCTGGATTTTTTTTTACTCCTTGGAGATGTTCCTTAAAGGCTTTAAAAAAGATCCCCGTTGGAAAAATCATCAAAAAATTTTGATTGTTATTGAAATAACTTATAAACTATTGACGATACGGCAAGAACACTTCAAGTCTTTTTTATTCTCCGTTCAGCAATTAACAAATAGAGCTTTGAACCGAAACTCTAACTCTATTATTTATTAACTTTTTTCCAATTATTTATAAACTTTTCTCCAAAAAAATTTTTTTTAAGGTTTTATAAGTTAAATATCTTATTAACTATTATAAACATATTTCCAAACGAAATTTTTTTGGTTGAATTTATACTTTTCATAATAATCTGTTATTATTTTAAATTTCGTACTTATTACTCGGTAATAAATTATAAAACAAATTTTAATTATTTTTCAATGTTTATAAATAATCGAAGAAAAGTTAACAAATAGTAGAGTTAAAGCTTCTGTTTTGACATCAATTTGTTCATTGATTAACGGAGAATAAAGAAGACTTGAAACGTTTTAGTCGTATTTTTATTAGTTAAAAAGCCGTAAAAAAAATTTTTTTGGAGAAAAGTTAATAATAATTGGAAAAAAGTTAATAAATAGAGTTAGAGCTTCGGTTTAAGCTCTATTTGATGATTTCAACGGATTTTAACCTTGAACATCGGAGTAAAAAATCAATTTAGTTCAAAATATAGGTTAAAATTTACTAACGAATTATTTAAAACAGACGAAACTGAAAGAATACAAGTCAAAGTGCACGAAAATATTAAAAATTATATGAAAAATAGAAAACAAAATTTTTTCATAACAAACGATACATGGTTGATTTCAGTATTTTTGGAAGTATTTAAAAAACAATATAACCAAAAAATTCATTTGTTTATAACAAATTGTTTATTTAATAAACAAATAAAGATAAAAAAAATTTTCCATAGTATTAGAGACCAATATAAATAATGATAAAAAAAACGGTTCCTCAATATTAATATTTAGCAACAAAATAAATTATTAACAAAGGCGTTTTTTACCAATATTTTTTTCACGATTTTTTCTCAAAAATCTTTATTTTCTTTGCCAAAAATTTTTTTAATCTTATAAACAATCATTTTTATAACAATTTTTGAAATAATATGCGGTAAAATTTAAAAAAATTATATTGTTTTTAGCAATAAAAAAACAAATTATAGTAATTTAAAAAAAATCTTTATTGTTTTATTTACGTTTTTATTTTTTTATGCCTTTGATTGTTGATAAAAAAGTGAAAAATCAAAAAAAAAAACAACGGTAATCTTTTTTAAAGCCTTTAAGCAACAGCTCCAAGAAGTAAAAAAAAATCCAGGTTTTTAGTTAAACAATTATCAGGGTTTTTATAATAACTTTCAACAAGTAAAATTTTCTAATTATCAAAGGCATAATTGATTGAAAAATAGAGGTAAACATTTTTTGCCGACGGATTATTGTTTATTGATATGTCTAGATAATACCTAAAAATTTTATTCCTTAATATTAATATTTACTCGGTTAAAATATTTTTTTTTGTTCAGGTATCAGATTCGGTCAGCACGCACGGGAGCTAAGCCGCGCGTTTTCTGCCTTTTTTTCGCCGCTACATCAAAATTATAAATATTGCCGGCACAGTTTTTCTTGGAAAATTTTCGGCTCTTTAAGGTTTTTTTTCAAATTTCGGATATCTCAAATAGTTTTTGAGATATTTGCAAAAAACCTCACAAACTTTTTTTTGTTTAATTAATTGTTTATATTTTTTGAATTTGTTTCTCCAGATATTGGTTCCGAACTAAATTTTTTTTAATGCAATTACGAATCGAATGACTCCTTGATCATAATTTTCGGTTGGTCTCAACTCTAATTTCGGAAAATGGCTCTTGTGAACCAGACTATAAGTAAAACAATTAAAGATATTAATTTTTCCTTTTTATTGCATTTGTATAAAAGGATTTTTTTTCTCAGTACATTTCTGATGAAAAAACATATTAAACATCAGCTGAGTGCATGCGAGCTGGGCAAGACAATCCCCCGGATTTTACCAGCATAACAATTACTAGAAACGGTATAATTATCTTTCGTTTCCCAGCCTTTAAATCATTACCCACCTATTCACTTCGATAGTGAACTGGAATAATTAGTTCCATAATTGCATTCAATTACGCGGCGTTTTACCATGGTAGTTTCCCCATTTGAAAACTTGCCGGTTTTCACTACCTAAAGAAAAATTAAGAAGACTAGCTGGAATGAAACAGATAAGATGTCGATTCACGGAAGATCCGTGAAAAATACCAATTAGTGAAGACGTCCCTCCCCATTTAGAAGTAATTAGGTTGGATCTATGCTGCATCTCTACCAGGTGTCCACGGAAGGTGGCTCGCCCCTATAACTTTTTTGTTTTCGGAAATAATGGAATGAAATTTGTCCATAAAAAATTATTTCATTTTTAATCATCACAAATGAGTAAAAAAACATATCGCAGACAAATTTTATGCAAGTTGAATTTGGTTGCAAATGACTCCTGAAGGGAATACAGTGTTCCACGTATATAATACATATTATATAGGTATATATACCCATATACAATAGAAAGGATAACCAAAAATCAATCTGATGAAAAACAGGCTTAAAAAGGCAATATTTAAATTTTATAATCGATAATGTCTATTCATCAAAATGAGCCAAAGTCACCCAGCTGGGTTAAAGTCACCCGAAATTACGGTACGTTGTCTAAATACGGGTCTCTTTCTTCTTGGGGCAATAATATCAAAACTTCAAAAAAATCTGTCGAACATCTTTGCAGTCGGGTATAAAACAAAAATATTCAACACAATAATAATTTTCAGAATAGTCAATGTTTATTGAAATGTCAAACAATCAAATAGGCTAGAATCGGCAAATTATCTCTTAAACCCCCGAATTCATGAGATTAACTTAAACCATTGTTAAACTAGGTTTATCTCACGTATTGAACAACTGAAACAAAATTGGTAATCGTGGTTTAAGCCCAATCACTGTGTGCGGTGTGTAGTTTTTGAGATATTTCGATTGCCCAACTTACCCATATGCTCAACTAGCCCCGCTCTACCTATTTGAGAGGGTTGACTTCAGATCCGTGTTCGGGAGGCAATAGGTAATTCATTTTTTTGGAAAAGTCAAGGTCTCATCATAAATAGGAAAAATATTTTTATATTCTCTCTTTCTCCTTGTTACTCTTCCGTATTTCGGCCTCGCGTTTCTACAATTTACTTCAGCAAATTTTTAAAATAGGATAACATAAAATTTAACTAATACGTAAATAATAAAATACTCATTAATTGTAGAGGCCATCTAACTGGACCCATATTTCCAATCCAGTTTTCGTTGTATGTTTCATGCAGATATTCCGTAACTGCCCTCAGGTTGTGTGGTGGAGCACCATCTTGTTGATAAAATAATCCAACTCGATTTATTAATGGAACTTCGTCGAAGAAAAGCTCAATTTCCTGCGTGAGGAAACTTAGATATCTAGCCCCTGTCAGGACACCGTCAAAAATTATAGGGCCTAAAATTCTGTCCCCTAAAATCCCAACCCAACAATTGAAACCAAACCGTTCTTGGAAATTTCCTTCCTCCATCAAGTGTAAATTTGCATCGGACCAATATAGCTTATTATTTCTGTTGCAATGTCCAAAATTAGTGAAACGGCTTTCGTCAGTATACAGAATTTTATATGGAAATGTGTCATCCTCCAAATATTTAACAAAGAACCAATTGCAATACTCAAGTTTCCTTGCATTATCGTTTTGGTACAGGTGCTGGTGTAGCTGATATTCAAATGAATGATATTCATGTTTCTTCAAAATATAATAATAATTTTATTTCCTTAAGACAGTTACAAACCATATGGAAAAAGTCAGTTCCTTACATTCAAAATGTTTATATATCTACACACGTAAATTTTAAATAAAATAATACTAAAAAGATAAAATTGATTTCACAGCAGACTACTAGGACAAATATTCATCCAGTCTATAAAAACACTGTTCTGTCAAAAAGGATTTCAACTTATGTTTGAATGATTGTTTTGTGAAGCATTTTTTCACATTTGAAGGAAGAGCATTGTATATTCTAGGAGCCATATGACTCGGAGATTGGCGAGTTATTTTGAATTTTCCAAATGGAATTGAAAAATCATTCTTTTGTCTCGTGTTGAAATTATGATTTTGTTTGTTCCTCACATATATTTCATCATTATTGTCAAATACTAGCATACTCATCTCTGATATGAATAGACATGGCAATGTTAATATTTTCAGTTTTTTAAATATATCTCTGCATGAATCAGTCTGTGAAAGCCCCGTCATTGCTCGTAAAATTCGTTTTTGTGCAACGAAGATATCTTTTGCTAGGGTAGATAAACCCCAAAATATTACACCGTATCGTAGCCTACTCTCAACTTGTGCATAGTAGAGTTGTGTCAATTGATCTATATTGAGTACATGCCGCAAATTTCTGAATTGAAAGGCAATCGAATTCAACTTTGAGATTAGGTAATGGGAGTGAGCCTTCCAATTGAGATTTTTATCTATCCGTAATCCTAGAAAAATGGTTTGATCCGAACTAGTTGAAATCAATGGACTCGATTCGTCTGACTGAAATGACAACTCGTTACATTCTTTTTGGATATGGCGAAACCTCAGTGCTAGCGTTTTCGAAGTATTTAGAAACAAGTAATTTGCTGAAAACCATTCATTCAAAGAAATCAACACCTCTTTGCATTTATCACGCAAGGAAGAGTCCATTTTTTCCGATATGATTAACGACGTATCATCAGCGTACATTGTGAAGGATGCAGGCACAGGAAGTTTATCCAAGTCATTAATATAGAACAGGAACAGAATTGGTCCCAATATGGACCCCTGAGGGACACCAATATCTGTTTCAGTTTGCTGTGAGAAATGATTGTTGATTGCTACGTACTGTGTACGTTTGAGTATAAATGATTTTATCCAATCTAGAGGACAACCTCTAATTCCATGCCTATACAACTTTTCCAGAAGTATGTCGTGATTGATACAGTCAAATGCCCTGCTGAGGTCACAAAAGATTCCAACAGGCATTCTCCCGCTTCAATATATTCTATTATTTTTTGGTAATAAGAAAACACTGCGGTCTTCGTAGATTTGTTGTTCAAATATCCATGTTGGTTTCTCGAGACGATGTCATATTCTTGACAAAATGACATTAATCTATCTAAAAAGCAATACTCGAATACTTTGGAAAAAGTTGATGGTACTGTGACGGGTCTGTAATTTTCAAGGCTCTGACGACAGTTTTTTTTTTGTACACAGGTGTTATTTTACCACATTTCAGCAATTCTGGAAAAGCGCCAGAAGACAATGAGAGATTTACCATAAAAGTGAGTGGCAAAATAAGTTCTGATAGGCACTTTTTCCATAGAATTGTAGGTACCTCATCCGATCCTGAAGAAAATTTATTTTTTAATTTTGTTTTAAGTAGCTGAAATAGTTCAAGCTCCTGATATGGCCTAAGAAAAAGATAATTTGGAGGTGACGTAACGTCACGCAGAAAATGATTGAAGTCCTTATTACTGGAGACTATATTGCTTAATATATTAGCTGCAGAAGACTTCGAAATGTCACATTCTCTTGCGATCTCCCTGAGTGAGGTATTAATATTTACTTGAACGTATGCCAAAACATCTATTTCTTTTTCTTCACTCACAACAAACGAATCGTTCCCATCATTATCGAACATCTATTTCTTTTTCTTTACTCACAACAAACGA
The DNA here is from genome assembly GCA_018342105.1 of Gonioctena quinquepunctata. NCBI lineage: Eukaryota > Metazoa > Arthropoda > Insecta > Coleoptera > Chrysomelidae > Gonioctena > Gonioctena quinquepunctata. The sequence goes on along the minus strand of JAFIRS010002577.1, from coordinate 11,382 downwards.
ATCGTTCCCATCATTATCAGGAAAATAGTGCCGGGTCGGGTGACGCCGATCAGGATATCTCTGTGCAGCATCGGTTGAATTTTGCCGACTCTCCAAAAACTAATAACATATCAACTTTTTCAGTTCATATATAAATATTGTTATATTCCATGATTTTCAAACAATGAGGTACACAATAACTACCTAAATGACTTTGTAGAAGAGATGTAAAATAATATGTCGACACGTCAATTTTTACCGCATCAATTTTATGATTTTGTTTCAGTTGTGTTGGTCACAGGCTACTCGATGATTTTAAATCTTATTTTAATCTCAATAAGATTCTTCATTTAACGAAAGTTCTAACGTTATATTATTTTCAGTTTTTTATCGAAAGTTTTCTTACAAGTTAATAGAGTGCGATATCAAATTAATCGTAATAAAATGCTCTTTTTTTTCTAACCCGACGAGCCACCATGTTGCCATTTGAAAAAAAATAGTAATACAAATTCTAAAATCAAACGTCACATAGCTGAAACATTTTGATCAAAATCAGTAAAGTTGTAGTTTCACAAAAATTGTAGGACTGAAATTAGTTATTTGAACGTATCCATAGCCCTCTAGAATAAACATTTATTTCGAAAAAAAAATAAAAAACGGTTACAAACAGTAACAAATGATACATGGTTGTATTCTAAATGTCATATGGAGACAAAAAAACTGAAAATATACCAGGTGTCCCATTTAAAAATCGAAAGTTTATGTCACTTCCGGTGAATACAGAATTTGCATGAAGTTGAGTTACTTGTCAAAAAATGCAGTTTTATGCATTAAACAGATCCTCCAAATTTCATTCCATTATCTCCGAAAACAAAAAAGTTATAGGGGCGAACCACCTTCCGTGGACACCCGGTATACAAAGCAAAGGCAACCAGCAGAAAATAAAAAAAATAAAACATAAATAACAAAAAAGCAGACAAACGCACAATGACTGTTCCGTACGAAGTTTACAATTGGATATATTTTCAGGCTATTTGCAAACTAACTTGCTGCACTAACAGTAGTAGATTTATAGATTGTAGGGGGGGTTCAGCCTCTTCGTATCTCGACCTATCAGGTCTTTTGCATAGTTGAGAGTAGATAAAAAAATAAAAATATTTTTCCTATTTACGATGAGACCTTAACTTTTCAAAAAAAATTAATTACCTATTGCCTCCCGAACACGAATCTGAAGTCGACCCTCTCAAATAGGGTAAAGCGGGGCTAGTTGAGCATATGGGTAAGTTGGGCAAACGAAATATCTCGAAAACTACACACGGCACACTAAGGCCCAGTTGTTCAATCAAGGATGACCAAGTGATTGGGCTTAAACCAGGATTACCAATTTTGTTTCAGTTTGTCAATACAGGTTTATGAGATAAACCTAGTTTAACAATGGTTTAAGTTTATCTCGTGAATTCGGGTGTTTAAGGAGATAATTTGCCGATTCTAACCTATTCGCTTGTTTGACATTTCAATAAACATTGACTATTCTGAAAATTATTATTGGGTTGAATGTTTTATTTTATACCCGACTGCAAAGATGTTCGAAGATATAACAGACAGATTTTTTGAAGATTTTACGGCCCATTTGGAAGAATAGACAGAAAAATAATGTTTTAATAGATTTCTCTTGCCGAAAGAAATCGTCCGCAACCAACAAAAATACAAAGAATCACCCCTTAAATGACTACAAAGGGTAAAATAGTAACAAAAAATAAACTTACAAATAAAAATAAAATCTTGATTTTTCATTCCAAAAACGTTTGTCATAAATAACTTAAATTAAATCATCACAAATGCAAAATGAAAAACTACATGATCTCTTCTCAGAAATTTCAAGCAAATATTGATTTATTGTTGGTTGATGAGTTATGTTTCAAAGATAATGTTTGATTATATATCTCTCTAGATTCTACTCCTCTATCTGAAGTTCCAAGAAAAGTTAGTGTATTTCTTTCATGTGTATTAATTTCAACTTGTGTTCGTCGAATGATCGTTTTTGTAAATCTACAAGATCTGCTTTGGGCAGAGCCCAAGTAGAAATGTTGTCTTTTATTGTTGAAGTGCTATTCCTTTTTTTGTTACCTCCGCAGATGGTATTGTATTCATTACTCATTATAGCCTACGCCTTCAATTTTTGCGAATTAGTAACTGCGACCGTTTTTTACATTCTACAATATCTTGGTATTTTTTACCAGTGAAAAAGGAATGTTTTCCGCTCCTTCATTGAAATTATGAGTAATTTTTTTCTTAAGAGACGCCTAACAATTTATAGAATACACCTGACTTTTTTCGATAAATTTTTCTGTTTACTTCTGACAAAACTGTGAGGTTTTAGGTTAAGTTTGATTCAATGCTGATGTTTCTGAACGGTCCGAATGATGGTACAAGCGAAAAAATGTGTTGCCAACATATGAAAACAATGAATTAAGGAATCCAGGAATAGTTTTTCATTGAAAAATGCATAACTTTCTAATCCATAGTTGATTAATAATCCGAGTTTAGATAATCAACGGTTTAAACTCGCCTTTAACAACCGGGCCTAAAAAAGCGGAAAGAAGCGGTCGCGGGAGGGGAAATCACCGCGCGACCGCCAGTAACATCTTGTCAATCAAGGCTTTGTGTGTTTGGCGACGAAAAAGTAAAAAAAATGTGTTGGTCTATATTTCTTCTGTACATGTCAAAAATCAACCATTTTCAATAAAGTAAGTGTTAAACTTTCACAAAACTGTTTTATTTATGATATCTAAAAAGGATTCGGTTCTTATTCAAACCGTTTTTTCATAAACTCACTTTTGTTTCAAATATTTGGGTTGGGGCTAGTTTGGCAACTAACCCCACGGTTTGAAACAAGGGTAATATATGTTTTTCTTTCATTTCAAGAAGCGAACATATAAAAAAAGACAAGACGTTCTATTTCTAGTCAACAGTTAAATGATGCAGCAAAGGCTGTCACGAACGAAGTCAAAAGTATACATGCTGTAGCCAAGGAATTCGGTATTAAACGGATGACCTTAAAAAGATTAATAAAGAAATTAAAGCCTGGAAGAACATCATCAATGAGTTATGCAATAACGAGGCAAGTATTTTCTTCAGAACACGAGGATTCTTTGAAAAAATACTTGTTACGAATGGATATTCCCCGAAACCGAAAGACGTTCGTTGCCTTATCTACGAGTGTGCTGTTTAATTTCGCATTAAATTTCCAATCATCGGGACTACAAATAAAATGCATTACAAGAGGAACAAAATGAAAAAACTAAAAAATTAAAAAAAAAAGGAAGAAGAGACGTGTTTCTAAAAAATTCTCCAATCAAGTGAAGGAAGCAATGAAGATGACTATGCCTGGTTTGCTACGAAGCCTATTCTAAAAGTTAAGGGGAAAAATGCATGCCAAGTTTACAAGAAATGGGCTAATACAAAATGTGCGCCAAATGCTAGTCGTACTCACGTTCGCATTGATTGCGATAGTGACAACGATGATTGATTTCCTATATCACATTCATGTATTTTTTACATTTAAAGCCAATCAATAGCTCGTTATCAGCGAGAGGCAATTTCCACGAAATCCTATTTCAGTATCAAAGGCCTTAGATACATAGGGCTGGTTTATTCTGGTCCATTGCCTTGTAAATCTTCTCCATTACGTGTGATATTGCATCTTGCGTTTACTTAGCCTCCCTGATTCCGAATTGTCGAGAGGAGATTATCTTATATTTATCTAAAAAGGACGTTATTTTTTCTTCAATATTTTCTCGATACTTTAGCCAGATTGGATAGTAGTGATATAGGTCTGTAGTTTTCAGGTAGTGTTTTATGTCCTGCTTTGTGAATCGGGGTTATAACTGCAATTTTCAATGACTGGGGAAAATGTCCGGTATTGATACAATTATTAATAATGTGGGTTAATGGTAATACTATATTTTTTGCAATTTTTCTCAAGGTTTCCGCAATGTCGAGTCCGAGTCAGTTTGAGAGTGTGGATGGTTTCATGAATTTATTTTTCTGTAACTTCAGATAATACGATAGAGTTACGAGATGACTTGATCTTGGTGTAATATATTGTAATACCCAGTTCTCCTGGAATAAAAACACTTTTTTCCATAAATACCCTGAAACACAAGGGCATAGTATTTTGTAGCTCCTTTCTTAATGGTCAAATAATAAAACATTTGAAAAGTATATCAATAGTAGGTACTGAAAAATATTCTGTAAATGGTACTTTCCCTGAAAACTGAAGATATAGGAAAAGGAGTCGAAAAAAAAACATTTCGGTTCAAGTCCAATAAGGGCCAATGGAAAATGTTAAAATGTAATCGTGAAGTTGTTCAATCATCAAGAGAATAGCTGAGATTTACAGATTTGGAGGTAGGAATTCCAATTAGGAAAAAAGTTTTTCTCCACGACCATTAGTGAATGTAATAATTCCGAAATCATTTTTAATAATAGAATGTAAAAATTCTTACTCTTGAGTTAGAATATTTTTCCGAAACACTTGCTTCTTATGTGTTTTGCATGTATTATTATTCTATAACAAGGTATATTCCGTAATCGAACTAAACGACGGCGCGGCCAGTCGGAAAGATAGATTTCAGTTTTTTTTTTCAATCTATCAACTGCTGCCATTTTGAAATTACTGGACCGATTTAACCCACCTTCGAACCTATCTGAGGCATTGATGGAAAGTATTTTTTTGCTGAGTTTCGTTCCATTCGAAAAATGCGAAGATATTTCAATTTTTTTTTAAGTTTCTTGTGGTAACGTCCCAATATGTGGTATTTCTATTGAAAACTACCTAAAAGCGAAAATAAAACAATTCTGGTCAAAATGAAAATTAAATGTGCTTCTCTCGGCTGGAGCGGTTACAGCAACCCACAAGAAAAACAATATTCATAGTATACCTTTTTAAATCTAAAAAATAAAATTATTTATATGTGTTATCATCATGACAACATTTATTTAACTGGAAAATCTATGTTTACCACATCTCCATAAAAATATGCACTCACCTTACAGTATTCACAAAGAATCAATAATCACAACAATTCAAGAGAGGTTTTTTAGGATATCGTTTACCGCAGAAAATTCACAAGAAAGAAACAAGTACTCTAATGAAAAATAGCTTTGTTTTACCCCCATCAGCCGATTGACAACTGACATTTATGTTCGAGTTATCACAAATGGTTTAGTTAGCGCCGTATGGGAGTTCAACTTCGACTTCGAACTCAGCCACCCATCCCTAAATCATCCAGCTCAACCAAAGGTTTTTCAGAGATATCGCAATCTTACATATCCTATCTATATCATATTTCTGAAGGATGTGGTGGAGAATTCAAGTTGAATTATTAATAGACATATCTGATTTACTTGAAGAACTATTCCAGTTAGCATTCCAACAATTTCTTGTTGCATGGGTTTTTTGTTCAGCCATTTGTCTTGAATTCTTAGTTATGGTTGTTTTTTTTAATTGCCGAGACAATGTGAAGTATTATTTTTTTAACCGACGGAATAAAAAAGGTGGAGGTTCTCTAGTCGACGCGTATATTTTTTTTATATATGACCACGCATAACTTGGTGCCATTTGAATTTGAGAAGAAAAATCCTCCCCTAAGGGTAGCAATATGGAGGATATTGATCGTTCACCCTCTGAATATTGGTTCGTCAACCGATTCTATCAGACATAACTTTGTACTGGGTTGTCCGATTTGGATGATTTATGTTTTATTAGATAGTGTATACCTCATAGTTGGTCATATTCAAATTGGGATGAAATAATCTAACCCCACAGGTGGAAAAATAGGGGATTATTGATTTTTCACTTGTGAACATTGGCACACATATGTAGTTGACATTGACAGATTACTATTGTCATTATTTTTGTTCTCCTACATCCGTCACAATCCGTCTATGGAAGCATGGAATTAAATACAAAGTGATTAAATAAACTAACCAGAACTATCAAAAATAATTTATATCATATAACAATAAGTAATAAAAGTTGATAAACCTATTATTTAACTGTTAATAGTTGAAGTGAGGTGGGTAAGTATTTTGGAAGAAATAAAAATTGAATAGGTAGTAATTAGTAGATTTCAGCCACAAAAAATTGAAAAATAAACCTTAGTTTCAATAACTAAGTTCCTAAACTAATGTAAGTAACTAATTTTGAGTCGGCGCCAAACAAACAATCAAAGATCATGAAATCACTCCAAAAAAATTATCAAAATGTCACCGCACATCTCGATGCCATCATTTTACGCTTTACCTAACTCATTAGCTTGTTTGTTTGGCGCCGACTCAAAATTAATTACTTACATTAGTTTAGGAGCTTAGTTATTGAGACTAAAAAGGTTTATTTTATTTTTTGCTTTTCAGTTTTTCGTCGGTTTAATTTTTTGTTAAAAAGTTTTTTTTTTTTTTTTTATTTTTTTATTTCAACAAAAATGACCCCGCATCAACTGCTAAGAGTTATTAGCAGGGGGAAACAAACACAGGTTGATTAGAAATCAGATTTTACAATATATATTGATGTCTTTTAGAAACTTCAGCACTTTCTGTAGATCGTTGTTGAGGATAGAGTTGATGTTGACTCCTAGGTTGTTTGAACTTCTTTCTCCGTTGTATAATGGGCATTCTACCAGGATGTGTTTAACTGTGATTTGTGTGGCACAGTTGTGACAGATGGGGCATGGATCCTTATTCATTATATGTTGGTGAGTTAGGAGCGTATGCCCTAACCGGAGACGGTTAATAACGACTTGGTCTCTCCTTCTCGTGGGTAATGATAACTTTTTGTTGACTATTTCATTGGTTTCTCGGAGTTTGGATGTTGCATGAGTCCAAGTGGATTGCCAGATGCTGAGTATGAAGTTTTGGATCGAGGGTTTGTGATCCGAGGACGGGAGCTCATTTTGAAGAATTGTATTCTCTTCAGATGCTGTTTTATAGGCTAGGGCATCAGCTTCTTCGTTACCCTTGATCCCTACGTGAGAGGGTACCCATAGAAATGAGATATTTTTTGCTTCGATTTGTAGTTGGTAAAGTTCTTCTTTGATTGATATGAGATTTGGATGATACGGATATAATGTTTCAATCCGTGAATTGCACTTAGAGAGTCCGTAATGATAATGAAGTTTTTTCTGGGGTCTTCTCTACACATTCTGAGTGATGCCATTATGGCTGTCGTTTCACCTGTAAAGATGCTGCATTTTTGAGGTAGACGTATGGAGAATTTACTGTCGCCGCATATGTAAGCTGCTGCATGTCCTTGTGTGGTCTTGGATGCGTCAGTGAATATTTGATGGAAATTAGGGTATTTGGAGATGGATTCTTGGAAAGCACTTTTTATGATGTAAGGGTTTGTGGAGTTTTTGTGGAAGATGGTGAGGGATATATCGATTTTAGGTAGGATGATTTTCCAAGGGGGGTTATTTTTCCTACTGGAAATTGAGTATTTGAATTGTTCGACATCATAACCACTACGCTTTATTCTTTCCCGGAAAGGGATACGTTTTATCGGCTTATTATCGTAGAAATCCTGACGAACTGCACTCGATTTGAATATGGTCGAAAACATGAAATTACTTTCGTTTGAAGAGATTCTGGCTGCATAATCTAGGGCTAGCATTTGACGACGTAGTTGTAGTGGAGGTTCATTAGCAGCTACCTGTAGGCTAGTTATAGGAGTAGTTCGGAAGGCACCGAGGGCTAGTCTTAGGGCTGAGTTTTGGATGGGGTCGAGTTTTCTCAATAAGGTTCTATTCGCAGTGTCGTAACAGATTGAGCCGTAATCCAGTTTACTTCTAATTAGGGACCTATAGAGGTTGAGAATAATCGATGTATCGGCGCCCCATCTAATATTAGATAATATTTTCAGGATGTTCATTCTTTGTTGACAGGATCGTTGTAAATTTTCAATGTGAGGCTTCCATTTTAGGGCATAGTCAAAGGTCAGACCGAGGAAATTGATTTCTTCGACTTTTTTCAAAGGGGAACCGTGTAGCGTTAGGTTGATATTGCCTGCATTATTCCTCTTGCTGAAAACCATAAAGCGAGATTTTTCGTTGGAGAAGAGGAATCCTGTTTTGAGTGACCAGTTTTCTATTTCGTAGATGAAGTTTTGTAGTAATTGACTGGCTGAGGAGGCATACTTGCTTTTTGTGAATATGACTAGATCGTCGGCATATAAGTTGGCTTTTACGGGAGACCTCAGCTTGCAGAGTATACTGTTTATGGCTATTAGAAACAGGGTTGGGCTTAAAATAGATCCTTGGGGGGTACCGTTTTGAAGTGGCCTTGGCGTGGAGGTGAGACCGTTAACTCTAACCTGAATGGATCGGTGGCTCAGGAAGTTTTTAACAAATGCTAGGAGGTGGCCTTGGATGTTCCAATTCAGCAGGGTTTTGAGGATATGATATGTCCATGTGTTATCGAAGGCTTTGTTGATGTCGAAAAATACAGCGACCAATTTTTGGTCTTGTAAGAAGGCTTCGTGTACTTCTGATTCAAGTGTTACCAAGTTGTCTGTGGTGGATCTGGATTTCCGAAAACCGCTTTGATATGGAGATAGAAGTTTTTCTTTTTCCAAGTGCCAGGTTAGTCTATAATTTAGGATTTTCTCCAACAATTTGCACGTACAACAAGTTAATGAGATTGGACGGTATGAAGTGGGATTATCTTTGGGTTTGTTCAGCTTCAAAATTGGAACTATTATGGCTCTAGACCAAGATTCGGGAAAATTATGTTGTGCGAATATATTATTGAACAGGTCTAACAGAATAAGTTTAGCTTTATGTGGAAGGTTCTTCAAGAAGGAAGGAAGTAGATCATCTGGTCCAGGGGCGGTGTTAAAAAGTTATTATAGCAATTGCAATTGTTTTTGATGGAGAAATCGATATAACTTGCGACCGTAGGAGAACGCCACCTGCGAGATTCATTATATCAGCGTGTTGCGTGTTGCAGATAATATCCAAAAACAATTCTTAGTTAGGCAAATGTAAATATTTCGATAGGGGGGTTATATTTTCTATACTATTAATTCCCCCCACTTGCGCAGTGTTCTTTTCATTTTATAATTAAAAAACAAGGGACATTTTGTGATTGAGGGTGACTGCAGTGCCACAAATTTTCGATAGATAGATAGAGCTTTATTCAAAGAATTGTACTCATACATCATACAATACAAAAATACAATTAGGTAAACTGGCGTCAAAGTAGTGATGTATAGTTACCAAAAAACGAACATCTGAAATGTTAAAAATACAGAGATACAGAAATAAGTCTTTGACAAGACAACAAAAACAAATCAAAGAAACAGACATAATAAAATAGTACAGTAAAATGGAATAAAATTTGTATGCTCTCTAGTGGATCTAGTTCTAAAACAAAACTTTTTTGAATTCAATAATTCCTTTTATTATCAAAAATCAGGCTTAGCCATGGGCTCTAATCTTAGTCCTCTTTTAGCTGAAGTATTCATGTCAAATTCTGAATCTACCATTTCTAAACATCCTAGTTTCTCGAAAATTTGATTCTGGCATCGATATGTCGATGAAATTTTATCACTTTTCAAAGGCACGCACGGCCAAATGAAGAAACAAAAAATATTGTTTACAACCCGTATAAAATCTCCTATACATCAAAGAAAGCGTGGACGTGGACTTGATGGACTTACGTCAAAATGAGCAATCTGGGTAAACAGCACCAATGAAAACGGCGAATCGTATTGTTAAACCCACCGTATGCATGCTATAAATCATCTGTTTAATGTTTGAAAACCATGGAGTGAGATACTTTGCGATATCAGTGGAGTACTGGGTTTGGACTATTGCAAAACAATTGACAAAGCTATGCAAGATTGTATACGTAGAACGTAGTAATAAAATGAGGTATCTCCGCCTATGGCAGATCATACTGAATGGTCGGTACGGGTTCCCAAGGAGTTTTTATATGTTGCAATTGATATTTGAAATACTATACAAAGTTATGCGTAAACATTCAGTGGGTGAACCAACAATCATTCCCCATTTTCATATCCTTAGGAGTGGATTTTTTTTTTCAAATCCAAATGGGACCAACTTTGAGGTATACCCTATTCATTAAAAAAAAATCATCAAAATCGGACTACTTTGCAAAATGTTATGCTTGCTCATACATAAAAAATAAAAATATACGCGTCGACTAGAGAACCACCTCCTTTTTTTCCGTCGGTTAAAAATAACTAGATCTAGATATTAATCTACGTTGTATAGTTCGATCTTGATTAGCAATTCTTGTCTGTGTCGGGAAAGAGTAAGAGAATTGTAATTAACAATGAATGCAAATAAGTATAGTTATTCTAATGCCAATTGGAACGGCAATAAAAATAAGAGCACTACGAGGAGTGTTCATATGCACTACCCGGCAAATGGGAAATTTATATACCACCAGTGTTTTTACTTTCAAAGCGTTCCTGGTACAATCATAAAAAAGTTCTGGCGCGTGTCCATAGTTGCCCAGATTATTAGTAAATGCGCTATCAAATATATTTGAGGAATAGAAGCTCGGCTAGCTGGATTGAACATCTGTTATCTGAAGCCGCAAGATTTACGCAGTTCACAATATTTCTTAAACAGTGCCGTGTGTTGGCGAGGTTAGGAATTATCCAATGAAAATAATTTTATCAATATGGCTTTCTGGACACCCTTCGAAACAAATAATAAAATTCAGTTGAGATAACATGTGTCTACTTTTACATGGGAAGATCAATTGCTATGATTGTAAGAATAAGTAACTGAAAAAATACCACTGAAAAATAATATACCGACGCCTATGTCAAGGCGGCAACTGCAAAGAGAATTCCTTCCCGAAACTTTTTATGTCGGTCCAATTGGGATTAGAAATACTATACGTTGTGCATAGGTTTCGCCAAGTGGAATTTTTACTAGTGAAACGCATGCCTCTTAAGCCGGGTACTGACTTGAATGTGCATGCGTTGAGTCGGAGCCCATGCACATGCACATTCAAATCTGGACGTGTTATTCGCAACGACTCAGCCACGACACTCCAATGCACTTCAGCCGGACTAACATACATACACGAGGGTGGTCTATTAGGAGCAACATAAATATAACAAATTTTCACACCAATTTTTTTTTTTAATTTCATTTAAAAAAAGTTGTTTCCGTAGGTTGATTTAGTGTTTCTTCAATAAATTTACCGAAACAAGATACTCAGTTTTGATAAAAAACACAAAAAAAGTGACAAATGCAAAAACCATGCTTTTCGGCTTTATTGTTACAATAAACCTTTATAAAAAAAATAATGAAAACAAAGATAAAATTTTTTGACAGAAAAATAAAAAAAACAAAAACAAATTTTTCA